>JACEVL010000131.1:133978-198978 GCA_020284085.1 Aporrectodea caliginosa | reverse complement strand
TTTCTATGGCTCCGCTATTGTTATGCACAAGGTATCGATCGATAGTCACTTCGAGTGAAACCGTGGTCAAAGCAGTAATCCGTTGGATAAGTCCTGTCGACTTCCAATGGGTCAGTCAGAATTACCTATTTGTTTACACTTTCTAACTGACTCCTCGTCTCCTCCATAAATTAGAATTTCTTCACTCATTCCTGTTAGCAGTTTGTTAACATCCCACTTTCCTTTAACCTCTGCTCATGGATTCGAACCCTGACATAATATTATGTCATGCCACAATCACTGCCTACTTTCACAGTTCACTCCTATTGATGACTCCTAATCAGTCCCTCAAATCGAATTGCGGCAAACCACGCGAGAGATACGGAACACCTCAAAGCAGGGCATTCGTAGTTCCATGTATTCGTTCTATAGTTTTCAAGTTCCAAGGCAGGGCATGACATGTAGCTGCACGGTATATTAAGACAAAGAGAACTACTACTACTAGATTAATTACGATAATGTAGTGCCTACGTATTCTAGTAGGCCTATATAATATATACTAGTATACGTATACGCTATATATATTATATTAAAACAATAATTGTGGATATCTTTGAAACATCTATAGAACAGGAGTGTTTATTTTGCATTCAAAGTTTATGTCTCGAAATATCCAACGTCGATCCAGACGCAGACGAAAGTTCTATCTTTTACTCGATTATATCATGGACTAGAATCAAAGCTCGAGGGTACGTACCATACGTATTCTATTTTGAAAGGTACGTACGTTTTTTAGGGTACGTAAACAATACAAAAATACGTTAACCACGTCATTTCGTATTATAAGAATGTTCAATTTAATTTAAGCAAACAAACCATAAATGAAATTTTCGTGTATGATACGTACCATACGCATATTCTATTTTTTGAAAGGTACGTACGTATTTTAACGTATTCTATTTTAGGGTACGCGTACCCTCGAGCTCTGACTAGAATCAGCGAAAATAATGACGCAATATTATAGTACTACGACATTTTTAAAAGAACGTTCAAAACTATAAAAGTATTAATAGCAAAGAATTAGGAGTCCACTAAAACTCTTGTTAGGACTTCTACTAAAGAAGTCAGGATTAAACATTCTACTTCAAATTAAATGTCGTTAATTTTTGCTCAAGTTATTCGAGTCTGCGGAACAGGGTCGCTTTAAGGTCGTCGTAGGCCCTAGGCACTCTTGTATTCATAGGCCCAAACTGCCAGCTCTGAAACTGAAAACGAGTTAAAGCAGGAAAATGCCATTTGATGATGCTATAACATAAGTGATCTTGCTTTTGCAAAGAACCGCAAAGTTCACATAGTCTAGGCTGCTGCTCAGCTTAATTTAACTGTAGGTTAATATTTTAAAGTTAAACCGTGTCTGTTTCATTACAATTACGAAAATAATTAAATTCGAAATTGACATTTCCTTTTCCCATTTTCGCGTCAAAATCAATCATTAAACTTATTTTTTAATATCTCATTTAAGACTTTCGTAGGCCCCTGAAAGGTTCGTAGGCAGGGCTTCTCATTTGAGGCGATCGATCGATCGATCTCCTTGGTCGATCGCCTAGCAAAGGTCTGGTGGATCGGAAAATCGATCGCGCAAATCGAGCGCGATCGGTTTACTCAAAGAGGAAACTGGAGCCATTATGTTATTTACCTAAAATTATCTACATTACTTTAATTTTTGCTTACTTGCGGCGGCGGTGAATGAGTTCGGCACGCAGCGCGTTTCGTGACCTAATGACTGCTGAGTGATCGCTCCAATTTCGTGCAATATGATTGGTCATAACAACACGGTGGACACCTCCTGCGTAACGTCATTTGTAAGTCCGCAACGTCACTAATTTCGGAAATTAGCCTATTGAAAGCAACAATGGCGGCGACGGTGCGGAGGTGGAATAATAATGTGCAGTTTAGCAACGGCGCTCGTTTTCTGTAGCTGGACTGGAATGAGCTCCCTATTGCGCTCCGCCTAGTGAAGAGTTCACACTGTCACACAATTTTTCTAGGCCTAACTCAACGACTGTCTTATTTAGCCGTGGCTGGACTAGGAGCGCTTCTGAGTCGATCACCTTGAAGGGGCGCTAGGCTATATGAAAACTAATTAATAATACTATCAATAGTAATAATAACGGAACTGAACTGAGATAGGCCTACTAGGCTTCTAGATTAGTACTATATAATATGCAGCTATATACTATATGCAGCTATACGAATACGATACACAAAATACGCTGTAGGGCCTACACAAAAGCTCTCGAGGTCGATCGCGCACCGATCGCCTATGAAATCCAGCGCGATCGATTTTCAATTCGCCTTCTATTTTCAAATCAGAAGCTCTGTTCGTAGGCCCTAAGCACAGTGCCTACTGTGCCTAATGGATAGAACGGCCCTGCTGTGGAAGCGTTCTTTTTCTGGACACAGTAATCGTAATCGTAATCGTAATCGTAAACTCGAAACTTCTACAGCGCCCACAAAAGCGAAGTCGCGGGAACCAGCTTATTCACAGGCGCTCAATAAAATCAAAATCGATAGGCAGGGGTCAAAATCCAGAGAGTCAGGCAGGCAGACAGGCAGGCGGCTAAGGTGGATGGTGTTTGGTGTTCAGACGGCGAGGTAGGCAGGGAGAAGTGTTGGATTGATATTGATGCGCCATCGGTTGATGCCTTGTGCATTAGACACCGGCGCAATAGAAGTTGCTAATTACATTCAGGATAGGATTTGTCAAAAAGCAGTGTTTTCAGTTTCGAGTGAAAGACCTGTGGAGAGATAGCGAGAGGTGGAGTTTTGGTGACTTCGTAGGATGGGTCAGATATTTGTCGTAGTGCTGGCGGAAGTTTGTTCCAAAGAGGTGGAACAGCTATGGCTATGGAGCGATTGGAAAATTTTAATGATGAGGTGACGGAAGGGCGGAGCAGTGTTAGGGAGGAGGAGGAGCGGGTTGGACGAAGTGGCTGGATCGTGAACAACTGACGGAGATAGGAGGGCTAGGAGGTTTGAAGTGTGTTGTACGTGAGTGAGATGATTTTGTATTCTATTCGTTCAGGAATTTTGAGCCAGTGGAGTGATTCGAGTACAGGAGTGATGTGATGGTATTTGGGGTTTTGGTGACAGCACGGGCTAGGGCATTCTGAATTGCTTGGAGGCGGTTTATTTGAGTGATATCTATGTTGAGGAAAAGAGAATTGCAGTAGTCTAATTTAGCGTGAACTATAGATGTAGCTATTATACAGTGTAGATAAACTTATCTAAATGCATAATGGCCAGTTCTTAAATTCGAGGCAGACAAAAGGAGAGGCATTTGTAAGACAATACAAAGGAAATGGCTTGCTGGATTTGAGAAGAAAGTGCCACACAAAAATACGACAACGAATTACAGGGGCAGCAGTAATTGTCCAGTTCCTGTATTGAGTTTGGTGTCTTATTGTGCGTTTCATCTGAAAAGACATAACAGTCGAACAAGGCGAACAGTTTTATGACTCCGGATGGAAACACCATTATGTGAAAGACAATCACCTCAGTCATAATTACACGAGGTCCTTGTAATGACGACGTTTGTCGCTCTGTCTGTCTGTCTTTTTGTCCGTTTTGTCTGTTTGTCTGTCTATCTGTTTCTGACTATCGTTGTCTGTATTGGTCTGTCTTTCGTCTATCTGTTTGCCAGTCTGCGTGTCTTATTATCTGTCTGTCTTTCTGCGTATGCCTGTATATCTGGATACGTCGGCGTGTCCTTGTGTCTGTCTGTCTGTCTGTCTATGTCTGTCTGTCTGTCTTCCACTCGTATCTCTTACACGATGTCAACGACCTCCTTGCTAATTGTCTGCCTCGTGTACGTGCTGAAAAGCAGCCAAACTTCTTAAGTCAGGACTGATAACGACGATGATGACAACGACTACGATGATGATAACGACGAACACAACAAGCGGAAGTGTCGCTGTGGGACGACAGTTAATTGCTTCGTAATGTGTCGCTGTTTTGTCCGACTCCGTGCGAACTGTTTCGAATATTGCGGATGGCACAGATTAGTAACAGCAACAGCAACCGAACAGATTAGGAACCAAGCCACAACCATCCAGCAGCAGCTGTCTACAGCGATCGGCCATATATAGGTTCCGTTCGGCTCTGTTCGGCTCTGGCCGGTTCTGGTCGGCATTGAACGGTGATCGCTCCCGCTCGTCAGTCATCGGCTTTGGTCGGTTCTGTTCGGCTCTGGTCGACTGTGTTCGGCTTTGGTCGGCTCTGGTCGGTTCTGTTCGGTACTGCTGTGGTCGGTTCTGTTCGGTACTGGACAGTGGTCACTCCTTCTTGTCAGTCAGCAATGCATTCAGAATTTGGAATCCCTAGATCGCTAGTCTTTTGTTGGTCAGGAACGTTCATTTCACGCTTGGTTATAACTAATGCACTAATCTTTAGCATACAGCCCCCTCTGCTATAAATAGGCAAAGCTGTCCACCACTGTAGATATCTATTCAGGAAACCAATTCCTCTCACTGTTCTGTGACGATAACTCAACTGTTCACCTTTTATTTAAAACAACAACTGCAGTTGAACATTGCAAAATAGGTTTTGAGAGACATTGTTAGGCGCTTAATGGCTAAATGAATCGAATTCAACTTGCGTTTTGTGGCTGGCAGCACAAGAGGAAAGACACGCGTGGAGAGTACTATATGTCGACAGTTTATCGCCAGTATTATATGGCTGCTTCATACGTTTCAACAACAACTCCTGTGTCTGAACCCGTCGGAAATTTCCCTCTGGGGTAGTCCATTAAGGATGACTTCAAAGAGGGGAGAAAGAGATCGCCCAGACGCCGACAAGGGGAAAGTTTTATGCCGAATGCAGACGTCTGCATCTAAAGTTGGTTGGCCTACATACAGTTACTCAGTGCAGCCTGCATGGCAGCCGATTGGTTAGAGCACTCGGATTGTAACGCGGAGAGTACGGGTTCGAGCCCTCACTGAGTGGCCACTGTGAAGATAAAAAGTCAAATTATTCACAAAATGCATTAACAGTCACGGTACTAAAATCATATAATTATATACATTTGTTGACAATTAATTAAAAAAACATACAACTCGCGATGATTTAAATCAATTAAGTCTACTAATATTGAAAATAATTAATCATTAACACTAAAAGTGTTGATACTACTAAAAATGTAAAAACAAAAAACAATGATAATCAATAAAACCATTAACTCAAAATATATCAGTTTATGTCAGCAACTCGTTGAAGGGAGTATGAACTACTTCCGTTGCTATGCGTTAGTGATTCTTGTTCTATGATCCCTGTTTTCCAATTCCTTTGCTATCTTCGTGCGGAGTTCCTTGCAGAGTAGACTAATCATCCTGCTGAGTACGGAATTGTAGAAACGGTTCACAGTCGAAGTAGTCTGAATTTCGAGGACTGATCACCCGTAAACCGTAGAGAAATTTGACTTAAGAGACCAGATCATGAGACAAGACCATCCAATACAATCAACATCAACAATACCACCTGTACCGAAGCAATCTGAAAGCACTAAAGTAAAATTAGTTTTGTCTGTGCTTTGATATCCCAAATAGTCGATAGATAAATGACCATAAAATATACATTACCATCTTCTATTGCTTAACCACACCAAGAGTTTTGCGTTGGAAATGCTTAGCATGATCTGTCTGTCATTGAATAATAATCAAATCAAAAAGATGCACAATGCAAAGCCCTTGTAGAGCAATGTTATGGCCCTCAAGTTGTCCGCCATTTCAAAATTCCACGGGAAGACAACAAGTTTAATCGTGGAAAGAGTCGTAGCTATGGTTCTTGGTTTTGTTCTTGCATCTTAGACTACTAAAGCCAGCACATCACTGACAACTGAAGAAGTGTTTGCCGGTCGGCCGATGTAATGGCAATCAGGTCGGCTTTTATGTTCTACCTAATAGAAAAAGAACCTCACGCTTTCATTAGATGCTTGGCCAATCCTTGTTCATATTGACTGCTCTTGTATTATAAGCTGGTTCCTCACTCCCGTCCATGTTTACGCTGGTTCCATAGAAATTCTCATAAAGATAGATTACCTGCTTCTTGTATCCAAGTTGTTTATGTGAAGAAAATGGGAGGAAGGAAGAGAGGAAGGGAGGGAGGAAGGAGGGAGGGAGAAAGGAAGGAAGGAGAAAAGAAAGAAAGGACACGATGCAAGAAAGGATAGAGCAAGAAAGAAAGAAAGGGACCAACGAAAGTAAGGATGTTAGGAAGAAGGGAAGAACGGAAAGAAAGGGACGGAATGAAGAAAGAAAAATACAAAACAAGGAAAGATAGAAGAAAAGAATCAAGGAAAAGAAGAAAAGAATTAAGGAAGTAATGAAGGAAATAATGAAGAACTCAATGCAATACGATAGAACCGAATTTGACATTTCCCTCCTTCCAAAGTTCAGAAGTGCACAAACGGCCACACGACAAAACATCGACGACGTTGAGCAATAACAGTGAACAAGGGATTTGCTCAAAGTTCATGTCAATAACTTGAACCCGCACTTTAGGTGCACAGGTCAAGCGCTGTAACCAATGGGCAATCGTGCCCCACTCACTGTGTGCTCCATCCTCCGTTGCCTTATCTCAGCAATGTCCTGCACTCGTTCGAAGATCATTTATTAATCCAATCTCAAAGTAATTTGAATTCTCTCATTTATGATGCGTGGCGCCCTCTAAATGAAGACAACAGCCACAAGATGAGTGCTGCAACAGCAACAATATACAACAAATAATAATAATACCGGTGTTATTGTGAATGAACATCAAAGTTACATGGAAGAACAATGTAACAATAGCAATGGTAATAACAGCAATGGAAACAACAAACTTAGTGTAGGCTGCACCAATCGCACCTACAAGATGTCAATTAAATCAGAACAACAACTGAGACAATAGTAATAATAGCTACATAATAACAATGTAACTTGCGACGGCAAGAAGAGTTAATTGAAAACATCGGAAGTGGAAAAAATGTACAATAACAACGATAATAAAAGAATCTGACAGAACAAACAACAAGAATGTTTTTGCCAGCAGTAACAACACGCAGAGTAAAAGCATTAGCAACATAATGTAATGTAACTTACCACGGCAAGAAGAGTTAATTGCAAACAGCGGAAGTGACAAAAATACAATAACATACATATTAAAAGAATCTGACAGAACAAACAACAAGAATGTTTTTGCCAGCAGTAACAGCACATAGAGTAAAGCATTACAACAAATGTATGTACCGGTATGTTTGTATGAGTGTGTATACATACGTAATTACATACATGCATACATACAAATTATACATACATACAAATATACATACATACATACATACATACATATATACATACATACATACATACCTACATGCATACATGCATACATTCATACATGCAAATATACATACATGAATGCATGCATGCATGCATGCATTCATACATACATACATAATACATATGCAAAATTGTAGGTATGTAAGAACGCATGTATGTATGAAAGTACGTATGTATTTAAGTATGTACATGTACCTATGTATGCATGTATATAGGTAGGTATAGAGGTATACGGTTGTTAGGTAGGTAGGTAGGCAGGTAGGTTGGTGGGTATGTAGGTAGGTATGTTTGGAAGCAACCTCAGCAAATGAAGTCTCTGTCATGACCTGCGAGAGAGTTAATTTGCTGAGGTTGCTCCCGGACAAGATCTCACCCGCCGGGAAGAATTCACCGTCACCTGTTGATTGTTGTTAAGATGTATGTACACCAGAGTGCGGATATGCAATTGGTTTTATTAAAGAATATACTTACTTACTGATTACTTACTTACTTACTTACTTACTTACTTACTTACTTACTCCTACTTTCTGTAGCGAGAGACATAAATAATTATAATTCTTTATTATTTCAAACCGACAAATGCAGAATGATTACAAGTCAGTACGAAGTATGAACGGATGATCACAAGTTATTTCAGAAATCGAAGAATTTAACTGTATAATGCTTGCCATGCAAGGCAGCCATCACGTCCTACTAGGAGCCTACTCATTTTACCAATGCCATCTAGCGATTGATAGACAGTGGACCTTTTGGTGGAGTAGCGGGAATCGATCCCCTACTGCTCTTCCCGCCAGTGATGTTACCATTTACTCTACAGGATTTCGCCACGGCTCATCAAATAATTATGTTTTGTCCAGAGAGGATAAATACAATCTGCGAGTCGACGCATGCGCGACGAAATATACCATTTCAGAAATATACCATTCCAGAAATATACCATTTCAGAAATATACCATTTCAGAAATGTACCATTCTAGAAATATACCATTCCAGAAACCATCGAACCGACAGCTCGCAGATGAATCCAGCGTAAGCCTACGTCAACGAACCATGAAGGCATCGGAGATCTTCTTCTAGGCAAGAAAGTTATTACGGGAAAAGCATATCGCGGGGACTTGGACAACTAACGGCTTTTTAACGTGAAGCGTGCGACCAACTGGAGGATATGCCAAAAGGGTGCTTGACATTTGATTGTACAATGATCTCCTATGTTCAAGGAGGGAGGTAGGAGGTAGAGGAGAGCGAGAAGGGGAGAAAGAAGCCCAGGGAAGGAAGAGGGGATATTTCACCAATACTTTGTGGGGACAAAGTTACGCCTTTGTAGGTTAGGGTTTAAATCTAACTCGCTGAATGTTTCCTACCGCATAGCCTATAGTTGAAGCAATAATTGTATCTATCGAACTTCGAGACCTTGTTAATTGCTTTATAATTCCTGATGTTGAATATTATTATAAAACTGTTGTTTAATAATTCAAGAAACTGAAAGATGAAGGCGTGCTATAGAAATACGAAGAGAAGATAGGAGTTGTACTTTCCTATGCAGTTCCTATCTCCTCTTTGTAATGTCAACAGCACACCTTCAGTTTTCATCTCTCGGTATCATACTTTGATGTTCATTCGACCATCCCGAGCCTTTCTAAATTAGGTCTTTTAAATATATGTTAACTAAAAATTGTGATGATTAAGCCAGCGATTAACAGTTTTCGTTGACAGAACTAGGCGACAGAGTTTGTAAGTAGCTTAAGTAATTTATTTGTTAGATTCAGCAAACGATAATAAGGCACTCTTATAGCTGTATTCGAACAAAATTTCCATTCCAAACATCAAATCCAGTAGCCCTAAGTAAATGCAAAAACTAAATTATTTAAAACAGTTCGATTAACCTATTTCTCATTTTAAAGAAGATGTCAATACTATCTTTTAATTCTATTCATGACGTGCCAGAGTGTTACCATTGCCCTAAACCCCTCCCCAATTTAATTTACTACACAATGGTGAGAGAGAAATTGGTCTATAATTTTGACATAATGTTTCGGTCTCCTTGTTGCATAAAGGGATTAGGGACCTACTTTCGTCACTCGCGTGCGAGTCGGTTTGCCCCATTTTACCTGTATGATAAAATGTAGGCTACATTGCTTGTAGAGGCTATAGACAATACTTTCAACACACTGTTAAATTATATATGGAGAAATTTCGTCCAGCCTGGGTGGCTTTCGATGATTTAACTTGGTCGGTTCAAATCCTTTTAAAATTTACTATACAGTTAGGTATGTGCGTCGAGTTTCCGGGTCCCGGGCAGACATCCAGGGCCCTTCGTTTTTATTATTAGGCCCACTAATCCTGAAAAAAGGCTATCAATTTACATTTAATGAATAATAATAAAGGCAATAATAATAATAACAGGTTTTTTAGTGTGGTTTTAAAGGTCCATCTATGACTCTAATTATAAAGAAATTTACAGAAATTTAATTTGAAAATGTGATATTATGTGCATGTGACAAATGATATTTAAATAACATTTATCGCATTATGATATCCAATTTCAAGAGGCAAGGATACGTCAATTGCTGCTGCATTGTCTACATGTTGTCAACAACTCGCTCTACCATGTCGCCTACATTACTTGTAGGCAACGAAACTGACTCATGCTTTTGATGAAATTGAAAATGAACATTGAAGGATCGTTTGCATGCATGAACCAATCTTTCTTTCCTTTAGTGAGCTCCAGATTTCTGATGCTAATTTAGCTTCTAATTCGTTATCAATTAACTTAATGGAATATAATATCAAATATTGGTAATTTTATATCAATTATTTATTGTGATAAATTACATCCAGCTGTAAGTTAAAGTATTAGGCCTATTTATTTTGACAATAACTCAAATTTCAATTCAGAAATTTACATCCAGTACACATTATTTTTAAGCCTCCCAGAAAATGAATAATCAATTCTAGGCCGACTGCTGATAAATCTCAAAATAGGCCTACTGATAAGCAGTGTTTTTCAAATTCAAGTTATTCAACTATAACGTAGCCTAGAACTTTGCATTACAATACGCACCCCGTAATGCAAAGTTCTTGGCCACGCAATCCCGCATACGATTCTGGTGGAGTATAGAATTCAGTCAGAAATCGAAATTTGTTTGCATCAGTTAACTCTGCATCAGCAGCTAGTACAACACCATTCAGATGAGTGATGACCAACTTTTGTTACTGTGCTCACTCCTAAATCCTCTGACTGAGCAACTGAGACTGTTAAGTTTCACAGTTATTAAATCGTTTTCGTTAACAACAATGCTAACCTTTTCAGTCCCATTTCCACCGTCACATTCGTTATTGGCTTACATTTTGATAAAGAAATTCAATAGATCGGTACTTCATTTGCTTCATTACCTAGCTATTAAATTGAAGCAATTAGACTGCATTAGACCAAAGTTAGGTTTCTTCAGTTTGAACAAAGTTTTAGACATTTCCGGGCCCCTGCCATGGACCCCTGCCATAGAACCGGGCCCCGGGGCAGCAACCCCATTGACCCCCCTCTCATCGGCCCTGCAGTTAGGTATGTGGTCAGTTTCCACTAGAACATTTCCACTATTTATCTTTTTGGTTCAAAATAGGCCTACTCGGATAAAGGTAAGCCTAAGTATGATCATTTAAGTTCACGTTATTCTTGTAGGGAGAAACCAATGGAATAAGAACATTACTAAAGTGTTTCCGTCGTTTATAGCCATTACGTTAATATCACCCATCAATGTACACGGTAAAACTCTCCCTCATATCTTGACGAGAACATTTTCTCTAGCACTTTAGTAAAAGGAATTATTGGTTGTTCAGAGTTCCAATAAATACTTCCAATCGTGTAAGTATAGCCATTTACGTTTAACTGCAGGCAACTATATTGAATTTTAATATCAGGCTTGATTTCAGTTTTTAAATCTGACCTTATTACAACAGATTTAGGTTGATTAATGTAGATGCCAAAACCGCCCACAGCTTCATTACAAAATTATGTACATCAAAAATACCCACAGAATTCAAAATTAGTTGCCCAAACATCACAAAGAGCAATTACATCAAAATCAAATTAAATGCTTAACAAACATTGCTAGCCACTGTGCACACAAGATTGCCGAAGTTAGCAAAATTTAAAAGTAGACAAGTTTATCGTCAACCATTTTATTTGACTTATTGAAATCAGAATGTTACAAATAATGCTAATCATGCAAATTGTCAAACAGATTACTTTTATTCAGTCATTTAAATATATGAATATAATACATTGCAAAACGAAAAAGAACTTGGACACATTATGTTAAGTAAAACGAGTTAAGAACAGCGCGTAACGAATTAAGTGAGTTAAATTTGCCACATAAAGTGATCAAAACCAAGTAACCAACTACTAAACTTAATCATTTACAGATGAAGTCACTAAACAAGAAGAGACAAAAATATATTTCAACCAGTATATTATAATCATCCGAGACTCCTTTACGAGTCGAATAACAAACTTCAAGAACAGGATGGGTTTGCTGGCAAAATGTAGGAAAAAATGAGAACATTTAACTGGTAGATAAGTGCTATATATAGTCTAGAAGAGCTCAGAGATTATGTGTTTGCCAAACAATCTAACAGGCCTGCTGAAAGTTTTTGCATGAAGTTCCACACAAATTACAAACTCCAAAGAACACAGCAGGGATATAAAGCTTCTGTCAGCTTCATGTGAAATTGATTCATCAGATACTACAAAAATATTTCAACTGGAAGTTATTGAGATTCCATATAATTAAGAAGAATATTGATTATATGAAGACAGATTTGCAAACACAAGATCTCTAACATTTTATACAGAACACATTTTCCCATACACGGTTAAAATCTATTAATCAATGTAATTAAGTTTATTGCACATTTTGGCATAATACACCGGTATAGCGTGAGAAAAGAAAATATAAAACAAAAGCAATACCACTCTTCTAACAAATAGGCCTATACATACAACTGAAAGACAGCAGCGCCGGCCTTAGCATTTTGGCTGCCCTATGCCAACTGAAATTTGTCGGCCTGTGACCGCTACGGTTTCCGATCAACACCGTTTGAAGCTTAATGTGGTATATGCATAAAAACCAAACCATGCATCATGTGTTATCTGCCGATTGAATTCTCACTGGGATGTCAAATTATCATTGGTAAAAATAAGAACTTATTATAGAAATCATCATCAAATTTTGTGCCCCCAAATTTGGAGGCCCTATACGGTCGCATACTGCCTAAGGCCGGTACTGCTGAAAGACTTTGAATAGTCTATCATACGTTGATAAATCTATCTACGGTTGAAACAAAAGCACATTACAGCAGTAAGCATAAATGATTTTACTTATCCCATTAGCACCTTCAATATTCAGTGTGCATGTGAATAAAAAACGCCAATAATAATTATATAAATGTGTTGTTGAATTTGCTTCCGTTAATTTTTAATAATTAAATCATCATCAGCGCATCATCCAAAAGGTTGAACCCCTTGCCTCAACAACAGAAAACGAGTGCCTACATTCGTTCTACGTATGGTATAAGTAAGACTTTAGCCTCCGATCCACCAAAACAATTTAAAATATTTTTCTGCCCATATTCCCAAAAAACCGCAATTGTTTAATTTGTGAAATCACAGTTCTTTTAAGTCATAATATCTTGATTTCTTATTATTAATCGCCAGAGGTAAATAGCAAAACGAAAATAGTCAAAATACCCAATAAGAGAAATGTGTTAAAACAAAAAGCGTCAAAACCATGCATCACGACCGAAGTGAGCTAAGTTTGCCCCATAAAAAGAATAAAACTAATTTCTAAGTCGAGTCATTTCAAGCTGAAAGTCCTGAAAAACGAACAAACGTGCATTTTGAGCAATGTAATGGCCTTAGAGGCTTAGACCTCTTTATGAGTTAAATATAAAACTTCGAGGAATGGTCGATTTTTAAGCAAAATGTTCTAAGAATGAGTAAAACAATTCGTTGCATTCCTCAGATGTTGAAACTTATTCGGAAACGGACGCGTCTAAAGAAGGCTTTGCCTTTTGCAAACAATCTACCAGACCTGCTGAAATCTGTTAGATAAATTTCCATACAGATTACAAACTCCAAAGTAAGAGGGGTTGTCCAAAATGGTAGTCCGAAGGAGATCCGAGTTCCGTTTTCAGAGGGTCTGCATGCAGACGCTTGAGTTGTGTAGATTAGAGGTTGAGGAAAAGGGAATGCAGAAATGAGCTTTGAGTGGACATTAGAGGTAGCAATGGTGGAGGCAGTTGGAGGCAGTTTAAGTCATAATGCGGCGGAGATTTTTTTCACAAGTTTATCATCATATGACATCAAAGGCCGTTGACGACAATTCAAAATTATGTACAATACAATTAAAAAAACAAAGAATTAATAGAGTTCAAATGACAATTTAAAGGCGTCTAAACAGTATTTTACAATGTCACTGATATTCATTGTTTGACATCATAATATAACTCAGCTATTAATATCTATGATACTTGCAGGCAAGTTATACAATGCTTTGCAGAAAAATCATAAACAATTTATTTCTATTCTACTTTGAATTTTCAAGCATTGCAATCATATTACTAAAGAAATACATGTATAGTCACAGATTTAAAATCACAGTTCTTTATTATAATTATGCTATAGACATGAATATAAAAGAGTAATGTAAATTCACCAGATTTTCTTAATTTCTTACTTTTAATTGTTAATAAAGCTTAATGGCATGTAATGTTGACCTGAGATTCTTACTTTAATTACAAATGTTTACATAAGGAATCAATCAATATCAAACCAATTAACATAATAATATAGGCTACATACATGCTGTTTTAAAAAAAAACAAAAAAACAAAAAACAAACAATAACAAAATTAAAATAAAATAAAATAAAATCTTTATAACAGATTTAATCTATTCATATTACAGCCCAACAACTAAAAGTCGACACAAAGGGAACCACCCGTCGATGTCCATTGACAAAATTACAAATATTACATCCTACAAAACCTTTCCCTTACCGATAATGTTGACCAGTCTAAAAACTTCACTTTGAAAGCAGCCTACACCAAGCAAGGTCTTAATGCTAAATTCTAACTTGAATAGTGCGGAGATCCCGAATGTGCATAAAGCAGGAGCGAGAGAGGTTGGAGATGTGGTTAGAGAAGGAGAGATAAGAATCAAAAGTAACACCCAGATTGCGGACAGAGGAATCACAGGTAATAGATGAAGTGTTAGTTGACATGTGTATCGAGGGGTTAGGGATTTTCTTCATTTGGTCAGGAATGCCTAGGATGATGTAGCCTATTCTGTTTTGGAAGGGTTGAGGTATAGGAAGTTGGACGACATTCATTAAGAGACTAGGTTTACCACATTGAGTAGTTTTGCAATGAAGATGGAAAAAGAGCTTGTGGAGAAGGCTATTCTACATTGGGTGTCGTCTTCATGGAGATGGTGGTCAATAGGGATTATTTTAGATGGCTTAATGGTATGGTGTGCAGGATGAAGAGGAGTGGACCCAGAACGGAGCCTTGAGGGACAACTCAAGAGAATGAGCGGGGTTGCGAGCTGTGACTTGAGGCTTTAACAGAGAAGGACCTGGAGGACAAGTAGGACTGTAACCAGAGTACAGCAGTGCAAGAGACGTCAAACCAAGAAGACAGTCGATGAAGGATGAAGCTGTGATCAATGGTGTCGAATGCGGCGGAGATGTCGAGGAGATAAAGGCAGGATCGAGACTTGCTGATAGCTGACGGCAGAGACCAGTTTATTGCACAAAGAGGCGAGTAGAGTTTCTGTGGAGCGGTGTTTAATGAAGCCAGATTGGTGGGGATTGAGGATTAAGTTGGAAGAGAGGTCGTCGTTGAGCCGGCAAAGGACAATACAATATTTTATGGGAACCGATTGAGATTCCAGATAAAATTAACATGAAGAAATATTTACAAACGCATGATCTTTATCATTTTGCAGAGGAAAGATATTCTCACACTGTTTTCTAAATCATTTAAACGACACAACTACGTTTATGACAAAGTTTGAGAAAACACAAACGGAATGAGTGAGCAATAGTAATATTAAAACAAAAGCGATTTCACTCTTCTACCAAATATACATGAAACTGAAAGACTGCGAATAGCTCTATCATACGTTGAATTGTTCTATCTACTGTTGAAGCAGAACCATAATTATTACAGCAGTATGCAAAAATGATTTTACGAATCCCATTAGCACCTTCAATATTCACTGAGCATGTGAATAGTACTAGTACTCTTCTCCAAGTAGGAGAATTTATTTTAAAAGTTAATGATTATTATACAAAATTAATGCTGTTGAAAATGTTTGAGTTAATTTTTCAGTAATAGTCTTAATCATTACAAAATTGTTTCCTTGGCCACTGAGTTCCCGGCAAATGGTAATATGTTTAGTTAATTTTCAGTAATAATCTTAATCATAAATTATTCTTTGGCCCCGAGTTCCCAGAAAATGGTAATGTGGCCCTTGGTCAAAACTGTCTGGACACTTCTGACCTAACAGTAGGAAATGGGTGCCCGACCTACGTTCCACATGCGGGTGTAGTCCGCATTCACAAGCATAATTATTCTGAGCTATATATCAACAAACTGTATCATCATAGTCCAAATTGTTAAAAAGCAGTTATTTTAAGTCATAATATCTCGATTCCTCATTACTCATCCCCAGAGGTAACGATAACAACGAAACGCAAAGCATCAATAAGGGAAATGTGTGAAACTAACAAGCGTTAAAAACCACGCAACACGATTTAAGTTCGCAAAGTTCGTCTAAAAAATGTTAAACGGCTTTGTACATTTAGCGATGAAAGTACAAAAAAAAGGAAAAGAACAAAATGTATTTCAAACAATTATAATGACCTAAGACCTTTTCCGAGTTGACTTCAAGAAATCGATCAGTTTTGGGGAAAATGCTTAAAGAATTAGTAAAAACAATTCGTTGCATTCCCTCAGGTGTGGCAGATTATTAAGCATACAGCCGGGTCTAAAGAAGGCGTGTGTTTCCCAACATCGTATCAGGCCTGTTGAAACATCTTGCATCCATTTCCACATATATCACAAACTCCAAAGTGCACAGCAATGATATGAAGCTGTCATCAGCCGCAAGCTGATCAATACCAACTATCGCTAGTAGAAAAGCCTCAAATGAATGCAAAAAATTTGCAAACTGTTTCTAATTCTTCAAATTCACCGAGTAACATTGTGTCATTAAATTTAACTTCTCAACCAAACGTATGTCTGAATTTATATATTTAACAATTATCTTCATAATTTATAAAATCGTAAAATTTACAATAATTAACAATGATTAAAAAAGTCGTGTAACTCAGAACCATTCAGAAACCATGAGCCCACATTCTTAAAATGTTAAAACAATGAATAATTATGATTAAAACTATTAAAGATAACGCAAAATAGAAAGTTATGTGAACTGATCTAGCTGAACGCAGAATGAACAATTTCCGCTGATATGCAGATGCTTGTCACGATCTTGTGTGCTTTCTAACTCCTTTACGATCCATCTGCAGATCTGCTTTCGGATTAAGCATTCTGCTGAACACTGGATTGTTGAAACTGTTCAAAATGAAAATGGAGAAGATAATTATTATGTTACTTCTGCATTGTAATTTTCTAGTTCTGTTGCAGCTTGTGAGAGAACATGAGCTAGCCTACATGGGCCACTTAGGGAGATTTGAAAAGAGAGGAAGCGCATATGAACGCAATAATTATTATCGTCATCATTCAGTTCCTGACGTTAAAACCATTGGCGGCGTTGTGCGCGAATGAATGATCTCCATGTTCGGTCATTTGTCAAGTCCAAAGCTCGTCTCAAATTTAGTCGAAAGAGGATCAGAAGCTAGTAGATTTTAGGACCTCATTCACGCTTAATCCGCCGCCATCCCATGCTCTCACCTAAACATAACCCACCAAAACAGCTCCTCTTATCCTTCTCTCTCTGGTCTTCAGGCAACTGGATTTTTTTCCTCACGTCACAAATACATCCCTGACTTGACACCCAATAACTAACGTAGAACAAAGTAACACCTAAAACACTTTATTACGCGGAGCTAAAGAGTCGTTCTGTTGATTGAAGAAATACTGCCTGTCATCTTTACATCGGGCCTTTTTCGCTAATCAACAATGCCATCTGGATTCTCACAAGCTGTCGCTGCTACTTTGAAGCGGCTACATGTTTTCAGACAAACATGACACTATACATCTCTTTCACTGAAGTTCACTTTATCATTGTCCCTCTTCAGTTCCCGGTCAGACATGCGTACTCAACCTCCCCCACCAGAATCCATGTAATTGTGGGCACAAACTCCTCGATTTTCTTCCACTATCCTTATGTCATCTACTCCTCCTATGCCAGCCTTTACAACCAACCGGGGGCCGTGTTTAAATTGCATGCGTTTCAGCTTGCTTGTTCTCCACACCTTCTCTGACTTATCGAATTTCGACCTGGCTTCGATTTCTAATGGATCATGATTCACGAGTGCGGTTTAACATGAAGCGACCACCGATTGATGCCTTGTGTATTATCACGATAATAATAGAATTCGTTTATTAATTCAAACTGACACAGTAAAATTACATGATATATTAGTAACAGATGATAATAAGTTTAACAGGAGTCGAATTTAACAGTATGGCGGACTGCAAGGCGCCCATCTGTCCTAATGCTCATTTTAGAGTCGCCAATAGGGAGTTGAAAGCTGAGCCAACCTTATAATGGGGCTAGCGGGTATCTAACCCGCGTCCTTCTGATCTTCGTGCCAGCGTGTTAGCATTCAAGTATCTCCCCGCCCCCAATTTATTAACAGCGGTACAGAAGCAATAAAGCTGGAAGAAATGAAGGAAGGAAAGCAGATAGGAAGGAAGGGATGAAGAACTACTCACATCTTTTCCCTTCGCCCATTGGTCAACCTCAGTAAGGTCCTGTTCTCCGTCCTGAAACCAATCGCAAAGTAATTAGTTTCTCTTACTTACTTACTGGCGCCCACTTAATGAAAACAACAAGACGAGCGCTCCAACAATAGCAATACAATAACAACAACACACAGCACAACAGACTGTTACAGAAAGCAACAACAAAATTAGTTTCTACTATTAATTATTCACATTCTTCTTTTTATCTGGCAATACAACTTTCTGTAATGGGTTGCGGTGTGTCAACCTAGTGATTCAATATTAAACGAATATATATATATAAAATGAACAGAAATAGCAACAGTCACAAAACATAGTAGACCCAACGGCACAATATCAACAGCACACACGTAACACCTGCAAAAACAGCAAAGCAACAACAACGTTAACAGTACTTAGCACAACTCGCAGTAATCGTAAGCTAAGCGTAATCTCCAAATTTCATAGCGCTACTCTAACCCTACATGTAAGTGCAGGGCACCATGGCAGCTTATTCACGAGCGGTGCTTCGATATCAGAGATTGGTGTCCAATGGAGGTCCGAGTCCGGTTGCCAGAGAGCCATGAGAGATGCAGTCTCGTTAGTGAGACAGTCGTCCAATGCATACGAGTATTCTATGTGTTTTGCTACCATTTATTGATGTTATTGTACAGTAGCCTGGTAATAACAGTCTATTGCGTACTGTTAAATAGAGTTCGATAAGCCAAAGTACCAACAGTAAACTCCAATATGCTAGAAATTACTAAGTAAATTATATATTCCGACTATATTTGCCGAAATAACACAGAATTCGAAAAACGACGACGTGGCCGGTAACATGCGCAGAATGCAAGTATCATATAATGCAGGGGCCTATATGAAACACCGTGGACATTGCGTAGGCCTAGTAACTTTTTAGTTAGCCTAGTTCTTAAGGGTGCTGAAGTATCTACATGTACGTGCAGTGCGATACAGGAAACGCCTAAAATGTCCAACATCACAAACAGTGATCATATGTTTTAAGAAATTTCTAAAAAAATCACTAATCAACAGAATATGCACACATGTACAATAGTGATAGATAGGAAAATGAAGAAAATATCGTTTAGGTCAAAATAGAACTGTGTAAATAGCCTACCTCTTCGATTGTTGTAACAACAATGCAGCTGTAAAAACAAACAACCAAAATGTTCACAACTCACATTAGACACTGCTAAGGCTATGGTCTACTGAGCGTCTCTGATGTGTAACAATATCAAATGAATGAATTCATCGCAGCAACTTTGTAATTTGGAAACTCTCAACTGTTCACTCAACTGTTCGAAGTGCAGCCAAGATTGGGTTAGCAGTGAAAATCTTATATCATTGTCTGAGTGTAGGCCTACTCAAATGCTTTCGCAAAACTGTCAACGGGGCCCAAGCTCACAGAATTCCCATTTGTAAGGATGGAATGAATGAATGAACGTACTATTAAAATAAGGTATGGTGTCACTTATTGAAAGCGGATTTTAAATAAACAAAGTTTATGAATTGGCTACAGTAGCTCGACAAAAAATGGCTACAGATTTCGGATTTCGATCCTCAGAAATCCTTTGGTACATAAACGGTGCTAAAGCAGTTTTGAAATATGGCATGCCAAGTGTAAACAATGAAAAGACCACGTAGTTAGGCCTACATAAAACTGACAGAATGGACCTACAGATTCAGGCATTGAATCCTCTAGCCCTTGACCTTGATGGAACTCCCTACAGTTCTTCAAATTAAAGTTCTGAAAGCCTATAGATCGTAAGTTAGGTTATCATGAAATGGCAGAGTAGATGAAACAGGATGTGAATAACATCTGACCGAAAATAACTCAACACTAACAGATAGACGCTATAGAAATATTCAGTGACATTACTTGTGAATCTCAGCCCAAGTTGCATTCAACTAACTTGCTACATTATGCGAACGCTGCTACTAACGAACGATTCACTTTTGTCAGAGCAAAGCCAGTCAAGTGAAATTGCCATAATCTGCACTTACGGGTTAAAATCGTCGCTGGCCTTCCTATTGTTGTTGTCCATTGCTAAGAAAACGAAACATTTCAGACATGTATAAATCTGGAAAAGGAATATCAAGAGTTCGTCGCAAAATACACATACTTCGGTAATGAACCACCAACAGCATTAAACTTTACTTTAAATATCTAAAAAAGTTCTTTAAAATGTTTATACAGAAGCATTTCACACCTGGATAACTCAGAAAATATTTCAGTTATCTGAGCACCGTTTGCCTACCGATAGCGTTTTAGATCTTATTGACTTGAAACCTTAAGCGGTATGTAGAGCATGTCGTACTTTTGTCAAGTAGCCTACTTGGAAATATCGTGTCTAGACGCATAATGAGTCTCATGCATGCAATATGACAAAATGCAAATGGTGAAGTTATTGCAAAGCTATACTTACACATGTCATAGAGTTGTTTGTTGATGCGGGATTCTTCCACCTTCATCACATTCAATAAAAAAACAAATTCAAAACAAAAACTGTAAAGACATTGAACTCTACTCAAAGTACAGAATATAGGTACTTAGAACAGTAGGGTGTGCAGAAGGTACTAAATGGATCTACGAATCAATACAAGTTTGACCCAAGTTTGTTAGTCCCTAAACATAAAGGCCATTATTAAAAAATTTCAAGTAGATCTTTTGTGTAGATAAGCAGTTTGATAAATGTACATGCTAAAGGAAGTTCAGAATGCAATCTAGTCTCTAAACAAAATTTAACAACGGGGCCGACTTTTTCTTTCTAAGCAAATCGTAACTCCCAACAAATCATAATCCCATGAACAGAATACGTTGAAATCCGAGACGTCAGGTTAAGGTTAAAGAAGGTAAACAATAATTAAGAACAAATGGAACTGCAGCAGCGCTCATTACCATCAGAAAGCGGATAGAAACATATGGCGAATTTTATAGCTTTCGATAAGCAACAAAGAATGCACCAGGAACCCATACTCATATAGTAATCTAGTCTATATGTAGTCTACCTGTCTATGACAGTGAAACCGTAGTCCAGCATTGTGTGAAGAAGCACAGTGGAAATGCAATAAAGTTTAAGAGCAGAAAACCTAGAGAAAAACTCATTGCAAAAGGAAGTCAGTTTAGTGTCTCACATGCATGCAATGCGATATATGCGACTATTTGAATAAATAGATTTCAGCCTGTTGACTACAACTCAGGAACCCTGGCAAGTCGCAAGGTTCAAATTACAATAATCCAGGCGTATTAAGATAAACGAGTAAATGATAGATTGCCCCTCTCCGTATAATAGCCAATATCTGGTGCAACTGGAGGCAGGATCTGTAAAAGGAAGTTCACGTGATCAGGTCTCGATACTTCTCGGCCGTCATGAGGCTGTCGATTCCAATAAGGGGCGTGTAATTTTAGTGCACTTTCGTTAAGCGCTTTATGGCGCCTTGCTTGTGCCCAGCCACATACCCTGTGTCTTTGCCGGATTCAGTTGATAGCTGATGATGACGTCGGTTATTATCGAAATGCACCTCCAGCCTTCGTTACGGACATTTCCCATCTCTGGATGTCCTCCAACCATCCACATCCGATTAAACTGTTATAAGACCCAGTTCATCTGGCTTTGGTGGTCGCGCTCAGCTTGCTAAGATCGAAACCTTGTCTTTACTAGAAAGGTTTCCGGACATTCTTTTCTCTGCCACAGTCTGTCATCTTGGGGTTGTCTTAGACCGGGATCTCTCCTTGGCTGATCATGTCAACAGTGTCTGCCGCTCATACTTTTACCACCTCCGCCAGCTCCGTACTATTCGCCGCTGCTTCTCCTTTCATGCCGTCACTACTTCAATTGACGTCCTTGTCGGCACCAGGGTGGACGTTGCTAACGACACCTTTTCTGGGTTTTTCTTGATAAAATTTCGAAGATTCAGTCTGCTCTTAATGCCGCTGCCAGTCTGATTGGAGTTGTCCCCAGGTTTGACCATAATTATAGTTTCCTTTATGCGGGATATTTTGCACTGGCTCCCCAATCCCCATCCAGCAGCGTATTCAGTTTAAGACCATGACCTTTATGAGTAATTGTATTGTTGGCTCTGCTACATCATACCCAATAGGGACTGTCTGCATTCCAGTCTCCTTGGTCCAGAATGGTGGCACCCTATGGTAGGCTGGCCATGGACTCCAGATTGTCTCTCGTATACTGCTACAGCTCAGACCAGAAGCTTTGCCTATTTTGGACCCACCAGCTGGAATCGTCTGTCTCGGCTGCTACGGATCCAACTCATCAGTTTGTCCCTTCCACAGTTTCGCAAGAGCCTGAAGTCTGTATTATTCGACAGTGATTTCACTGGTTCGGGATTGGAGAGCTCACTGATGAGGCTTTTTCTTTGAGTGGCGCTTTATAAATGACTGAGGAAGAAGGATAATATTGTAATTACAAAATTACAATCTCAAGCAGCAGTCCAGCGAGCTTGGCTCCCATCGCTGGCAACTTTTTGGCAGCTACTCTGACAGAACCTCTCACTGGGACCGTGGACGCCAGATATGCAACGAAAACAGAATCTTCTTAACTGAACGTTAGGAGCTACATAAATTCCTTAATTGTAACTGTAACTCTGAATCTATGTAGCACAACTTTAACAGAAACTATTTAGAAACACTTCAACCTCAACATGAAACCACAATCATCACATATGCCATACAACAACACAATAGCAGATACACACCTGGATGGCATTCTGGCTCTCCGTCGAAGGGCGTCTATCCTGGCTCTCTATTGAAGGACGTCTGTCGTCAGTATCCGTGGAAGGGCGTCGATACTGGCTCTGTATGGAAGCACGTCGGACCTGGGTCTGTACGGATAGACGTCTACGGGTCTGATCGGAATCCGTTCCTCCTGGAGCGAGACAGGACAGCTGAACCATGTCTGTGGATGGGCGCCGACGGGCCTTATCCGAATCGAGTCCCATTGGTGCCAGAACGGAGTGATGCATGGGATCCGCCGCAGAGGGACGTCGACGAGCCTTCTCATTGTCCGATCCTCCTGGAGCAAGGGTGGGTCTTTGGAAGAGATCCCCGGATGGGCGCCGACGTGCGCTCTCATTATCTACTCCGTTTGGGGAAAGACAGGAGTGGTGGACCGTCTCCGAAGAAGAGCGCCGCTCTTGCTGAATTTCCGCTGCCGACGGGCGACGTGAGACCTGGAAATCTCCACCCAGATAGGACGCCGCGGATGGACGACGGTCTTGCCCTGAGACAGCAAGGACCCCGGACCGAATCACCCCTCCGGAGGGGCGACGCGCTTGGGCTGCTCCTCCCGTCGGTGAAAGACAGGACTTCTGCTGTCCTGGTGACAGAGCGTAACAAATAAACACACGTTCAGACGAATGTTATTGCGCATGCATTGATACATACATCAAATGATTCCTGGCAGGGCATCAACATGTTTACATTCTTCTATGGTGACATCTACGTCTTTGCAGGGTGAATTTATTATAATGGACCAAAGCCTGTAAATAATAACCCATATAAACTGTCTAAACGCCAGACAATTAAAGGAATTCATTCATGCGCAACTTGATAGATTAATGACCATCTAGCCCGCAAACATCATAACAGTCTTTTATGATCAACAGGTGTGTAAATCACCCCAGCCAGTTGAACCGACCTTGAACTATAGGCGACTGATTCACACAGTGACCCTGCCAGCATGCCCACATGGAGCTCATATGGGACCCATATTCCCATATGGGATTTGTATAGCGCCCATATGGATCCCTTCAAATGCCCATGGAAATGCTGGCAGGGAACGGATCCTTGACTCGGATCTCCTTCGGACTATCCTCTAGACAACCCCTCTGACTCGACGCAGCGCTCGTGAATAAAAGCTGGTGCCTCGTGCGTGGCTTTCGAATGGCGCTTTAGAAGTTTGGATATTACGATTACGATTACGATAAATCCGCTCTTCATCCGCGATTTAAATCGAATAACTGTGGCATAGGCCTATACACTGCCAATAGCCTACCAGCTTTGATGACAGTTTACGGCTACTGGTACTGGACTAGGAAAGACCTTAAATTTACTTAAATGGACATGATCTCATTATAATTATCACTGCCCTTACATGTAACTTAATTCAAATAGTTTTATAATGACGCTGACCTAAGTCAGCAAGTTTTAAAATTGACAAATATAATACGGCTGTCAATGTGATCACGAATGCCATAAAGCAATAGGCCCTATGAATTTCATGAAAAATAATAGTACCGGTAATATTCGTTTATTAATTCAAACTGAGTTTAACTGACAAGTTAGGCTATACGCAGTAAGATTCCATGATATAGTAGTAACAGATGATAACAAGTTTAACAGGAGTCGAATTTAACTGTATATGGCAACCTTCAATACGTCCATCTGACCCACAGCTCATTTTACAGTCGCCTCTTAGGGAGTGGAAAGCGGAGCCAACCTTATGTGGCTGCGCCGGGTATCGAACTCGCGTCCTTCTGATCTTCACTCCAGCATATTAGCCTACCATTCAACCATCTCCAGAGACCAAGCTCTTAATTAATGCGTCAAACTATCTTCGTCGACGCACCCTTTCCAATCTGCAAAACTAGAAAACCCTATTTAGTTAAATTATCAGAATTCCCAATCAGAAAAATTAAATCATCAGCTTTTCTAATCAGAAGAATTGCCATGTCCTAATAAACTTGTAAACTACCTATCGGCTTTCCTACAGTGACAGTAGCCTACCTTTTCCGTTTGACTTCGACATGGCACTCGATCTGTTGTAAACTTAGCAGATAATACAGGTCACTGAGCGTAGACACTGAAGAGAACGTCTCGCGCGAGTTGTGGTCCCAAGGAGTCTACCTGTGGGCCTATTATATGCAATGCTGTCAATGCTCTTTTGACGTCTCTGGCAGTAAATCAAGCAAGGGGCGGCGACAAAATTCTAGTTATGTAGCGCTCTTTATTACATCGCCGTCGCAACTGTTGAGAAATGAAGCTTCAGCGATTAAGCACTATATAAATTAGGCTGTTTGAATAAGCACTGTAACTATAGCCTATCCTGCTCAGAGTATCTGTGCACTAATAATAACAACAATAATAATAATAATAATAATAATAATAATAATAATAATAATAATAATAATAATAATAATAATAATAATAATAATAATAATAATAATAATAATAATAATAATAATAAAAATAATAGGCATAATAATAATTTAATAATTGGGAATGAAGCATCCTCAGGGACCATCACCTATAAAATAATAATAATAATAATTATTATTATTATTATTATTATTATTAATTAATAATAAGTAAGTAAGTAAGTTAGTAGGTGCTTAATTGAACCGCCTGCAAACGCACTGCGGGAACATCGGATAAGAACAATCTAACAGTGTTAGGCCTACATCACAAAATCACAAAAATCAAAAATCATATCATAATTGATTATAACTTCTATAGCGCCGGTGCCTTTGCCTAGGGCCTAATGCTCAATAGAGAGCGATGCAAACCCAAACCGTTATGACGTTAACATCCAGAATTAAGTCCTTTGGCACAGAGAGAGGGACTATGATCGACTGATAGGCAAGTAGTAAGGGATAGACCTAAGTTTTAAGTTGAGAAAGAAATTACATAACCGACTTTGCAGAACGAGCAGATGCAGAGAGAATTCCAAATTTTAGGTCCATCAATTTTTAGGAAGCTCATCAACCAAGCACAGTTCTAGTTTCAGGCATGACCAAACGAAGGCAGTCAGATATGACCAATTGTTGAATAGTGAAAAAACTGAGAAAGTCTGATTTTGGATAATTTTGTTAGATAGATCCCAATTTTTTTAAAGCAACGGCTTCAAATTTGAGATTCTCGCTTGTACATCAACCTAATGCAATTTTAAATGCAGAGGTTATAGGCCTATGCCTATTTCTTGATGTATGACTTTAGTTAAAAAGATTTCTGAACCCTCTGGAGTTTCTGCGTATTAGACTTAGTGACACCAATAAAAATTCGCCTGAAAACCAATGCATTGGCCTGAGATATCCACGGAAACATAGGGACATGACGCCTAATTCTACGTAAGTCACTATTGTGAAGGTATGACAATTTGCAAATACCGTCGACATGGTCAATAGCAGACATGAAGAGTTACATGTAAATGCGACACGTCCCAGGTTACGAGCAGAATTAGCCAGCTCAAAAATGAAAAGTGAGTTTAACATCAATTGCGTGCATGGCTAGAAACCTCAACCCAATGCTGGAATTAAGCGATGCAAAAGAAGAGAATGACCCACGGCATCAAAAGCAGCAGACAAAGTCATGAAGATGAACATATGCTGTATACTAGGCCTACCTTGTCCTTTCCATAGAGCTTGTTGTAGCTGTATTGTATTGTATTGAATCTAGAGGCCTACATTTAGGATGCTGGAGGGATTTCATCTGCACCACTTCGCTGCTTTAAGATCTTTCTCTTCTCACGGGACTGTCACTTCTGCATAGCTCTGGTGTGAGAAGCGCTTTACAAATGTTCATATTAGATTAGATTTAAGATCCATCCATCCATCCATCCATCCATCCATCCATCCATCCATCCATCCATCCATCCATCCATCCATCCATCCATCCATCCATCCATCCATCCATCCATCCATCCATCCATCCATCCATCCATCCATCCATCCATCCATCCATCCATCCATCCATCCATCCATCCATCCATCCATCCATCCATCCAACAGATTACATAGCTCTCTCGCAGTACACACCTATCAGAGGCCTCCCAGACGAAGAAAGAGAAGAAGGGAGGTGAGGGGAGGGGAGGGAGAGAAAGAATCGGGATAGGATTTGTGAAAAAGCAGTGTTTTCAGCTTTAAGTGAAAGACCTATGGAGAGATAGCAAGAGCCAAGAGGTGAGGCTTTGGTGAGTTCATGGGATGGATCAGATATAATTGTCGTAATACTGGCGGGGTTTGTTCCAGAGAGGCGGAACAGCTACAGTATGGCTATGGAGCGATTTGCAAATTTTAGTGATGAGGTGACGGAAGGGCGGAGGAGAGTTAGGACGGAAGAGGAGGAGGTTGAGCGAAGTGGTTGGACCGTGAACAATTGACAGAGATCGGAGGGCTGAGGGGATTGAAATGCGTTGTAGGCGAGCGATATGACCTTATAATAAGGCTTATATTCTATTCGCTGAGATATTTTAATTAAGCAAGTGGAGTGATTTTAGGATAGGTGTGATGTGGTGGTGTTTGGGGGTTTTGGTGACAGGCAGCCAAGGCGAAGGCATTTGTAATAGCTTGCAGGCGGTTTATTAGGGTGAGATCTATGTTGAGGCAACGAGAATAATTGTTGCAGTAGTTTAATTTAGCGTGAACTATAGATGTAGTCATTGTATATGCAGTCTTGAAGCCGAGAATAGGGCAGATTCAAAGGTCGCGGATAGGCCTATTCGTGAAACAGGAATAGGAAAGATGGGTTATGTGATCGGAGAACAAAGTTTTGGTCAAAAATCTTACCTATAGATTGCGGACAGGAGAATTTGCATTGAATGTATGAGTGGATGCAGAGTCAAGGAGGAGGGAAATAGCGTGATCTGGAATTTTCTTGTGTTGCTCACGCAGGCCTATAATAGTATAAATTCAGTTTTAGAGGGTTCAGGCACAGATTTAATAGATGTAACCACAATGGAGAAGATGACCTAGGCCTATGGAGTCGGAGAAGCTGTTTGGGGAAAAAGAGATGAATAATTGGGTATCGTCGGCATATGTGATGGTCAGCTGAGGATGTTTTGATGAATAAGCTGAGTGGAGTAATGTAGAGGATGAACAAAAGAGGCCCGAGACAGGAAATCCTGTTGTCATTCCTGTATTTGGCTTCTCAACGCCTTGTCCGTGACCTTGGAGTGCTTGCTCATCGATGGAGAGATAATTATCTATGGCAGATCACGTAAATTAGACGTGAGGATCATGCTTTCAGCTTGTCGGATTCGATTAATACGGCGTAATCTTTCGTTCAGCGCTGCAATGACCTTGCTCCATTCCTTCGTCCTGACGCGCCTGGACTAGGCCTATAGTAATTCGATCTTTGCAGGCTTAGGCCCTAATTGCCGAAATTCAGGCTACGTCAGCTCCAGTCCGTCTTGAACTGCGCCCAACTACAAACTTACTTCTCTCACGTCTCAGCATTAAATGACTGTAGTCTGGACTTAGTGCAAAATCTTGCAGACAAAGTATAGTTGCGATATTAGATTGTATCGTTCATTGTTTATGCCACTTCTTGCAAAGAACCATTCCTAATCCTCGCAGGCATTGGTTGTATTCCCTTCCCGATGTAACTTTTCCAATCCGTGTCTTCGTTCACTTTCTTGGCCTGGTCTTAACTGTCAGGTCCTTATCCTCAACTAAGAAGGTGGCCAGATCATCGGTGTTAATTTTGGTGTCTGTCCTTGAAAATTCGATTTACCGATTCCTTTTAATTTTAATTATGTCAATAAATCTTCACGATATGGGGAATGCGTTCTTTCCAACTGAATCCGTCATCAACAGTTACCCTGAGATATCTGTAGTAACGGACTCGTAGCAGGGCAATAATATGCTAAATGGATGATAGGCTGTTCGTCTCCCGACAATACTATCAATAGGACGTAGGACGATTCATCTTATGAAAGGACTTTCTTTACCAGAAACCAATCATATAGGTTGTTTAATGGAAAACATACAGTAATATATATTTCCACGTACACTTCTCTAATTCAATTAGGCCTAAGCCAAGCAATTAAGTTTATTGCACCGTTATACCAATAGAGTCTATGCAGTAGCTTTTGTAGCGAGCAATGAAATATACTACCACACTTCAAGCAAATAGACACAGACGTATGTGACTGAAAGACTTTAATAGTATTAATTATATAATTTTAATAGATCTAACTTCTGTTGAAGCAGAAGCACGTTATTTGTAAGAAAAACAATTTTACATACGTAATTAGCACCGTCATTATTCAGTAAACATTTAAATATGTAGTAGGCCTACTTTATCCCAAGGCAGGAGAATTATAACTAATTACTGCAATTACTATAAAAATGTTGGTGGAATGTTCGTGTTACTTTATAATTATTACCTAAACATGACGAAATTGTTTTTTTGGCCCAGAGTCCCAAGAAAATGGTAATCAGACCCTTCTTCCAAAAAGGCAGTACAGACCACCCTAAAACAGGAAATTAGTTGCTCCACTAAGCATCACAAACAGGACAAAGGAGACTTTAGTCCGCCACTCGCTAACATAATCTAGAGCATTCCAATAAAATATATCAATTTGTCAAAAGGCAGTTGTTTTAATATTTGGATTCCTCGTTACTTAGCACCATCTGTACTTATACAGCAAAACGAAAAAAGCAATAAGAGAAATATGTCAAAAGAAAAATCATTGCAAAACAACCAACACGAAAGATATTCGAAGTGCTACGTTCGCCTAACATTAAGCAAGCCGCTATGCGAAGTCATTTGCAGATGAAAGTACTGACAAAATAAGGACAGAAAATCCAAATCAAACAATATAATGACCTGAGATCTTTTCATAAGTTGAATATCAAACTTCAAGAGGCAGATTGGTTAGCAAAAGGTTACAGAAATGAATAAAAATAATTAGTTGTATTCTCTTGGAAGTGGATGATTATTCAGAAACAGATGATACTCCAGAATCATTTCAACTGGAACGTATTGGGATTTTCAAGAATACCTGAAGAAACCGTTGCAAACAAATGATCTTTAATATTTTGTGCAGAACATATTTTCTCAAAGACTTTTCCAAATAAATTAATCCACGTAATTAGGTTTATTGCATTGTTTGGCAACATATACCAGTACACAATTAATTATGAAAACTATAAAAAGAAGAATTATAGTAACTTCTAACAAATGGGCACAACCGAAATACTTAAAATAGCTCCACCTTGTGTTGAATAGCTCTACCTAATGTTGAAGCAGAAGCATTTTACAGTTGCAAGGCAATGCAAGCAAAATGATAGAAGATATCTCATTGCACCTTAACTATTCAGTGAACATGTCATTATGTTGTATTTTATCTCAAGGTAGAAGAATAATCATTTTAATTACTACAACAATAATTCAAATGTTGTTGGAATGTATATGTTAATTTTCAATTACGATTTAAAACATGACAAAATTGTTTCTTTGGCGCCTGAGTCTCCAGAAAAATGGTAATGTGGTCATTCATTCAACAAGGTTACACACTCCACCCTAACAGTGGGATATGACAGCATACCATATGTTCCACCATATGTTTGACATACAGGACAAGTGAGACTTTGGTACACCACTTATCAACATAAAATATCGTGACCCACACATTGCAAAAAAATTCCAATTTGTTAATTTGTGAAATGGCAGTTGTTTTAAATCAAATATCTTGATTCATCATAACTCATCACCAAAGGCACTTAAACTTATTATAATGCACAAAATATGTCAAAAGAAAACGCAGTAAAAAAACAATTTACACAAAACAGTGAGTTAAGTTGCCTCATAAAGTTATAGAAGCCCACTACTAAGCAAAATCATTTACATATGAAATTACAAAACACAAGAAAACGACAAAACTGCATATTAAAAAATAACCTGAGAACTTTTATGAGTTGAATATAAAACTCAAAGGAATGTATCGGTTTGTTAGCAAAATGTATGTAAAATGAGTAAAATCAGTTGCTTCCTTCAAAAGTGTCAGATTATTCAGTAAACAGACGAGTTAACAGAAATATTTTCAAACATGCTACCATATTTTCTGAAATCTCTTGTCTGAATTTCCACAAAGATTATAAGCTCCAAAGAACACAGCAATGATATGAAGCTTTGTTCAGTTCCACATGAAACTTATCCAAACAAACGCCCTAGAAACATTTCAAGCTACCGGGTATTGAGATTACAAAGAACAGTTACATGAAGAACACTTTTCAACCTATCATCTGTAAGATTGCACAGAACATTTTTTCCACAGACTTACACGTCTATAATGCATCTAGGTTTATTTCCCTGCCTAGCAATACACACAAGTTCATAGTGAACAATGAAAAATACTAAAACAAAATTATTATCACTCTTCTACCAAATACACATAAAACCCAAATGCTTCGAGTAGCTCTATCACATGTTAAATAGCTCTATCTACTGTTAAAGCAGAACTTGTTGTCAGAGAAATTATTTCAGATATCCATTTGCACCTTCATTATTCAGTGAACATGTCAGTGGATAGCAGTTTATCCCAAGGTAGAATTAGCAGTATTTACAAAGATTAGTTAATAAAAGTCATGAAATGATAAAAGTTTTAATAATCGCACGATTACAAATGTTTAAAAACGCGATTAATTTTTAATCTCATGTCACAATAGATAACAAGTACAACTCTGAGTAGTTTCATTGAATATGCACTATATAAATGTTTTCAGCCAATAAACAAAAAGCAAACATGTTTTTAGTACTTGTTTTCACTTTTTACTTTAAAGTTTAAAGTTTAAACTTAAAGTTTTTACTTTGTAATAGTGGTTTTATCAAGAATTGTGTAGGACATTTCTTAAAAATATTTGGGTGCAATGACAATAGCGTTAACTGCGTTAAAAAATTTAATCATGTTAATTAATTAACGCATTAATCGCGTTAATAACGCGTTAAATGCCCAGTCCTAATAAAAATATTAAAGATTACACAAAACAGAAAAGTTTTGTGAACTGCTCTTGTTGAACATAAAATGAAGAATTTCAGCTTATAATGTCCAACATATCCTCATTTTCCAATTCCTTTACGATCCTTGTGCAGATTTAATTGTGGCTTAAACACCCTGATGACCACGGGTCTGCTGAAGCTGTTCAAAATCAAAAACAAGATATCTATATTTCTTTGCGTTTTACACGTGGGCAGTCTTTGAGTTGAGCTGAACTGCCTGGCAACACCATCCAATTCAACTGAAATGTTAGGCGTAAAATACTATGTTATACTAAAGCAATACTGAAATACTATTGTAGACCTCTAAACATACGTCACCTGTCCACTATGAAGGGCATCAGTGGCGTCACTAGGGTTGGTGTCACCCGGTGCGGTAACTCATGGTGGCACCCCATGTACACCCTCTCTTTCCAGACCATGCAGAATCCTTAATGATTTTGTTCTAATGTTACCCGTAAATCGTAATTCCTGCATATAACAGAATGTAATGGTAAAAATAGTGATATTAACAACTAGCAGAATTAAAATATTTCAAATGCATATTTTGTTTATTTTATTTCTTATTGTAATTATTTACCTTCAGGTCATCAGTTACATCATTAAAATCAAATTAGCAAATATTGGTGGACTGTGGAGGGCAATGAAGGTGTCTGCAGCCTCCTTATAAAATAATGTTTAAAGAATACACAAACTTATATTATAATTGATGATAACTACAGTAGTGTCAAAAATTGGCAAATTTTATATAATAAGGAAAAATAATTGGAAATTTTGGCTGATTATTTATTAAAACATTGTAATATAAATATTAGGCCTATCGATTAAAATCAGGTTAGCAATTAAAAGTATTAATATATGGCAATATACTCATAAATTAAATAATACAAAAACAGGAACAAATACGCAAGCATTTCAGCACTTAGTGAACATCTCGACTAGATCAGAACTTTCCTTTCCTAGCTTTCAAGACTGCGAACTTGTGAATCACTTAATCGAAATCAACAACAGGCAACTCACTTTCAAGATCAGAAAGCCTTGACTGTCCCATGATAGATCGTAAATAGTTCTTGATAAGTTTAAGCTTTGAAAAGCTTCTCTCACATAAAGCCAAAGACATACAGATCGTCAGAAATAATTTTAGGCTTACGGTAGGCCTACTGAAAGGGTTGGGGGAGATTCCACGAAGCCCCATTCAGCAACGAATGTCAAAACGTCTTATATTGCCCAATCTTTGGCTTACTCCAGATTAATCTCTGCGGCTTTCAGATGCCTTCTCAGCCTTGGTATTTCTATTAAAAGTGCACTCTCAGACACTTCATCATAGAAAGTAGTCAATTTTGGAATGGACACCTTCAACTCCAGCTATCAGACTATTCACTTGAACAGTCTCAGACATGGCTGCTACTTCGTTGATGGCTTGTTCAATTGAATGCTTCACCATGTGACTGTGCTTCTCGTTTAGAGAAAGTCCTAGTGCCTCTAGCTTTTTCACCAAGTTGAAGCATTATTGTAATTGGGTAATATTGACCGCACTGACCGCAGCGCACTAGAAGGCTCTAACAAGTAAATTAGTATAGAGTTTCAGCTTTAGATAAATTGATACATTGCATGTAATATGGGCTAAGAAAAATGTTTTTGTTGTCTGTTATTGTTAATTTAAAAATAATAAATTTCTGCTGAAACTCTGCACAAAATTTGTTTAGACAGTCATTTTGTCACTTTGGTGTCACCCCTACGATGGTGACACCCGGTGCGGTCCGCACCCCCCGCACCCCCCTAGTGACGCCACTGAAGGGCATTAGGTTGGTTGGGCTGTACTTAAAAGTTAAAGTTGACCAGTGACGACTTCTGATTATCTGCTTACCATCTACACTTGCACACCAATAAGGTGTGCAAGTGTAGCTAGTATAGGTTAATCTTGGTAAGTAACATAATCAACAATGCCATCTGGCTTCTCACAAGCTATTGCTGGTATATATAAAAAAATTACACATATCCACTAAGTCCAAGAGGGGTGCCGCACACTCTTCCCAGCTGTGGTCCAACTCTGATGTATGTCAACAACATTCAGCTATTTCTTTCATTCAACAGCCGCTCGTCTAATTTATCTTTCCAATTACTTACTTCTGTTTTTGGCGATATTCTAGGATGGCCAGTAAGAAGTAAGTCTGTGCAGAATCTTCCAAAGACTGGATTCTTCTTCTTAGGCACAAGTCAACTACTCCACAAATTTGATTGGCTGGCGTTTGTTCCCTTAGTCGGATTAAAATGTTGATCGTTGCAAATGTATACGCAATTTGGGCACAACATTTGACTCTACCAAGTTATTCTCTGATCATGTTAACACCTAGGGCTGTTAACGATTAAATATTTTTAATAGCTAACTATTTAAGAATTAACGATTAATTAATAGTTAACTTTTGTTTAAATGTATTCCCAATAAGTAATGACAAATACAAAATTAACATTATTTATTGTTTATCTTTTTACAGTATTATTAATATTTAATTATTTATTGCTAGTTAGTAGTTACTACTTACCTAAAAGACTAGTAATTTGTGCATATTATGATATTAGTAGTCTTGTTTTATAGTTTTCAGTTCAAATGTCTTCCTTCAACCAATTACGTAAATAAACTAGCATGTTCAAACTGCTATAGGTTTTATTGAGCAACGTGTTTTGTTGACAATATAACAAGCGGTGAAGCGGTCTTCGATTAATCGTTAAAAATAAATTTAAGCGTTAAAATTAATTAACGATCACCGGTAATCGATTAAGTATTCGTTAACTTCTGTAGCCCTAGTAAAAACTCTATTCAAATCAACTCATTTTCAATCATCTGGAATATTCACAGAATCAGATCTTGTATACATAAATCTGTCTCAGACTCCATTGTAACTGCTCTGGTTTGATGCTGTCTCGACTACTGCAACTCACTTCTAATCAGAATTGCTAAAACTGGCTCAAACTTCTCTGGCAAACCATAACAAAAACTCGAAGTATCAACACATTACACCAATATTGCACTCATTACACTGGCTGCTTCAGAAGTCATTAGCTAAAAGGTAGGAAGAAAGAAAGGATGGAAGTAAGAAGTCAACCCACCTAGTTCTGCATCACCCACTGCTCCATCTCTGCCATGTCATCTTCTCGGTCGAAGATCACTTCCTGAAACCAAATTCAAAACAATTGGTTTCACTCACTTACTGGCACCCACTGAATGCAAGCAACAAGACGAGCGCTCCAGCAAGAGCAATACAATAACAACAATACACAACACAACAGAAAGCAAGAAAAGGAACAGAAATACCAAGAGTCACAAAAACAATAGTAACACAATATCAACAGCACACATGCAGCTCCTGCAAGAACAACAAAGTAATAACAATAGCAATAATAATAGTAACCATAATTATATATATATATATATATATATATATATATATATATATATATATATATATGGGTTATTGTAGTAGATATTACAGTGACTTTTAAGAAGTACTCAAATGTACTGAAAGAAAGACAAAGCAGTGCAACACAAGAAAAGCCTAAAATGTCCTACATCACAAAGTGATTATATATTTGATACAACTTATAAAACAATTGCTAATCAAAATAGTGATGGATACGATAATTAAAAAGTGTTGTTTAAGTACCAATAGAACTGTGTAAATAGCCTACCTCTTCGATTGTTGTAACAACGATGCAGCTGTAAAAACAAAAAAACAAAAATGTTCACAACTCACATTAGACACTGCTAAGGCTAAGGTCTAATGAGTGCCTGTAATGAGTGTCACCTCTCGAGGAGCTATACAAATGTGTGACAATATCATATGAATGAATTCTTCGTAGCAAATTTGCAAGTTGGAGACTCTCAACTGTTTCCAGTGAAAATCATTGTGTGAATGTACTCGAATGCTTTTACAAAACTGGTTTTACAACTCTGTACTGTCAAAACTCAATCATAATCACATTCCACAACACAATCGCATTCCACAATCACATTCTACAATCGAATTCCACAATCACATTCTACAATCACAATTGCATTCCACAATCGCAATTGCATTCCACAATCACAATCGCATTCCACAATCACATTCTACAATCACAACTGCATTCCACAATCACATTCATTCCATAATCACAATCGCATTCCACAATCACATTCTACAATCACAATTGCATTCCACAATCACAATTGCATTCCACAATCACAATCGCATTCCACAATCACATTCTACAATCACAACTGCATTCCACAATCACATTCCACAATCACACAATCACAATCGCATTCCACAATCACAATTTCATTCCACAATCACATTCTACAATCACAATTTAGCATTCCACATTCACATTCACAATTGCATTCCACAATCACAATTGCATTCCACAATCACAATCGCATTCCACAATCACATTCTACAATCACAACTGCATTCCACAATCACAATTGCATTCCATAATCACAATCGCATTCCACAATCACATTCTACAATCACAATTGCATTCCACAATCACAATTGCATTCCACAATCACAATCGCATTCCACAATCACATTCTACAATCACAACTGCATTCCACAATCGCAATTGCATTCCACAATCACAATCGCATTCCACAATCACAATCGCATTCCACAATAGCATTCCACAATCACATTCACAATTCATTCCACAATTACATTCCACAATCACAATCACATTCCACAATCACAATTGCATTCCACAATCACAATCGCATTCCACAATAGCATTCCACAATCACATTCACAATTGCATTCCACAATCACATTCCACAATCACAATTGCATTCCACAATCACATTCTACAATCACAATAGCATTCCACAATCACATTCACAATTGCATTCCACAATCACATTCTACAATCACACATTCACAACTGCATTCCACAATCACATTCTACAATCAAAATTGCATTCCACAATCACATTCTACAATTACAATAGCATCCACAATCACATTCACAATTGCATTCCAAAATCACATTCTACAATTGATCACAATTGCATTCCACAATCACATTCTGCAATCACAATTGCATTCTGTGGGGGGTCCGGTGGCGCGTTGGATAACATCTGGCGAAGAAAGCGAGAGGTACCGAGTTCGAGCCCCGTTAGGGCGGATTTGCTTTGTAGGCTGCTATTAGCGCCGTGTATTACAAGCTGTCTGTTCTGTTAGTAGTTAACTAGTTAAGATTGTTTCAATTGTATAACATGTAAATGTACAGCGCAGTGCGTTTGTCAGGCGCTAAATTAAAGAAAAGATATTATATTATTATTATATTATTCCACAATCACAATCCAAAGACGGACAGACGCGAGCATTGATCCCACAGCCCTGGACCAGTGGCCATGATAGCCTTGGATCTCCATATTATTATCAAATAAAAGATTTCTGTATGCATGTCGCTGGTTAGCTGGGATAGGAACTGTCTATGTACAAGAAAACAGGATGCAGACATCTGCAAAAGTGCCCCGTTAAACTGTTTATACGAAAACGTTCACAACATAAATTAAGGTGCTATAGAAATGTTCAGGGACATTACATATGAATCTCAGCCCCAGTTGCATTTACATTCAGATCATTTACTAATTACTACAGATGCTCTGTCAAGTGGCAAAAACTGTGTAACTATTAACAGAGGAGTTACTATTGTGAGAGTTGCATTTACATGTAAAGCCAGTCCAGTGAAATTGCCATAAATCGCACTTACGGGTTACATGCGTCTTTGGCCTTCACACTGCTGCCATCTTGTGCTAAAAAGGAAGCATTTCAGACACATATAAATTAAGAGCAGTTGAATCTGACTGCACTTAAAAAAGGGAAAGCCATAAGTTGGATGCTAAATACACATACGTCGTTGTAATCCTTCAACAGCAGCAAAATTCCTATAAAACCATTTGTAAAAGTGTCCTCTTAAATTGTTTTTACAGAAACGTTTTATAAATTATATGAGGCACTCAGATAACTTTTCTAGTTATCTGAGCATTGTCCGCTTACTGGTGAAGTGTTAGATCTTATAATGACTCTAAAACCTTACAAGGTAGCGTCAGCAGCACCTTTGCCAGGTACTTGGTACTATTAAGTGTCTAGATTCATACAAACATATACACATAACAATATGATGAGAGGGACTATATAGTTCTGAAAGAGAAAGGACAGGAGGTTAGAGGCATTTGAGAAGTGGGTATGGAGTTGGATGGAAAAAGTTAGTTGAAGAGAGCATAAAACAAACGAAAAGATACAACAAAGGGTGGAAGAGGAAAGATGATGGCAACAATAAGAGGGAGACAAAGGAATTAAGTGGATTGGTCACATACTGAGAGGAGACGCATTCATGAGAAGTAAGTAAGTAAGTAAGTAAGTAAGTAAGTATATTCTTTAATACAACCAATTGCATATCCGCACTCTGGTGTACATACATCTTAACAACACGAAAGAATGGAGGACAACAGAATGGGTGGAAGACCCCGAAGGATGCTACTGGACTGGATGATAATGGATGGATATAGGACTCTGCAGGAAGAGACCCACGATCGAGAGGAGTGGCACACGAGGAAGAGAACATGACGAAGAAGATAACAATATGCAACTGGCACACTGATTACAAACTTAACCTTACATGTGGAAACAGGTTGTTTGGTGATGGCAACAGAAGCTTGGGAAGATGCTCCAGTGCCTGATGATGGTGAGCCACCAAGGTCAATCAGATTGTTGACCACAGAGCCTGCTTTAGCTGTTGTGGAAATGGTTGTCACCTTGATCACAATAAAAAATAAACCACACACTCAAAAACTAAAGTTTAAAGACATTGAACTCTTCTCAAGGTACATGAGATCGGTAATTAAAATACGGGTATATTTAGTTAGCAAGTGGAAACTGGATCTATGAATAAATACAAGTGTGATGGTGCTTAAAATACGCAAGCCATTAGTAATAACTCTCAAATAAATGAACAGTCTGTAGTCTGTAGATAAGATGTTTGGTAAATGCACACCTTGAACAAAGTTAACAATCATATCTAATCTTAAAATAAATTTCAACAATTATGTCAACTTAGTTTCTAATCATCATCCATGGCATGTCCCTCTGCTGTCACTTCCACAACATTTCGCCAAACGTCTTGGTCTTGGGATCATCTCCAGGCGGCAATAGTGATGTGTGTACAATATGGAAGTTGCAAGATTCTCTTCAAGCACATCTGTTCGAAGGCATTCAGCTTCTTTTCGAGAGCCACTGTGTCTAGATGAGTGATGGTTTCGGCTATCGAAATGCACCCCGCCTATGCTATGGACATTCCTCATCAAAAGCCACAATCTAGCGAGTTTGGCTATCCCATTGCTGGCAACTTTTGGTAACTACTCTGACAAAACCACTGACTGGGACCGTGGACGCCAGTAGTGTTGTTTTAGTTTTGCCTTGAGTTTTAGTTTTAGTTATTATTAGTTTTACATGCTAGATGTTTTAGTTATTATTAGTTTTAGTTATTTCGCCAAGTTTTAGTTTTAGTTATAGTTTTAGTTAATAGAAACTGACACTTCCTCGTTTCAGTTTTAGTTTATTCAGTTTTAGTTTTAGTTTTAGTTTCAGTTATTTGTTCACTGATATTTAGCCGACAACAATGTATATCAAATTACTGCCAATAGGCAATAGCAACCATTATTCTTACGGTATGACAACATGCCATGTATCATACATGATATAATGTCCCTTTAATGATTAGTGTGGTAAACATTTCTTGTTGAGCTTTATGCGATTCCCGATTTTCGCCCCTATTCACAGAAACATTGAATATTCAAGGACGCTAGGTTTTCGTCGTGTGTTTTCATTAGGTTTTCGTTAGATGTTTTAGTTATTATTAGTTTTGACCGTCTTAGTTTCAGTTATCGTTTTTGGCCGGCTCCGCGAGTTTTAGTTATTATTAGTTTTAGTTATTTAACCAAGTTTTCGTTTTAGTTTTAGTTTCAGTTAACTATAACCCTGAGTTTTCGTTAACGAAGGTTTTCGTTTTAGTTTTAGTTAATGAAAACAACACTAGACGCCAGATATGCAACGAAAACAGAATCGTCCTAACCGAATGGGCCCTGTCAGGAAATACATAATTTTCTAAATTGTAACTGTAACTCTGAATCTATATAGCAGAACTTTAAGAGAAACTCTTTAGAAGCTATTCAACCTCACAACAACAATCGTCACATATGCCAGACAACAACAATAGCAGATACACACCTGGTCTGGATGGCATTTGATGCCAACTGCTGTCACTGGTTTCTCAACTCCACTTTGTGCTGAAGGACTGCTGGAAACAGGGTGTCCTTCACTCGACCTTGAGGCAGACTGGCTCTGTCCAGAGGGACGTCGATTCTGGCTCTCCATGGAAGTGCGCCTATTCTGGCTCTCTATGGAAGCGCGTCGATACTGTTCCTCTAAGGAAGCGCGTCGATACATGCTCTCCATGGAAGCGCGTCGAGACTGGCTCTCTATGGAAAGGCGTCGGCGTGTCTGATCGGAATCCGTTCCAGTTGGGGATAGACAGGAGAGCTGAACAATTCCTGTGGAAGGGCGTCGTCGAGATTTCTCGTTATCTGTCCCCGTAGGTGACAGAATGGAGTTATGAACTATGTCTCTGGAATTGCGTCGACGAGCCTTCTCGTTATCGGTCCCTCCTGGAGCAAGGCTGGGTGAATGAAACATATCTGCGGAAGGGCGTCTACGTGAATTCTCGTTATCTACTCCCGTTGGGGAAAGAACCGAGTGATGAATCATATCTGCGGAAGTACGACGTATGGACTGAATCGACTCTGTGGAAGGGCGACGTGAATTCTGGGAAACTGTTCCTGTTGCCAATAAATAGGACTGAACAGTTGCAGCAGAAGGGCGACGGACTTGATGGGAATCCATTCCAGTTGGGGAAAGGCCGGACCGAATCACACCTGCGGAAGAACGACGGGATGTCTGGGACCCTGCTCCTGTTGGTAAGAGAGTACGGGAGTGCTAAAACACGCAAAAACACACCCATGGTAATACACACCCAGTCTAATCATATCTGAGAGGTTCTTAAGAGGTACCGTACATATGTTCCGCTCAATCCATCTTCCATGTAGCGCATCTGAACTTGGGCTAAATATGCTTTATGCTTTTTAATTCTGTTAATTCAACTGAACTACATGCTACTTTTTAATCACCAAAAGGTTAATATAAGAAAACCACACTAAAATTAAAAACACATCAAAACATAGACTCAGTGACTCAGTCACAGTAGAAGTCCAAATAAACACGAATTATTTAGCAAATTTCCAGCAAGATCAAGAAGCTGCCAAAAGTATTAATACAACATTTAATCAAATAAACAGCAGAACTGCCTGATATTGCAAACATACCATCTGACCACCTTCAGGTAACAGCAAATCTGTGGCACCTGTTGAATCTGTAACCTGAAATACACAAGTTTAGCACATACCATGACATACCCTATTATATACCCACTGTCAGTTCACACCCATAGCTGCCCCTTTGGCTATCTTAATGAATTGTTCTGTTTCTTGGGCTACCACAGCATTTACCAGTGTGCAAGTCTTTTGCCGCTGCTTCAATGATCTCATTCACCAAATAGCAGTTCGTTTTAAGGTCATGCAACAAGTTTAAGGAAGGGGTTTTCCTAAGTTGAAATACCTTTTAACCCGAAGACTGCCTTTCCATCATTGCAGATGGAGGCACAATCTAAACTAATACCGGTATTACCTTACCTTACGCATGTGTCGAGATATCGTTCCAGTGGAATAAATTGTTAACATTTATGGAAGCTTATAATATTTAATATTAGTTGTCTCAGCCTTTTTCAAGTAATAAATTTTATTTTGCACATCATGGTGGCACAAAAATAATAAAACATAAATATTTATTTAAAAAAAACAGAAAAATTTACACATACAAAGGAAAAATAAGCAGTTGAATTAACTAACAAGTACATCTGCACGGAAATCACTGATACAATTCTCCAATACATCTTAATTCTCACAAAGTATCATTTTCATAGGATCCATAAAAACGCCAAGTCCTTCTAGTAGGAGTCAACACATCAGGCAATGAAATGCTATTCTTCCCCAACCTTTACCATTCTTTGCCTTATTTCCAGACATTTCAGTTCATCATTGATCATCACCCACCGGTTTTTTCTCAGCCTTTCTTCTCATTTTCTTTTCAAGTGTTTGCAATAAGACAGATATCTACATTGCCAACAGCTCTTTCCAATGAAAATCCGGAAAACATTAAAGTCAAAACTTGAAACATACCTGTTTCAGTTTGCTTATCCACCATAACCTGCTTCTACTTTCCTTATCCACCATAACCTGCTTCTACTTTCCTTATCCACCATAACCTGCTTCTACTTTCCTTATCCACCATAACCTGCTTCTACTTTCCTTATCCACCATAACCTGCTTCTACTTTCCTTATCCACCATAACCTGCTTCTACTTTCCTTATCCACCATAACCTGCTTCTACTTTCCTTATCCACCATAACCTGCTTCTACTTTCCTTATCCACCATAACCTGCTTCTACTTTCCTTATCCACCATAACCTGCTTCTACTTTCCTTATCCACCATAACCTGCTTCTACTTTCCTTATCCACGATAACCTGCTTCTACTTTCCTTATCCACGATAACCTGCTTCTACTTTCCTTGACCTAGTGGACTTAGTAGGTAAGGAAAACCAGAAGTGAGAATAAAATACAGAATACACGACTTTAACTCAGATCTTAATAGTGAAGTCTTGCCTTTACTGGGGTTTCTAACTCAATCGATTTGTCCGGATCAAGAGGAGGAAATTCCACATTCTTATTCTTCAGATCCTGATATGTCTTGATGACTTCTTTAAGTTCTGGAATGTTCTGGAAGGTAAAGGCCCACGACTAAAAAGCAAACAAAAATTTAAAAAATATTCCAGTTAAAGCTCAGCAGAAAACACATAGCAATCACCATGCGGCTGTCATTGTATCTTAGTCACTTAGACCCAAACTTTAATATGCAAAACTTTAAATACTTAATTGGTTTACTATAATTAGTAATTACATATACGGTACTTCATGTCAATCATTCAAGTAATGAGAAATAATTTAATCCAATGTAGATATCTGTATTAGATTTCTGCCAAGACATTTGGAAACTTTGATCAACAGTTTAAAATATCAAATAATTATGGATCAGCAAGAATTACTCTCTCTCAATTCCATTATGATTCCTGTAATCCTGTTTGTACATTAAATTTCTTAGTGTCTGTCACCAGAACCTGCAACATTTATGTTTATTAACACTGACTATGTCTTAAAATACCATCAAATATAATATAATCACCAACAAAAGTCATTTCTATTCCATCATACCAGATGCCAGTTTCAAACAAATGAACTATAATTCTTCAATCAAAAATTATTAGAAATGCACTTATAAATATATATGCTAACCACTGAACAAAATTTAAATGCATATAATGCACAGATTTTCAATTAAATTTCAAAAGAATATTACCGTATTATGGTAACGCATCATTTATACCACACCTTTATTACCCCATTGGGTTGTTCATTAAAGATGTCAAAAAATTACCTTATTAGGAGGGACTTCAGGGTAACCCACATGCAGATAATGGGAGGAAAGTGATGCCTAATATTACTTGCATGATGCATCTAGATTTGGTACATAGATATTTCACAACACCCTGTGTCTTAAACATCAACTTCAGCCACATGTAAATCTGCCACAGCCATACTCAAATGGCGCCAGTCCCAATTCTGAAAAGGAGGAGGATGCCTAATATAATCTGTAGATTTAACCTGTCTTACACCAACTATCTTTAAACAAAAACGCCACAGCCGTACTCGGATGGTGCCAGTCCCAATACCGGATAAAAGGGGAGGCTGGCGATGTTAATCATCTTTGCTATGGCATTAGTGCTATCGTTAGACAATAACTACCTGCCTAGCAAGCCAGACTTCTAGATATGATACGATACTGATTTGATCGAATTGCAGTTACTGTGTAAGATGGGGAAGCATCAAGTACCCCACCTGTAGTACAGCTAGCCATACCAAATCAACAGGGTAGTCTGAAAGTAGACCGTAGCACTCTGCTGAAGTTTGGATGTCTGCAAAGGGGGACTGGAAGGGTAATGCCAAATGAGGATTAGTGCTGACGAAGAGGATGAGGGTGCGGAGGGGGGGGGTTTAGAAGTAGGTCCTGGTTTGCAGACATCCTTTATAGCCTAGCCATTTCAGAGGCTAACCCAGCCCAGCAGGAAGTGCCTAGAACTAAGCTAAAATAACCCCAAATGATGCTACAGTGAGCATGATTTTCTTGTTCAAATTAGAAACTGATGTTTTCCCAAACACAAGGAATGAATGATTGAATAATGTATTAACTCCTATATGACCTGCATCCATTCACCAATCGATTCTTGCATACCTGAAGAAGAAAGAGAACAGTCATCTGAATCTCCCTCGAATGATTGTACTTGGGTTTCAGAATTTTAAGAAAATCGTCCAGGAATTCTCGGCTGGCTATCTGGACATGGAATCGCATTCCACAGTTCTTGACACAAGCCTCCAGGAGCTGGAAAAGCAGATACATAAACCCAGTGTTCGATGTATTCTACTGCCATCTCCATCAAAGCTCTGAACACTTTATTTAATCCATCACGTATGTACAGGTAAATATTTACCAGAATATTCTTAAATAACTAGAGGAGAGTACCCTTCTTACATGCACAGTCCAGGGTTACACACTTGGATGGTTGGCTTTACCGGTACTAAACACAGCTCACAGGGACTAAACACAGCTCATATGTATGTATGTATGTATGTATTATCATTATATTTATTACTCAAATTATATTAGTAACGAATGCATGGTCACAATGAAATGTGAAATGGTGTGACAGTGCACACATTACAAATTTAATTAATAATATAAATAATAATGCATACACGACTTATTGCACGTACAAGTATGTGTGTACGTATGTGTGTATGTGTGTGTATATGTGTATAATTATGCATGTATTTATGTGTCTATGTAAGTATCTGGACACTTTACTATATAAAGCCTTTTTAGTACCTTATAAAAGCACTGCCTGCACCAATCTATATAGGAGGTCAAATTATGTCATTAAGACAGAAGTGTCATTAACAAGCAAAACAAGGCACAGAAAACCAGATGTCACCAATGGCGTGCCCACACAAACACACAAATCCTGCCCGACCGATGGATTCCTGTTCATAGATGACAGGTAGCATCATGCTCAGATATAATTTTATTACATATTATATAGTATATATTTTATTATATCATAGCATATTGTTATATAATTCATTATTTAGTTTTTACACATTTACCATATGTATACATATATATGTTGTATTATACACTCCCTGATTAAACCCAAATCAAACACACGAGTGACTGGGTGTTTTCTAATATAGCCAGTTTCCCTTTATCTAATCTGTAAGTATTATATTTTCTTAGTTTAAATACCTTGCTTAAATTTGCCATCTCTTCCCTCCTTATCTTGCTACTTCCATTCTGTATTTCCTTCTCTCTCATCATATCTATCTGTGTTTCATTTCTCATCCTTATCTGACCTACTGAGCCAACATAAGTCAACATAAAGTTGGCTGATGAATCATCATTGACAGAATTAGATATCTCCTCCTCTGCTTATCCAGACATTTATGTTGAACATCATCTTACAAGAAGGAGACTAATTCAAAGAATACAAAATATCTTACTTACTATCAAAGTTAGCTTTATTACATGTGAACTTTTAGTTGCAAAGGACTTCCGAATGCCCTTTACTGCTTCACGTGGACTGAAATTTAAAACGATCATTTCACTATTGAATGCTTCCAAGTGTTGTGTGCAAAAAGTGAGAAATCATAAAAGAGAATTTACAATATCCAGTTATCCACAGTACCAACAGTATTAATTTTTTAACCACAGAGATTGGAAAATTCTGCAAGGGATAATGCAGCTCTGGAAGGCCAACATTAACAGTACTGTGGATAGGATCTGAGTGACCAGAAACCAGCTCTTTTCATCTACTCTACAACAACAAAATGGTAATATTAATCACATAAATTGATAGGAATATTTGGAGTGGAAATTTTATTAGAGGTGAAATTCACAACAGACTTGGCACATGTGCTGTAAAACTGCTATTTGTAAGAAAACATTTCAACTTTTGATTTAATAAATTGCCGATGAACACTTCACACAATGCACATGTCCAAAGTACATGTTTATGTACGTACGTACGAACTGTGGGCCCACAATGCAAATGCGACAGAGCTGAATGTATACATCAATAAAAGTCTAGCCATACAGGAGCATGACAGCGAGTCCACACGAGGCTCAATTTATGCATTTGCGAGCGTCATTACATACAATGCCCATGACGTCAATCACCTAAAGTAAAGAGGGAGAGAAGAAACAAGCATTGTGAGGGACGACTTTAAAACTTTTCCATTAAGCATATTGATATACAGTCTTACGCACAAACACATGTACATACAGACATAAATACATACATACATTAACTGATTCCTGAGATCAACATGTTTATGTATACATTACTGCACACTGCTGTGTGACGTCCTTTCTGGGTGCATTACAAATGGTCACATGCATCAATACAAGGCTTACCCATCAACTGAGCTGTTAATGATGTCACAGATTTGCATGATCATGGAATTGTCACAGTCCTGTACTGTTGCATCCTCTGACCAATGCAAAAAAAACACCAGCACTAAACTGACAGACTGAATCTATTCACAAGTTTTAATCTCAGTGTAATTTCAGTCGGCAAATCCATTCACGAAAGAGAAATTGTGTCTTGTGTCCACTTATGGGGCACGGTGGTGTAGGGGTATGTTCGGTGCCTTGCAGCCGGACGGTTGCGGGTTCGAATCCACCTCAAGCCACCATGTAGGGACTAGGTTAGCCCTTCACTCGCAATTGCTCATGCGCTTTTCAGCGTGAAACTCCGATTCAGTGTCCGCACTGTAGTCGGGAGCGCCTCTGAGTAGAAATCTTGAAGGGGTGCTATAACAAGTGTTCATACATACATACTTAAATTATATAAGTAGCTACAGAAATTAAAGCAATTCATGTAAATTGCAATAAAGGCATTGTTCAGTTACAAAATGAATCAAATGCTTTTACTAGCACGGTAAGGTAAGGTAGGGTAAACTACATAAGGTAAGGTATAGGTAAGGTAAGTCTCTGGTTGGTGTAAAATAGGCCTGAAAATTGCAAAGGCAACAATCAAATGAAAAGCTTTATTCACTGACTACAGATTGCTATGAAAAATAACTCAAGTCTATTAGTTTTGGTTTAATGTAAAATTACGAAAATACTTTAAGCTCAAACTACAGCAAGACCTGTGTTCTCCTAAAATTAAGAGCGGCAGAATAAATAAGCAATTGTGAGTGATTCAAAATGGGGAACAACAGAATCTTCCACCACATAAGGAACTCTCCCAAGGTGCAAAACCTTCATGCATGCACAAACCAAAGATTTTGGCATTGAACCATTGCATTGTTCAATATATGCTTGAAATGGCTGAACTTAGGACAGTCACAATTTGTTATTTTCCTATCAAATGGCATCGTGAGAGTCGGTTTGGGTGAGGTTAGGTGTGGTGAGGGTCAGTAATAGGGTCAGGGTTAGGGTCGTCATTAGAAACCATGTTAAAACATCTTTCACGGTATTAGTAATTTCTGCATGTGTTGCGTGGTGGAATCTTTCGCCGCAGAAGCACCATGCTTCAAAAAGTGCTTCATTAAGCATACTGATACGAAGTATTACATACAAACATACATACATAAAGACATAATGTACAGTAATACATACATTAACTGATTCGTGCATGGCAGGACATCGACATGTTTACATTCATTAATGTCCCCAGTTGGAATGTGTTTACAGGGTGAATTTCCTATATATGGACCAAAGACTGAAAATAAAACCCTACAAAAACTGTTTTAATGGCAGACAACAAATGAGAGTTGGGTGGCCAGTCCTCTCCCTCACTGTCTGATCTTAATTCTCGCCCACATCGTGCAGTCACTGACAGATTAATGACAATCTAGGCTATGAACATCACAACAGTCTGACAACAGCATAACATTCACTGCGTTGTCAAAAACAGGTACGTAAATCACCTCAGCTAGACTGAGCCAGTTCAACCTACCGTGAACTAGGGCGAGAGAGGTTGACACAGGTAACAAACTCGCGATAACTTTTTCCACGATTTAAATCGAATAACTGTCGCATATGTATTGACAATACCAGATTTGCTTGTCAGCTTAGTTACATACATACTAAACTAACAAATGGAGAGATCCCCTAGAACTGAAAATGGCCAAAGTGACACCTATCTACAAACAGGGTGTTAAGACCGAGATATCTAACTATAGACCCATCTCAGTTCTCCCATTCATCTCTAAGTTATTTGAAAGAGTTATGTATGATCGCTTGTACTCATATATCAAACAGAAGAATCTCCTTTATGCACTCCAACATGGCTTTCAACCGGCTCATTCAACTTCGATGTCTTTGCTGGACATTCAGGACAAAATCTCAGAGGCAATGGATAATAACGAATATTCCTTGGGCATCTTCTTAGATCTTGCCAAAGCTTTTGATACCGTGGACCACAGAATCCTCCTAGCAAAATTAGAACACTACGGCATCAGGAATCGAGCACTTGACTGGTTTAGGAGCTATTTAACTGATCGCCAACAACAGGTCCTATGTAATAACTGTCTGTCCAAACGCGTATACCCATTAGTTATGGTGTTCCCCAAGGTTCCATACTAGGGCCCCTCTTGTTTATTATATTTATCAATGATCTTCCTAATTCTACGTCACTGCTACACTTTATCCTATTTGCTGACGACACAAATGTCTTCCTGTCTAATTCCTCATATGAGCAACTTTTTAGAACTGCAAATATTGAACTAAAATCAGTAAGCAACTGGTTTAGGGCCAATAAGCTCTCCTTAAATTTATCCAAATCAAACCTAATCCTATTTAGATCAAATAAAAAACAACCTCCACTAACTCCTAATGACTTGATCATTGATGATGAAACTATCCCCCAGGTCACTTCAACCAAATTTTCTCGGAGTATACATCGACCAGCATTTAAAATGGAAAGTCCACATTGAGGAAATTAATAAAAAAATCACTAAAAATATCGGTATACTAAAAAGAATCTCACATGTAATACCCTCTCATATATTACTTAACCTGTACTTCACCCTTATTTACCCCTATTTAACCTACTGTAACATTATTTGGACCTCCACATACATTACTAACTTAAACAGCCTCATAATTTCCCAAAAAAAAGCAATACGTGTTGTAACTAAATCCCCTGTAAATTCACACACTAAACCTCTATTTGCTCAATATAACTTGTTAAACATTATTCAACTCAGATTCATACAGACTTGTGAATTCATGTACAAGTACCATAACAATCTCCTTCCTCCCTCATTCTCTTTCTATTTTAACCAAGTTCCACATAATATTTGTATGAGATCCAAGCATGACTATAGAAGTATATATGCTAGAACGAACACTAGGAAAATGTCTATTAGGTTCCAGGGACCGCTCTCGTGGAACAGTCTTCCGTTCAGTGTCAGATCTTTGCCATGTCACAGTCACTTCAGGTACTCGTTACGTGCGCATGCAGCAGAGTTCATAGTTTATTTTTTTTTAGTTAAGATGTAGTTCATAGTTTAGTTTTTTTAGTTAAGATATAGTTTAGAAGTACTCCAACTTTTTTAATATATATGTTATACCAATGTTTCCACACCGTAAATTTTGTCATGATACATTCAAGAACTGTATGTAGCTGCATTGATTGATCCAAATCGTTGCTCTCAACTTACATTGATTCCGCCATCGATTACCCTCCTACTCCTGAACAACAGGCTCCCTCTCAGCGGGACTTAGTCCCTTTCGGGTGCCTATTGTTCCCAGTGACAACAGCACACAAGTAGGACTTAAAAATACCTGTAATCAATACTCCTATGTTACGTTATTATTCGTTTGTTCACTATACTACATTTGTGACGCCAGGGGTCAAAACCCGTCGCTTGTCGCTTCCTAGATACTGAGCTAGAAGCTGAAATAGGCGAGAGAGGGTCAACAATGTAGAATATTCTTCAATTCAGCAGTTCGTCGCATGAGAATTATAGTGTTCTATCTGCAGTTTTGTTTACATTGGAGTTAGACACACTGTCCGATTCAGGGTAATTTGTTCTATCTGCGTGCAAAATGGCGCTTGTTGAAATGGTGCCTTTGCTGGGAAAAGAACAGAAGTATTTTATTCTATTTGCATATTCTTACCCACTGATAGGCATTATAATATTCTATGTGAACCACAACCAATTATATTCCAGAGATTTTATCACGTGGATATTACAGAACACGATGTTTCTTGATTATAATACACATGGTTCAGGATTATCTTGTTCTATTACGGTCACGTGGTCTGAACGGCAAACTGTGATTCGCACATGCATATAGAACATTATAATAGTAAGCGTGTTCCGTTACAGAAGGATAATCAAAAAATATTACATAAAGAGACAAAATGGAGAGACTAATTCGAAAATAATGCACATATAGGGCCTATACAATGATAGCAAGTATCACAGTTAAAAATGATATTACAAAAATAGCTTTTTCTCTAGAATTATTATATAATATACTTTTATAAATAATTACAGCGATAGTCATAATTCATTTCGCTAATAATTATAATGTTCCATGTAATGACGAATCATCATAACATTTAATTGTATAGAGCTATTTCTGTAACATTTTGTTCTATTTGAACAAATTCCAAAAGTTGCCTTCAAATTATGTTTTCTTATGCAAGAGGCTTCAATCGTCGTGATTGCTTAAAATTGCCGATGTCCACATAAATGTTTTCTAAACATTCTTTCTCTATTTTGTCCCACCAAAGAGTTTTCAGTACTAAATTCTAAGTCACTAAACTTTCTTTTTCGATTTTCTCCGTTTCACCAAAAGTGCGCATAGAACAGTCTACTTCTCATGCGACGAGTTGTCGGTGAATTTGCCATAACTTGCAAAGTAGTGATCCGATTTTGATGACGTTTGTTTTATTCGACACAGAATAGAGCCCTTTATTGCACAGCACAATTTCAGAATAATCAAGTAATGGTTGCTGAGGATTTTTATTACATGAATATTCCGAAACTTTTTATTCGATTTTTTCACTCTTAAACCAATGAAAGAATCAAACAAGCATAACTTCAGTTAGAAACAAAGATATTTTCATTTTGTAAAAAGTATTTTGAAGCAGGTTATTAGAAGAATATGACTGAATAAAAAGGTCAGAAACCGACATGTGACGGGTTTTGACCCCTGGCGTCACATTTGATTGCTTGATTTGTCTTGTTTTGTTGTTTGGGATCAATAAAAATGAATTGAAAAAAAATGAATTGAAACTAGAAAGGCCTTAAACTAAACTGGACATGTTCTAATTATCACTGCCTTTAATCAAATAGTTTTAAAATTACATTGAACTAAGTCAGCAAGTTTTAAAATTGACAAGAATAATAAATAATACACTTTGATAACGAATATGATAAAATAATAAAAATTTCATGAACCCGACCAGCTAATTGCATTGTATTGTATTGTATTGTATTGTAAGCTCTTAATGCGTGAAAATATATTATCTTCGTCGGCGCACCCTTTCCAATCTGCAAAACTATTAACACGTTAAAGTTAAACATCAGCTTTTCTAACCAGAAGAATTGTCATGTTATAAATAAGCTACCTATCAGCTGTCCGAGGGTGATAGACCCTTTTCCATGCGCTTGTGTTGACTTCGACATGACGCTTGATCCGTAAATTTAAAAAGAAAACACAATTAACAGCTGATAACAGACATCAAACACAGCACGTGTCGCGTTCCTCTGTTGACCACAGATATATTATTATGTTCTTCTATTGTCCATAGATATATTATAGTTCTGACGTCTCTCGTAATAAATCAAGCACTAGGTGACGCCTCAACTCTAGTTTTATAGCGCTTTAAATTTTTGCCCAGAGCAATACTTTTCGCTGAATTACGACTTCAGCCAAAAAATAATGTAGGCAAGTAAGTAAGTATGACCTTTATTACTCCATTAGCAAACGCACAATCGGACATCGAAACAGAATGTAAAATAACACATAGAAGTAATAATAATGTAATAATAATGAATAGTAAAGTTCTAAAACATGTTAATAAGACTTGTGTAAAGCACCCTGGTAATGAATCCCTTTCTAGTGAGGATGTCCGAACGTGGAATTTCACGGTTATTGTGATTCATGAACTGGAGGGAGAAAACTACTAGGACATGCCCAGGGTCAGCCAATATAATTATGGGCAAATAGAGCGTAACTCACACAAATTAAGTCTGCTAACTTGTCCAAAAACTGTTGCAGAACTAGTCTATCCTGCGTATACAGAGCATTTGTGTGATAGTTCGCCAAAAAGGTCCGTTTTGAAATTCTTCTCACTGGCCAACTTGATCTTCTGTCTTCTGGATCTATCGTCTGATTCTACGATGATCCAGCCCTCTCGGACCATCGCCTGATTGTAAGCTATCAGACACATTTATAAGTCTCTTAATTAATACATACCCGTTTTATGCCGACCTTACTGACCTCTCGACCCTGGCACCGGAACGGACAAAGCAGCCTGCATATTGCCTTGATTTGATATTGCGCAGGTGAATAATAATAATAATAATATCTTTTCTTTAATAAGCGCCTGACAAAGCGCGCTAATTTAGCTCATGTTAGCACAATTGAAATTAAGTCTAACAGAGACAGCTTGCAATACAACGGCGCTATTTAGTCCAAAAACTGTATCCGCATAACGGGGGCTCGAACTCGCTCTCGGTCCTGCCAGATGTTTTCCAATGCGCCACGGGCCCCAAGCTGGTCTCCTGACGCGGCTAGTGTGGCGCTGAGAAATTTCGGATATTTACATTACTAGATCATATAGGTCCATAGTAATGGCACAAATTGAGATAAAGTAAGACGTGATTGGCGCCTTGCTTGGCTGCCACTGCCGTATACAGTTAAATTCGACTCCTGTAATAACCTGTGATCATCCGTTCATACTGAATTGTAATCATACGCGTTTGTCGGTTGGAAATAATAAAGAATACATTATTATTATTATTTTTGACTTCTATTCTACCCTTGTTGTTTGCACAGGTTAATACATAAATATGCATTGACCTACATTGAGAAAAATCAAGAAATTAAACTTAAATATAGATTTAGTGATATAAATCAGTAACATCAAGCAAAGGAGCAAATGGTACTTCTTACAATTAGTCTTTGTTGCATTTCTCATTTTGTACAAGTAATTGTGAATTCAAATTTCCCAAGTGCTGCTCAATGCAGGGCACCAGCTCACAAACGCTGTCATGTCAGCGGGGTTGTCCAGGAAACCAAGTGAAGAAATGCCTGTTTGTCAGAAGACCAGGGACAATAGGCAGAGGAGCTAAGGCAGGTTTTGCTTAGGATGAGAGAGATTGAAAAGCGAAGGATCTTCCAGTGGGTAGGAATTCTTGAAGAGGTGATACTCTAATTCTGGAGTGGAAAGCCATCGGGTGATTTATATACAAGCTTGAGACTTATACAGTTATAATGGTGGGTGAATGGCGGAATTGGAGCACAGAATTGACAGAATTCAGGAGGGAAATCTAGAGTTGAGCTTTAGTATATATATATTCGTTTTATTTTCTGACAGGTTGACAGACCACAACCAGTTACAATAGAAATATGTTAAATAAAGAAAAACAAAAACAAACAAAAATGGACAATGTGGCAAATATCAGTTGTAGAAGATAAATAGAGACTCGGTCATGGGGAAAGAGTGAGGTATGACGATCATCGGATAGTGCAGGGCAGCTGGATATTGAATAGTTCATGAAGATAATTGGTCTGTGACTATTGTGGAGTTATAGGTTGGAGATAGATCTTTGAAATGAATGCGCTCAGGAATTTCAACTAGCGGAGTGAAGCAAGGATGGGGGTGAAATGGTGATGCTTGCGGTGACAGTGTGCATGCGAATTCTTGATGCACTGAAAATGTTTAAGTAATGTGGCTTCAAGGGCTCACTAAAAGGGAAGTACAGTTTTCAAGCCTAGAGTGAACAATGAAGGCAGTTTTAAAGTCAAACAAGAACATCTATTGGCACAAAATCTAAACAGTACTTAGATCATTATACATACCACTGTTACAGGCCACTGTTAAGTGCTTTCAGTCAAGAGATCCGTTTATCATACATATGTCATAAGTTTGTGAAACTAACTGATCTTCTACCAATATCAGCTAATGTCATAACAGTAATAAGAAAAGCCATAATAAGACGAATAAGTGAAACACTATATAATAATAGCAAATATAATTATTATCAGTAATATTATAAGAATACCAAAATACAATACTGTATAATACAATATATAAACAACAAAAATAATAATATAATACAATAAAACATTGTTTAATTTGCTGTTATTTATATAAAAATAACACATGAACAGTTTTGACGGTATGCAATCACCTTGAATCATTCACATGAAAGAAAGTTGCAGTCAATATATTCACATTTATGAATCCTCATGTTGCTATATTTAGATGTCACTGGGACCTTATTTGCATGAGTGTGCAACTAAGGAAACTTATTTATTCATTAAGTATGTGTTTAAGAAACCTATTTTAACAGATAAAATTACGATGCATTTGATTGTTCTCTTGAAATGTCCATGGGATGGCACAATCTCGAGGTCAGTGAGTGCATTGCCCGTCGCTGTTTCAACATGCTCTGATACAACGTCTGCTGCCCAGCAAGAGTTCCAGACACATCAGACAGCACGGTCTCCTGTCAATCAAATGAATAATGACATGTTTCATCAACAATCATCACCAGTTCAAAGGATTACACTCAAAATGACTCAATCATCAAAATAATTAATTGAAATCTAAACTAACCTAATCTGGAGACTTTAAAGCTGTTATGAAAACAAAATAGTAAGATGTGCCACCCACATTTATGAATCACACCCCAGTCCTTGGCTAATGAAGCTAATCTTGGGGTTGAATTAGCCAAGATCCAAGATGTAATATAGCCCAAGAAGAGGTCATGGCATATAATCAAATTGCAAATGACTAGGTTTAAGTCCAGACCATATCAAAATTCGAGAACTGGCAAGGCAGGCACAAATTGCCAATAAACGCTATACTGTCCTGTTTTGGAGTGCAGAAAAAGTAATTGGTATATTTGTAATGGTACTGATAATCGCAAATTTCTATATGCACCACTTCCAAGTAAGTAATTTACTTATACAAGAGTACCCTAAGCTGAGATGTCTCAATTGTGCTCCTTCTTTATATTTCTGGACAAGGCTACAGCAGAAGAAGACAAGCAGTCCTTTAAGCTAGCTCAGTCATGGGTATGAAGCAGTAGCTACTTCCCTTCTGTCCTAACCTCTGCATATGATGGCAGGTAGCCAGCCCTCTCCATCACTACCTGATCTCTTCCCACTGACAGCGTACAATCAGTGTAGATATTATGGCCGAGTTGGCTGGGGCGCAAATGGAGCCAAAATCTCAAAACAACTAACTACCTGCGTTATGACAGCCAGAGTTGATTAATAAACGAAAATACAATACAAAATACAATAAAATTCTGTTCTGGTGGGACACTAACCCTGACTTTTCAATTGTCAATCTTGTACACTAAACACTATAATATCACACAAGCCAACTATGACATGGCACCAAGCAGGAAGCACCGTCAATTTTCCTAGACAATGCTACCGGCATTCAAAGGCAACAAATTTAACAGAGACGAATGTTACATAAGTAAAATGAGTCATGAATTAGGGATATTTCATTACCAAGTCAGCAAGGTCTAACTGAACGGCCCAGTCAATGTTTTCCAGCTGAGTCGGAAGATCGGAAACAGTTGGAACGAGCTGTGGAAGAGCTTCACATGCATAACTGGAAAAGATACACAAAAACTTCTAAAAAATGAAGGCAAACTGCTTCAAAAGCATTCATCGACGTCTCTCTAGTATTATCTCTCGCTGGCCCATCAGTAATCTAGCAAAAACATAACCAAATTTTTAAATAGCACCCATCAGTCTCAGCAGACTGATCTCCTGGATACAGACCAGGTTTTGGTGTAGCTGTGGTTGACGCCTTCTGCCTTGTGCACTGGCATGATAGAAGTAACTAGTTAGTAATTAATAACAGAAACCCTGTAAGAGGAAAGGTAAGGTAAGGTCAAATATAATCAACGGAAACACAGTTGCTTACAGTATATATCTATAGCAGTTGCTCAAAGCATGATCCTAATGTCAAAGGAATACACACAAACAGAAACACCGACAAAACAGGAAAACGAGCAATACAGGAACATAGGTATAAAACAGGAACACAGACAAATCAGAAGCATAGACAAAAGCATTGCAGACTCACCGCTGGTAGGACGCTTCGACTCTTAGGTAGTCATTGACAAACGGCTTCTGAAGTCGGCCAATGAGAGAATCCTTCTGGCGAATGATCGCCTCAAGATGGCTGTTTGCTTCTTTAATCTGAGCAATTCTTTGTTCTGCAAATTTATTAAATTTCAAATTGTGATTACCATATAATTATAACACACACAAAATTGAATTCCTACAGAATGTCTGAGAGGTATTCCATGTAGCAACACTGGAAGACTTGGGCAATTAAAAGCACATATTATGTTGCAAAAGGCGTCTGTCATTAAAATTCTATCTCACATCTACATGATAGTGTAACGGTTAGTGTGCTCGACTGTCAATCAAGAGGCTAAGGGTTCAAATCCCCAAAAGGGCAGAAATTTGGTTTGAGATTTCTGCTCCGTGTGAACTCCTAGCAAACTGAACTACAATGAGTACACTGACTGTATACTGTAAGTGGGAAGAAGAGAAGTAGAGGGAGAGGACCTGCCACCCACTTTCATGTGCCAAGGTTAAGAAAAAGAAGTCGTTAACATTTCATACCCATGGCCGCCTCATGGCTAGCTTAAGGGACGTCCCTTCTCTTAACTTCTTTGGCCACAATGTTGCCTTGAACGTTTAAAATTCCAGCACAATTTGCTGGCACAGTAATTGAGATATCTACCAGCAGATAGATGAGGAGACTCAGGAGAGGATAATTGAGATAAGCTCACTATTACTTCTTTTTCATATAACTTGGTGCAAAAGTCATTAAGTAACAAAAATTGAAAATGCAAATATATCGCAGAAAAGCCAAATGATCGCTATCTCAGTGCTACAAACCTGGCAATAATGAATCTGGCAATTAGATCTTTATAAAAACTGTAAAACTAATACCCAAAATGTCAACATGTGTGATGTCTTTTGTTTCTTTGTCCTGGTGATGACACTGAATCTCTAGATTCACCTGGAACGAATCAAAGAAAATTCTGTTCAAATTTACAATTGCAAAGGCAACATAATGACTTAAAAACTTGTTGATTTAATGCCTCAACTCTCATCAACAATGTCCTGGTTTAAATTGGCCATTGTATGCACACCTACTATAACAAAATTATTATTAAGGAATTTGCTTCCTCCTTTGACACGTTCCTGTTTATTAACTGGTGGGCCAAGTGCCTCTTTTCGTTGTCTGAAGACCTCTTTCTTTTCTCTGGGTCTTTCGCACTGGGAGCCGATTGGTGTGCACTGCGAGAGGCGCTATATAAATTGATAGATACAATACAATACAATACTAGCTATGTGTATATATGTATGTCAGTGATTCCTGCATAGAAAAGCATTACGAACATATCTTATAGAAAGCTCATGGTTTGAATGCATGACAACAGATCTAACAAACTTGTTCACCTGAAGATAACCTAATTCACTCCTAATTCTTGATTTATTTGAATTCAGTTAAAAGTCTACAGATCAGCTCCATGACCAGAGTATTCTATGGTCACATCTACTGCTGACACTGGGCCAAAACAATTTAATGGTACTACAAAGCCATTGTAACTGCACTTTTCACACACGTGTGTCTAACCTGGTGCAGACGAAGCTTCATGTCTCGAATCTCCTTCTGAATTCTGATCATTTTCAGTGAAGGTGCTGTATGATACAGCTCCTTGTGGTGATCTTCTGCCTCCAGAACATTCATCTACACACACATTTAAATTAATTCATTTAATAGGCTAATTTACACAGCACGTTTTCAAGATTAAGGAACACCTGTAGAATAATTCAGTACAGACTAAAGAACTAAACTTTAAGCCAACCCTGAGAGGCAGCCATTATCTGAGCCATGGGTATGACATGGTAGCAGCTTCTTTCTCTTACCCTCGGCAAATGCAGCGTAGATTTGCTCTCCAATTGGCTGATCAAGCTGAACTCCTAGTACCTCGTTCGTGGACTACTATCAGGCAGCGGCGCGCTTTTTCACTCGCAGGCCATACGACCTGGAATGGGCTCCCTGTCGTGCTGCCTAGTGGTCACACTAAAATGTTCTTTTCTTATTTAAAGACTGTCTTATTTATTGGTGGCTGGACCGGTAGAGCTCCTGAGTAGATTACCTTGAAGGGGACTACATAAAAATTCCTTAATAATAATTAATAATTTAAATAATATAATATAATAATAATGAAAATTGTGTTAGGCAACCCAGAAGTTTATTCACCAGGAGCACTAATGAAATTTACTTTACTTAGAAGTGACTTAAAATTAAAACTGATCATAACCTGGTTTTATGGAGGTAGCAGGTATTGTGATTAACACACAGGCAGTCACAGTGAAGTTAAACAATCAAGCCCAGTTAGTGCAATCCACCTAATAACATCCACGGAAAACCACGTCATCTGGTCCAACTTGGTTCTCCATTCATTGCAGATACATATGAATATCAACGGGACGAGGAAGGTTAAAACGATGTCTTGTCGCATTTTTCAACTTTCCACCAACATATCCTTCACCATCTGAATTTAAGTTTCAGAAGTGGTACAACCCATAATGGCGCTACGAAGTTCCCGAATTTAGAATATACGGAAAAATAATTTTAAAAAATTCATCACTGAATCGTCGCGTATCCCATTTGATTCGAAGAGTTACCAGTGCTCACTCCGACCGAAATTCTTCATTGCTCATACTCACTGGATTGACGCGCTACCTGTTGCACTAGCTATCTGAGTAAAACAGACAAAAGCCCGATTTCCCGAAAACAGTTTTCTAGAAAGCGGCCGAGCTATTCAGAGTTAAATTGTAAACATGACATAGATCTAGCGTGGCCTTGATGTATTTCGATATACTTCCTATTCAAATGTTTATTTGTTAATTATATTCTTCGAGTTGGACTTAGAAAATCAATTTCGGGGATTTGGCCGAAATGCCTTCGGGGATTCGGGTTTCGGGGATTCGGCCAGCACCCTATTTATTCATACTTACTTTTTGCAGAATGCCAGCTGATTCAGCCATTGCAAGGACATTTCTAAGTGAATCGAGAGATCCTTCTGCCAGCCACGGATTACGTTGAGCAACATTGTTCCCAATAGCATCCATCGTGGAAGGTTAATATTTAATTAATTTTATTTATTTAATGCAAAACAAACTTCAAATCTCGTCAACATTTGACATAGAAACGGATGGTCGTCTGGTTCTCTGATGATCAGCTGCGAGGAACATTCAATAGATGTTATAGCGCTATACTTATTCAACGTCTTAAGCGGAAAGCAATACTGCTTTCGTGCTAATTTCTAAGTTTAACGTTCAAATTTGACGTTTTTATGTCAGTTAGACTGGGCAGTATTATTAACCTATTTGTTTCGCTATATAGACTCGTTCGTGTGTACATACTGTGCTCGGTGCAGACGCTCAGTGTTTAATTTGTGAGATTTAGTTAACTAGTTCAGCTTTACAACTTTTGATAATTTCCTGCATAACCTGTTGCTAACTTTTCCATGTACATGGGTAACCCTGTCAGTGGGACGTTGGTCCCTTAAGGGTGTCTTACCCTTTGCTTTTGTTGGCCAATGTATAATCTATTTGTGATGTTGTAAGATACTTGAAGCAATAAAAGCTTTGGTTGATTGGTTGGCGAGTTCTTTCTCATACACAGCGCTCATGAATAAGCTGTTATTCATGAACTGGACAGGTGCTCTGCGCTTAGCTCAAGTTATGCTTTAGAAATTTGGAGTTACGATTACGAAACTCTCTTGTAGAACATGCAAAGGTCCAAATGTCCAGATGTTTGATATACATGGAGAGAGAAGGGAGAGCATTTTCGAAATATGTAATTTGCTTTGGAGTTTGCTATTTATAAGTTTTAATTCAAAAGCTTCTGTTAGCTGTTGTGGAATGTGGACTCAATCAGACCTCACAGAGCAAGACTCTGAGATAGAACCTTGTGTGATTTAGTGTAAGATGTAAGAGATTAACATCTACATGTAGCCTACACATAATTTGAACATGAATATTTATTTTTGGCACTTTATTTCCCTTTTTGTATTAGTCACTGACTTCTTTGTGAATTGTGATTCAAAAACTTTATACACTGTATTGCCATAAATTAAGAATAACACAATCCCGTAAATTTCACAACCTTAATGATCTTGGATACTTGGTCCTGAACTTGAGGCATAAATTGGTCTTAGTCTTAAATCCTGTCGACTTGGTCTCCCATCACACAGTCTTGAAATTTTAGTCTTGCTAAACAACACTGATTTTTGGCGATTTACATTTACATACACTGTATAACAAAATACAGACCATAATGACTACACATGAATTTCATAAACATTGCTTAATAATTTCCTTTGTTGTGGACCATTATTGGACCATATTTCTAGATCTCAGGTCAGAGTTTTTTGTATATCCACGGTCCAGTATACTTCTTTACCCACCCATGCAACTTCACCCCACTTCAAGTTTTACACTGGATATTATAAATGTTTTATTCTCCACAGGCAATTTTTAATCTTCCATTACAATAATAATTATTTGTCAATTCTACTTCAAAAACTTGATGAATTAATGAGAAGTTTAACTTTATTTCACTGTAAAACTTTCAAATTTTCCCAAAATAAAGAGGTTTTGTTTATGATGTTTGTTTACAGCTTAAGTGAATATTGGAATTTCCTCAATGCATCACAATCAACGTGCTGCATGATAGTTACATGACCAACTGACAAACAAAATCTAGTCAATGCATCCCGAATTGAAAACTTCAGTGTCTGGTTTTTGTTTAGACATGTCTATGTGACCCTTCAATCTTGAGATTATGCTTTGAGGAGTTTCTATAAAGGGAATTCCACAAGTGTTTCCTTTTTACTATAATGGTAAAGCTGCATTGGCTTCCTGCAGAATTCATAACCACATTTAAACTTGCCTGCCTTACGTATAGCACCCTCAAAATGAGTACTCCTACCTATCCTTCAACCACTACTGGTACTATCTCCATACCATCCACACACATTCTACGGTCTTCAGGTATGGGTCTTTTAGTCGAGCCTTGATGCAGAACTGCCATGGGCTCTCGTCACTTCTCATGCATTTCATGTTGCTGTCCTAAGGAATGGAACTGACTACCAATGTTTGTCTGATGCTTGAACTCTTTCTCTTCCTTTAAGAAATGCCTCAAATCCACTATTTCTCATTGGCTTTCAAACAACTGGATAACTAACAGCTCTTCCTCCAGTGACAGTCTAACCATGCCTCAGATTCGCACTTCTCTGTGACCTTTCGTGCATTAAAAAGTTTGTAATAATAACAGAAATGGCAAATAATTATGACATACATGTATCTTTCAGCATCTGTTAGTGCCACTGGACAGTTTTGTCTGTAATGTAGAATCAATTCAGAATGCAATGTATCAACCGCTTCACATGACAATTTATGTTAGGAATCAGTATTAGTTACCTAGCTTGTAAAAGCCTTTACATGTAAACTAGTTCAGAAGACCATTGGCATTTGTAGACAGGCAAGTACATGTAACCAACAAACATCTGCCTTCATGGATCCACACTCAAGTGGACTGGTCAGGTTGGCTTCCCACCTTTCTTACTTCCTCTCTGCTATAGTTAGACAGTTTGCAAAGAACATGAAATCTACTCAACCGACTCATTTATGGATTAATCATTAAAAAGTAAGCTTTTAAAAAGTAAGTTTCAGACACAACTGTTAGTAGGGCTCAAGCCTTTTTGTCCGACATAGAAGTAAACTCCTATTGTAGCTAACAAATGAATTCACTGTTAGAAATAATTCACCAAAGTTGTCTAAAGTTCTCTCAATAACAATTCGAAACCATTTGGTGGTGAAGCTGTAATTCCACTGTGACCAGACAGTTCTCACATTGCTTTGTAAACTGAAAGGCCTCTCGTTTCCAGGTGCACTTGGCCATATTCCTCCCCGTTTTGTCCGACATAGAAGTAAACTTCTATTGCAGCTAACAAATGAATTGACTGTTAGAAATAATTCACCTAAGTGGTCTAAAGTTCTCTCAAGAACAATCCAAAACAATTTGCTGGTAAAGCTGTAATTCCACTGTGACCAGACACTTCTCAGTTGTTTTGTTAACTGACAGGCCTCTCGTTTCCACATTCACTTGGCCAATTTTCCTCCTCTGACTTCCTTGACAAAGTTCTGCTTTCACAAGGATGGCATACAGTATTTCTATCAGCAAGTCTTGCAGCTACAAATATCAAAAGAAGCAAAACAAATTTTAATTTGGCTTTAACATAGGAATGGTGAGAACTGTTCAAAATATTTTTCTGTCGAAGACAAAGGTCTTCACTGCCACAACATGTCGGTAAACTTTGGAGCCATACATGATGTCAGAATTAACTCTTATGGCAAACGTCCCAGACATTGTTAACTCACAAATTACCCTTTTTGAGCCATAATTTAACAGAAATTTGCAAAGATGCATTTTAAAACATGTGGCACCCTGAACAAATTGAACAGCTTAATCACTAGTTCAAAAGTCAACCACTCAAATCCTGACATAAATATTCAGGCTGATGGTACTTTTAACCACATGCCAACCCAACCCCTCTTTGATCATGCAGCAATTACATTTTAACATTTAATTATGCATTGGAAATACCCAGACTCTTTACTTTGTGCTTTGAACCTATTGTGATTTTAATCCCTGACCTAAACGTAAGAAATCCAAACTAATTTGGTACATTTTAAACGTGAAGGCATATAATCTGTACAGGATTAATTATTTAAGCTACATTTAATTATTACAAAACCTTTGTTCCTTAGCAGTGTATATCATAAAGGGGCTTTGCTGGTGGACTTTGTTTGACCACACTTGATTTTCTCAAGTTGCTGCACCAATCTTGTAAAATGTAAAGGTACACATTTGTCTACACGCTTCTAAAGCAACTAATTAGAGACACAGATGTGAGGCGAAAGTATGACAAGGTTGAAATTCAGAAGCCACATCAAACCAGCTTTTAAAAAATATAAGTACAGTATAGCACAACCGAACTCACCATCTTTGTGTTGGCTAAAGTCAAATTTTCAGCTGATTGAGCCATGATGCCATTCTAAAACAAAACCATGAAAAACAATTTAATGATTCGACAAGCTGTTGTTAAACAATGCAATTTCTGTAAGGACTGTACTGGTATGGACGTCGCAATGCCATATGGGGGGTTGGGTCCACATAAAGATCATTTTATAGTTATTTCTGTATCTGTAATTCTGTGTATATGATGTATATATTTCCCATGACTTAAAATTGAAAGGTTGGTACAGCTAAAGCGCTCCAGAAGGCATGCAACTAAAAATTACATTGTAATGGCAACATGCTGGAAAAGATCACTGGCATCTCGTGTGTCACATTCAAGAGGAACAGCACCAAACTCTGTGATGAAACATATGCCACTACTCGTCTGAGAGTTCCAAAGCCAATGGAATAGAGTACTGCAGCTTTCAGTAAAGTGTATGCATGCTGTATTTTGTGCATTTACTATTTGCTGTAAACTCAGCTGTGCTGGCAACCGAGATCCATAAGGACTGGAAGTTCGATGTGGCTGGAGTCTGTTACTGTGGCATACCATACCAACGCACGGCCAATCATCCAAGCGTTTCCATGCTTTTGTCATTGCTATCACTATTATCATCATCACTATGCCAATGATGACATACTGACATATCATTTATTACTACTAGTGCAGCTTTCACTCCACTGTTAATTCTACTAATTTTTTCTCAAAATTTTCAATAATCAACCAATAGGTTTCAGGAACTTTTTGCATACATTTCACAGCTACGTGTGGAGCCATCGATGACTGTAAGAATCTCTCAGCATTTAGTGACCCCGCGATTTGTTTGCGGCGAGACTTGCAGAGAAAACTGTTACATTTCGATGATATGTTCAGTTCACTATTTAGCAACAACTTATTAAAGAACTGAAAAACTGTGATGATCTGTTTCAGTTTCTGCAAAGACGATTGTACAAACTGGTTCCACTGAAAGCTGAGTAATTGGGGTTTTGACGGAGACAGAGCCAACAGATGACAGTAAATTCTTTCACAAGAAGTCCCACATTTGGATAAAATAAATATACTTACTTACCGTCCACTTCGTTCCTGCAATAGACTTGACCTCTTGGTTCCCCGTAGTAGAACTGCTATGGCTCAGGCTCGTTCCTTTGCTTCAATTGGTCCCTCACTTTGGAATGCTCTTTCTCCTTCTGTTCGCTCTAAAATTTTCTCTGGCAGTCTCTCTTCTTCCTTCGCTTTTCTCAAAACCTGTTTATTTTCGCGGGGCT
>JACEVL010000131.1:126478-128978 GCA_020284085.1 Aporrectodea caliginosa | reverse complement strand
TGGATAAAAAAGGCTCTTCCTGATGTCGCCTATGGAGAGGCGCTGGATGCAGTTGCCTATATGGAAAGGCACTGGATTCAGTCGCCTATGGAAAGGCTCTTCCTGATGTCGCCTATGGAGAGGCGCTGGATGCAGTTGCCTATATGGAAAGGCACTGGATTCAGTCGCCTATGGAAAGGCTCTTCCTGATGTCGCCTATGGAGAGGCACTGGATGCAGTTGCCTGTGGAACGGCACTGGATTCAGTCGCCTATGGAAAGGCTCTTCCTGATGTCGCCTATGGAAAGGCTCTTCCTGATGTCGCCTATGGAAAGGCTCTTCCTGATGTCGCCTATGGAGAGGCTCTTCCTGATGTCGCCTATGGAGAGGCGCTGGATGCAGTTGCCTATGGAAAGGCACTGGATTCAGTCGCCTATGGAAAGGCTCTTCCTGATGTCGCCTATGGAAAGGCTCTTCCTGATGTCGCCTATGGAAAAGGCTCTTCCTGATGTCGCCTATGGAGAGGCGCTGGATGCAGTTGCCTATGTGGAAAGGCACTGGATTCAGTCGCCTATGGAAAGGCTCTTCCTGATGTCGCCTATGGAAAGGCTCTTCCTGATGTCGCCTATGGAAAGGCTCTTCCTGATGTCGCCTATGGAAAGGCTCTTCCTGATGTCGCCTATGGAAAGGCTCTTCCTGATGTCGCCTATGGAAAGGCTCTTCCTGATGTCGCCTATGGAGAGGCTCTGGATGCAGTTGCCTATATGGAAAGGCACTGGATTCAGTCGCCTATGGAAAGGCTCTTCCTGATGTCGCCTATGGAAAATCTCTTCCTGATGTCGGAGAGGCTCTTCTGATGTCGCCTATGGACTGGCTGCAGTTGCCTATGGAAAGGCACTGGATTCAGTCGCCTATGGAAAGGCTCTTCCTGATGTCGCCTATGGAAAGGCTCTTCCTGATGTCGCCTATGGAGAGGCAGTTGCCTATGGAAAGGCACTGGATCAGTCGCCTATGGATGGAAGGCTCTTCCTGATGTCGCCTATGGAAAGGCTCTTCCTGATGTCGCCTATGGAGAGGCGCTGGATGGATGGAAAGGCTCTTCCTGATGTCGCCTATGGAGAGGCTCTTCCTGATGTCGCCTATGGAAAGGCTCTTCCTGATGTCGCCTATGGAAAGGCTCTTCCTGATGTCGCCTATGGAGAGGCGCTGGATGAGTTGCCTATATGGAAAGGCACTGGATTCATGTCGCCTATGGAAAGGCTCTTCCTGATGTCGCCTATGGAAAATCTCTTCCTGATGTCGCCTATGGAGAGGCACTGGATGCAGTTGCCTATATGGAAAGGCACTGGATTCAGTCGCCTATGGAAAGGCTCTTCCTGATGTCGCCTATGGAGAGGCGCTGGATGCAGTTGCCTATGGAAAGGCACTGGATGTCAGGCTCGCGCCTATGGAAAGGCTCTTCCTGATGTCGCCTATGGAGAGGCTCTTCCTGATGTCGCCTATGGAGAGGCTCTTCCTGATGTCGCCTATGAAAGAGGCTCTTCACTGATGTCGCCTATGGAGAGGCTCTTCCTGATGTCGCCTATGGAGAGGCGCTGGATGCAGTTGCCTATGGAAAGGCACTGGATTCAGTCGCCTATGGAAAGGCTCTTCCTGATGTCGCCTATGGAGAGGCTCTTCCTGATGTCGCCTATGGAAAGGCTCTTCCTGATGTCGCCTATGGAGAGGCGCTGGATGCAGTTGCCTATATGGAAAGGCACTGGATTCAGTCGCCTATGGAAAGGCTCTTCCTGATGTCGCCTATGGAAAGGCTCTTCCTGATGTCGCCTATGGAGAGGGCACTGGATGCTTACCTGAAAGGCACTGGCTTCAGTCGCCTATGGAAAGGTTCTTCCTGATGTCGCCTATGGAAAGGCTCTTTCAGATTGCCTATGGAAAGGCACTTCCTGCTGTCGCCTATGGAGAGGCTCTTCCTGATGTCGCCTATGGAGAGGCGCTGTATGTAGTTGCCTGTGGAAAGGCACTGGATTCAGTCGCCTATGGAAAGGCTCTTCCTGATGTCGCCTATGGAGAGGCGCTGGATGCAGTTGCCTATATTATGTATGCCTATGTATCGGAAACGACATTTGATCCAGTGATTTTTTTTGCATCTGACCATGAACCCAGTTAAGTTCTGGAAAACAATTAACTATGTTTATATCTTATGTTTTATGATACCAATCTGTCTAATGGCAGCATTCTTGAGCTGTGGTACTTGTCCACGCCTTCGTCACCAGCAGAATTAGTGCTCCGTCCTACTTATATGATCTCTGTCGCCCGGTTTCCGACTTAGCCTCTCGTCGAGCTCTGCGCTCTTCGACTAAGGGGGGAGCTATTGGTCCCTCGGGCCCGCTCCTCGGTCAGACAGCGTCGAGCCTTTTCGGTTGTTGGCCCTTCCACTTGGAATGGGCTCTCGCTTACGTTACGCTTACTGCCCCGGAATGATTTGCCTGCTTTCTACCAACTTCTAAAGTCCTTTCTGT
>JACEVL010000131.1:33599-126456 GCA_020284085.1 Aporrectodea caliginosa | reverse complement strand
AAAAACCTGTATACCATTTAATATTTAATTTGAGTATGATCAAAATTGTTATTCCTGTTATCATTCCAATCACTTGCGGACCGAGACCGGACCCTGGACCATAGTTTGAGTAGCAGTGGTCTAATCAAATCGTAATATTATTAGTAGCATCAACTGTTTAACGACGTCCTATGGATCTCAAGGCCGTTAACGTCGACCTTACATTACGACCTAATTAAGAAAGGTCTAGTCGTTGATGTCGACATTTGAATGACATATTAATTGCCCTAGCGGTGTCTTAGCTTGATGTTCTGACGAAAATGTAATTTATATATCGCCGGTTGAAAAGATTTAAAGGTGTTTAAGCAGATCGTAATTATCATTAATAGTATCCAGCTTTTAACAACGTCTTATTGATGTCAGAGCCATTTACGTCTACCTTTAAATTACGTATTAATTCCCGCATCGTATGTGTGTGTTTCCTTTTTAACGACTAGCTGTGACAGTGTGTGGTAACAAAGACCATTAACGTCGCCCTCCTCCTTTATCCAGGCTTGGAACTGGCACTGTCAGAAAGCGAACAGTGGCGGAGTTCCCGCATCGTATACTTAGCTAGTGGGCTTTTAAAATTTATTATTCCAAAGTTAAACGACATCTTATAATCAGCAACGGCCGTTGACGTTGTTAACCATAATAATTGTATTTCAGTTCATTTTATAGATGTTTCTTCCGTCGATTTTCGTTTCTTCACTCATCGTTTGATACATGACAAGCTTCAGGTTGTTTGAGGTGACGATATGCTGCTGTAGTAGGACTATAGGTCCCTCACATCCATCGGTTCTGATGCAAAGAAATCTTCATCCATTCGCGATTTAAATCCAATGTTTAGATATTCTACCAGGTTTAACCACATTATCTTAAGGCATCAAAGCGTTGACATCGATTGGAAAATTCGTTTGTATAGTTAACAGCTACATCGCTCATGAAACGTTTTTAATGAGTAAAGTGATTTAGAACTCACGATTGAAGGAAATTGTGAGAGATATTATATTTATAGATGTCTATGCAGATCATATAATTATTAGCTTACGTTAATTTAGTTGCTGTTTAACGACGCTGTGTCATAGCAAAGATGAGTGGCGTCGTCCACCTCCTTTATAAGGGCTTTGGACTGGCACCACCAGAGTACGGTCAATGACGGTGCCAAGTCCGTTGATTTCGACCTTACACTAGGTAGTGGCTATGTGCTGTTGAGGGAAGCGATAGCAATTGCTTAGGTTACCAATACTGTTAAAGAACATCTTCTGGCAACAAAGCCCTCTAACGTCGTTGGAGATCATGTTTTAATGCTTTTATTGCTTCTGGTTAAAGAGCATCTTCTGCTTTTAGAGATGTTTTAATTTTATCATAGCGATTGAAAGAAAATTTCGAACATATAACTTCAGTCAAAGGCCATTTAAAGGTGTCTAATCCAGTGCAGGTCTAACTTTCTGATGCGGTGCACCGGTAATTCCTTCAGCCAGACGGCCTTTCAAAATCAGCCTTCATGTATATTATGTTATAATAAAATTTAGATTTCCTATTAATTTATTGTTACTGTTTTACATGACACAGAATTTAATATTTTAAAGAAATACCAACATAATTGTGAATCTGGAAGCATTGCGCGGATTGTAATCAATCACTGGATGACCAGGACAGGACCAAAGACCACAGTTTGAATAGCACTGGTCTAATCAGAGCATACTATCTGCAGCAGCATTAAGTGTTTAATGAATTCTTATGGATCCTAGGCCTAGGGCAATTGACGTGGAATATCAAATTCCACATAAATACCTGGTTAATTGTAACAGCTCAGGGTTTGAACGAAAATGTCGTTCAAATTTCGTCATTTGAAACCTATTTAAAGGTGTATTAAATAGATCGTAAAATAATTAATAGTTGCCAGTTTTTTTTACAACATCTCATGGATCTTCCATCTAATTTTTGAAGGTCTAGTTATTGATTGGTTAGCCATTTCAATGCGATTACAATTAGTAGTTACTATTTGACGAAGCTGTTTCATAACAAGATCATTGGCATCTCCCTCTTCCTTCATCGAGGTTTGGGACTGGCACGACCAGAGTGGCGAAGTTTACCATTGATTTAGTTGCTCTGCGGACCATACAAAGTCGGTGGAGGTAATTAATAGGTATCACCTTGAATATATATCATCGAGACCCGGTGAGCGTAACACCTCACGTACCTTTTAATCGCATACGTTGATTTGAAGACAGCGTTAAAATATGCCACTGGTATCCTGTTTTAGACACAACGCCCTACGAAGACATCTTTAAAACGTTTTGTGTCATTTTGTGCTATTTTATGCTGCTAGCGCCGGTATCACGAAATAGAGTATCCATCCTAAGACTATCCGGGGGGATGTATGAATTTATCCCCCCGGATGGAATAAACAGGTTTAGAGTTTCCGGGGGGATAAACCAGTCATAAACCCATCGTCATACGCGTCACGAAAGCCAAGACGAAATCCAGTCAAAATCACCAAAAACGAAGTAAATTAATTTCAGGTCGACGTACAAACTCAAGATACGCAACTTAAAATATTTTATGTGTACAATAAATCCAAACAGTACGACTGAATACACTTAGAAACCGCCAAAAATGTAAACTAAACCGAATACTCCATTTCGCTAAGGGGAATACTCATGTATGGGGATACTCTATTTCGTGACAACGGCGAATAAGCTGGTCTCCCTGACGTGGCTTTTGTGGGCGCTGGGAAATTTTCGAACATTTACATTACATTACATTACTGAGCAATTTAAATAATTCTTTAATGTAAACAATGAGAATTATACAGTTAAACAATGCATACTAGTAATAATATCCAGGGATGTTGAGACACCTTTTAATAGGTTTAAACCGATGTTATATAATTATTCGACATTTGTTGAATCGTTGATTAATAAGCACCACGCGCAGAAGTAGAGGCTTCAGTTTAACGACATTGTGTGATAACAAATATCATAACTCCGCCACTGATCGTACTCTGTCAGTGCCAGTCCAAAGCCTGGATGATGGAGGAGGGCGACGCTGATGATCTTGGGTATCACACAGTGTCGTTAAACTGAAACTAGTTACTTATCTTTCATAATAATAAAAGAGCTGCAATATGCCAAAATAATTTATGTCGACGACAACGGCCTTTGTTGTCATAAGCTGTCGTTAAACTCTTGATTCCATCCCATCTTTCATAATATTATTACACGTCCAACCAACTGCCCATAGAGTCACAGATATAAGACTAAATCGCCGTAAATCACAATTACCGTATAGGCCTATTAGTGTATGTCTGTCCATATGGTGTATTATACGTAAGTTATATATTTAGAAAGGAACGCTGTTCTCGCATCGTGTATCCAATCCACTTAATAATATTGATTACTAAAATAATAGTTGGCGGAATCGTTCATTGCACAACGCATATGAAAGGATACGTTACAATAAGGAGGGATGTTTATTGATGTCTTATATAGCATGATAATTTTATTTAAAAGGGTGTCCAGTTATGCTCGTACTGTGGCAGTGCCAGTCCAAGCCTCGATATAGGAGGAGGTCGACGCTAATGATCTTCGTTATCACACAGTGTCTTTAAACAGAAACTACTACTACTACCTTATAATATCGTCGTCACTTTCCCAGTTGCGTTGTAACTGAAAGGAATCTGCAGGTAACTCTTTAGCTAGCAACATTTTAAAGATAGGCCTACTGTCTCATTACGAGGAAGATTAGCGTCGCCCTCCTTCTTTTCCGGGATTTGGACAAGCACCACCCGATAGCAACAACTAAATTAAATTGGATGATGTAGCAGTAATTTCAAGTGTTTAACGACGTCTGGTGGCTGCTATGGTCGCTGTCCTTGACCTTACTTTTCTCCTAGACCAATTTATTAATTGTGCACGATCTGATTATAAGCCAGCTTTAAATGGCTTTTTACCAACGGTGTATAACCGACAATTACGTTCAAACACAAGTTAAAGTTAACTTTAAACAATTAATATGTAATTGAAGAGAAATGCTAACGGTCACGGCAGCCACGAGATGTCAGTTCAATCAATCAAATCAATTCTTCTTTATTGTACCACTCATCACATCAAAGCAAACATAATCTCAGTCAAGTACAAAAGGAGCCCTACAAAAGCTAACGCTTATACAGAGTTAGGCCCCTATTTCTGTGTTACAGTCTTCACATTTCTGAGTTAACATGAGCAAATAGTTCAGTTCTTGAAACAATCATTAATCCTAATTATAATAGTTAACACAGGATACTATTAAAATGCAACGATTTGCTTCGACACCCTTAACTAGCCTTCAATCGAAGCTATATATTTGATATAGTTGCTCAATCTTTACGTTAAAGCTGTAATATGCCAAAAATAATCTTTGTCGGCGGCAATGGCCTATGTTGTCATAAGCTGCCGTTAAACTGTGGATCCATCCAATCTTTACATTATCTTTATCTTCAGTCGTGAACGGCCTTTGATGTCATATGACAACGTTAGACCTTGGGGTAAATAAAATCTTTACGTTTTCGTTCTCTTTGAAGCAAGGTCAACGCTAACGGCCCTGTTAGCGAAGACATATAGTTTAATAGTGGATACTAACAGAGCTATCTATATCGGTAAAAACGGGTATGTCATTATTCACTGTGTAAAGAAATCTTGTGACTGCCTGGACCTCACATCGACAGCTTCTGACGCAAAGAAATCTTCATCTATACGCGATTAGAGTCCAACGTTAAGAGATTCTACCAGGTTTAACAACATATCTTTAGGCATCGATAGGAAAATTGTTTTGAACAGTTCTTAGTTATATAGCTTAGGATTAAAATTTTAATGACTAAATTGATGCTGTGGACCGGTAATATTGCTTTATCAGCGGACCACCTTTCAACATCAGCTTACATTACATATGTAAATATTGAAATCTATATTTCATTCTAACTTATCGTCAGTCTTTTACAAGTGTGCTTCTTAATGTTGAATTTTTGTTTATATTAACGCCGTGCATCTTATAATTCCTTTATGTTTTACATTATATGCAATATGATTTTTTATATGCGTACCATAAAATGTTGTGATTCCGGTTATCATTCCGAACAATTAGGCCTACTCGCGGACCGATAACAGACCGCGGACCACAGATTTAGTAGCACTGGTCTTGTCAAATCGTAATATTATTAGTAGTATCCAGTGTTTAACAACGTCTTATGGCTCTGAAGACCGTTGGCGTCGACCTTAGTTTACGACCTAATTTCGAAAGGTCCAGTTATTGATTGGTTGGTTATTTCAACGTGAATATCAATGTCAGGCCACTCCCGGATGATTCCAACAGGTCGCGGCTGCGATCTTCAAAGTTCGCTGACTCATTCGCTCCTGCATCAAAAACTAAAAATTGGTGATCGGGTCTTTCGGGTCGCTGGCCCACGTGCCTGGAACAGTATTCCCGCAACTATTCAAGAAATCAAAAGAATTCATATTTTTAAAAACAGTTAAAACTGTACATTCTATCTAGCTCTTAGCATCTGCGCTGACAGTTGGCATGTGTGTAAAGAATCATTGAAGTAGCTTGCTACTGACGATGCTAAATATTGTCGTAATTACAACTTAAAAAAATACTAAAACGTGAATATCATTAGTAGTTACTACTTGACTACGCTGTTCCATAAGAAAGACAATAATATTGGCGACGCCCTGCTCCATCATCGACGCTTGGGACTGGCACGATCAGAGGGCGCGCCATGGCGCAGTTGACCATTATTTTATTTTTGGAACAATTGGCAAGCTCCTGTTAAGTTAAACAGAATATTTGTGGAATCAAAGGCCGTTAATCGGTTTAATCGTCCAACAAATTTAACGCGTAAATCGCGTGCGTTAGCCGCGAATAATGAACAGTCCTAATTTAAAGGTGCATAATATTTGTGAAATTATCAGTATTCGATCTATGTCATGATAATAACGGCAGATGTTTTCATAAGATGTCATTACACTGAAGAATAATAAATGATCGCTTCAAAATTCAAAATTAGAGTAAGAATCTAATGTCATTATTACAATTATATGATAAAGAATCTCTGATTCACTGGGAATTTTTATTAAGAATGTTTTTCGCTTTTAATATTTAATGAGTGGGAAATATTGTTTAATTTGAATCAAACCATTTTATACCAACATAATATGTATAATACACAGTGTCTGATGAGTTGCTTCATGCCTTTAAACAATGAATATTGTTTTATGGTGATATTGCGTGGGTCTGCTTGGACACCTTTTAATGGAGTCTCTATGATGCTATAAGTATCTCGTTTTCTTTATTTTTGGAATCTTTTTAGATCTTCAGAGAGCTGCAATAATTATGTCAAAAATTAATCTTTGTCGGCAGCAACGGCCTATGTTGTCATATGATAATGGAATGCAGCACCCTCTTATCTTGTATCATCCATCTTCTATCTGCCATGCACACCCCAACACAATTCTGACAATACGGATAGTTACAGTTTAACGACGATATGTTTAACGAAGACGATTAGCGTCGCCCTTCTCCTTTATTCAGGCTTCTGACTGGCATCACCTGATGGCAACAATATAAGGCGATTGTAGTAGGGCCGTAGTAATCAACCTCACCTTTTTAAAGCTACCGAGTGAGTGATTGGTTGGTTGCTTGCTGTTTAACGGCATTGTTTCATAACAAGATGATTAGCGTCGCCCTCCACCTTTCTTCAGGTTTGGGACTGGCATTACCGCAGGGGGGTAGTAGTTGTTTCAGTTAAACGACAAAGTGTGATGATAGAGATCGTAGGCGTCACCCTCCTCCTTCAGCCAGGCTTGGGACTGGCACTGCCTGGCACAAAGGCACGGACGTGTTGTGGCGGAGTTCAGGTAGGGCAGTGTCAGAGTGATCAACCTTAGGTCGGCGTTTTAAAAGTGTCCACTCCCAGCTTCACATTTTACATGGGCTATTATAAGTCATTTTGTGGCTGCCAGGACACTCACATCGACGCCATCAATACGCCATTGTATTCCAATTCGAAGAGATTCCACCAGGTTTAACCACATAATCTTTAGGCATCAAAGGCCGTTGGCTTCAATAGAAAAATTGTTTAGGATTAAACGTTTCTAATGAGGAAAGTGTGTGAAGAACTGGCGAATGAAGGTAATTGTGAAGCAAATAATTACAATTATATTTAAAGATGTCCAAACACATCATAACATTATTAGCTTAGGTTAGTTTAGTTGCTGTTTGTCGTCGCTGTGTCATAACAAAGATGAGTGGCGTCGCCCTTCTCTTGTATGCTGTCTTGGGACTGGCACCCGCACTGTACGGTTAGTGGCGATGCCAAGTCCGTTTACGTTGACCTTATACTATACATGTATTGTATATTCGCTAGTTGCTGTTTAGAGAGATGATGGTGATTGCTTAGTTAAACAGAATAATTTGTTGCAGGCCGTTAATGTCCATATCAAAATGTCTTGAACCGTGAAGTCTATTTACGATTTTTTTTTTATTCCGTAGTTTAACGTCATCGTATGGCATCAAAGGCCGTTGACGACAATTCAAAATTATGTACAATACAGTTAAAACAAAATTGATAGAGTTAAAGGCATCTAAACAGTACTTTACAATGTCACTACTATTCATCGTTTAGCAGCATAATATTATAGTTAAGATACTAATGTCAATGCTACTTGTATAAGATAACATACTGTAAGATGGTCTTTCAGGAAAATTATACACTGTTTTGCAGCAATTATCACACATAAATTTTTTTTTTTGTAAAATGAAAAGATTCCTGATAAACAGCAATAATGTACACGAGATTTCCAATCCAGCTATTCAATGATATAACAGCATTGGTTTCAAGTTTACAAAACCTGTAATTATGAAGTTTACAAAACCTGAAATTATGATATGAAATTTATATTTTAATTTTAATTTTCAAACATTTTTTTTTTCATTCAATGCAACCAGACATCATAATTAAAATACATGCATAGGCATACATTAAAAACGACAGCTCCCCACCATACGTTAAAGACACGAACACAAACGCGCACTGCAATCTGACCTGCGATTCTCAATCTTTCACTTTTAATTTTTAATTTCAGTTTAATGGTTATTAAATTTTATTATATATATGTTATTTTGACATGAACTTCTTAGTTTAGTTATAAATGTTTACATAGGTAATCAATAATTACAAATAAGCAATGTTAGTATACTAAATACAAATGGCTTCAAAATAATAAACTTAAAAAGCATTCACTTATTACACCCTAACAACAACAATTTTTTATTTTTTTTTTTACGATTGAACGAAAATTTCCTTCATATAGCGTTACTAAAGTGCAATTTAAAGGTGTCTAATCCAGTGCATCTCAAACTTGCTTCATCAGCCTTAGGGCGGACTAGTGCTTTTCTAAATAATTATTATGTAATTTTGAAATTTAGATTTCATAATAATTTATTTTCACTGTTATTATGACTATACTTTTGTTAATGTTGCATGTTTGAAGCTGCTTATTTTTGTACGACCACTGTGTAGTGTTCTGTTTTTCATTTTCACACTGTGGACAATCTTATATTTTATTTCAGTGAAATCAAAAATTGTATTCCTGTCATCATTCCGTGGCCCGTTATTATAGCCAATCACTCGGTAACGGAACACGGACTACAGCTGCATATGTCAAGGTCTCAATCAAATCGTAATAGTAGCATCAAGTGTTTAACGACGTCCTGTGGATCTCAAGGCCGTTGATGTCGACCTCACTTTAAGACCCAAGTTAGAAATAGTCCAGTTATTGATTGGTTAGTTATATAAAATTGGCCACCATTAGTAGTTACTACTTGACGAACCTGTGACATAACAGAGATGATTGGCGTCGCCCTCCTTCTTCATAGATGCTTGGGACTAGCACGACCAGAGTGCACGCCGTGGCGTAGTTGACCATTGACCTAGTTTTCTCTGAGACAATACAGAGTTGGTTTTAAGTTACTTTTAGGTATCTAACGAGTGCGGCACCTTATCAGATAAAACGAGTAGTAGTAGCTTCAGTTTAACGACACTGTGTGATAACAAAGATCATTAGCGTCGCCCTCCTTCTTAATCCAGAATTGCGACAGGCACTATCAGAGTACAAACAGTGGCGGAGTTATTGGATTGATCCACAGTTTAACGGCAGCTTATGACTACATAGGCCGTTGCCGCCGACAAAGATTAGTTTTGGCATATTACAGCTCATTGGCGGAGTTATATAAAACGAAAAAAATATATAGAGCCCTTTGCAACCAATATAAAGGTGTCTCAAGAGATTGGAGCACTATTAGTAGTATTTTAGTAAATAAATAAATAAGTTAGTGAGTATATATTATATTCTTTATTAGTCCAACTGCAATAGAATGTCGTTAGACACTATATAGAGCTAATAATGCATAGACACCTTTAAATATTATTGGTGCTCAATGACCATACATACAATGCTTTTTTCTTTCGTTCAATCAGTCTCTTTGGTACAAAGTGACAAAATAAGACGAACTCGCAATTTAAGTACTCGGTCCAACGGCGTTATCTGCAATTGTAATAAATCGATCTCAGTCCGTCTATCCATCTGTTGTTTCTTCAGATAACTGTATTACGGTTGGTGTGTGTAAGTGCGTGTGTAACAGTGTTGCAATATAACGAGAGTTTTATTTGAGTGACAATTTAAATAAGACAGTAAATAGTACCTGTAGTTAACTATTTAAATAGTATTTAAAATAACAAATAGCTGTGGACTCTGGCAAATACCAAATGATTATTTTAAAGCTAGTTAGGTACTATCAGTACTGTTTCAGTAATTGTTTATAAAGCTTGCAAGGTTATACTGGCTAACTATAAGTAATTCCAACTGTATAAGCGATTGCTTTTCTTGGTGAGAATTAATATAATAAATGAATAGAAATGTCCTTTAGTTTGTTTGTGTGTGATATTACGCTAAAGTTTAATGACCAGCCACCGCTCGAACGACTAATCGCAAGATTGGCGTTGAATTGACCGACTTTCGACAGCCATTTAAGCTAGTTTTTTTTCTTCCCCAGTATATAAATCCTGATCGAAGGTATTCTTTGCTAATTTATATATGGCTTTGAAGAATGTGTAAAATAGGCACATAGTATTTACTTTGTGTAACTGTGTGTGGCTGTGTGTTCATACCAGTGTGTTAGATATAATTATGCGATTACAAAGCTTTTCTTAATTAGCAAGCTAGATAGGCCTATATAATCTTAATAGACGAAGGGCTCTATATTGAGCGTTAAAATTCTGATGAACTCAGATATACATAAAAAATCTATACATCTTGCAATATGTAAAATGACAACAGACAATCTCGTTTGCATCAGTGCACACCTTTTATTCATAAAACTTTCACGCTATATAAATTCATAAACATCGCGCCCTCTTACATAATCCTCTGCCATGTTTGTCGGCCGTGCAACAATTCTCATTTTAGTTTAGCAATATTTGAACGATACTGTGTCATAACGAGTATGGTTACCGCCGCCTTCCTCCACTGTTCTGTGTTTGGACTAGCACCACCCGATAGCAGCAATCAAATTAAATCCGATGATAGTACTAGTACATTTAAATGTTTAACGACATCTGGTGGCTGCCAAAGCCGTTACCTCGATATTACATTGTAGCTTATCATCAGCTTATCAAAAACCTCACTCCTCGTGATCATGAGTCAGCAACCTCCGTGAACTACACTGGCTTCCCATACAAGCCCGCATTACTTTCAAAATCTGCCTTCTAATGTACCGAGTCCACACAAACTCATCTCCTTCTTGTGTGTCCTCACTTGTTACACCCTGTTCATCTCTCCCTTCCAGACGAGGATTACGATCTTCATCGCAAGCTGACTTTGTTGTCACATGATCACTTAGAAAACTTGGAAATCACGCATTTGCACTAGCCGACCCAGCTGAATGGAATAAACTGCCGGAATTTATTCGCCGATCATCAACATTAACGCTCTTCAAAAAGAACCTAAAGACTTATTTGTTCAAGATTTATTATGACTAGACTTTCCTGTTACACGCTTTTGTGCAAGATTCTTTTTGTTTAGGCGCGCTATAAATGACAGTTTAATAATAATAATAATAATAATAATAAATTGCTCATTTTGTCATATTAATAATAATAATAATAATAATAATAATAATAATAATAATAATAATAATAATAATAATAATAATAATAATAATTATTATTATTATTATTATTATTATTATTATTATTATTATTATTATTATTATTATTATAATAATAAAAATAATAATAATTTACATGAGTTCGAACAGCTCGCAACATCAATAGGTTAGGTTAGGTTAATCACTGTTTAACGACTACTACTGCTGCTAATAGCGTCTTGCTTTAGAACATGTCTAAAGTATATTAGGTAAATGTTATGTCCCTCTGTGGACACACTGATCGTCATAGGACATTTCTTTTTCTTCTCCGTCATAGTAGGACGGGAATGACCGATGCCTTATAACAGATTCATTATTTTTTTCTTATTCTTCAGTGAAACATCTGACTTTACCACGGTTTTTGGTGTAGAAATTGTGTCAGAAATTATGCTTAAAGGTGGTGTCTAATTATCTTCAACAGTTCTAAACGTTCATGCGGCATAATACAGAACCGTTAGCTGGTTAGATGCTATTAAACGACACTGCCACATAGCAAAAATGATTAGAGTCGCCTTCCTCCTTTCTTCGCGCTTCGGACTGGCACCACACCGCTCTCTTCCTTTTTCTTATAGGGCGAATATCATAATTAAGTGAGATGTGTAATTACTTTCATCAGTTCTCAGAGTTCGTTTCGGCATAATACAGTCCTGAAATTTAACTCAGCCACTACCTGTACTTTGGTAGCGCCAGTCCAAAGCCTGGATAAAGAAGAAGGGCGACGAAGTAAAGCCTAACATCCCTAAGATGTTAGACTACTACTGTAAGCTGGCAGTGCCAGTCTGAAGCCTGGATAAATGAGGAGGTCAACGCTAATTTTCTTTGTTCTGAGAGCGTCGTTAAACAGCAACTAACCAACTGCGATCCTGCTTTATACTCGAATGGCAAAACTATAATCAGAGCGTCGAAGGAAAATTCCAAAGATAATCGAAAACGATACAAAGGAAATACAGAAGATAGGCCTATACGAAAATTGTCGTCAATTTCCATTGATGGCATAGGACGACGTTACAGCTACCACTGATAGGCCCTACTAATCGCTACTTGCTTGAAAAATACTGATCTTCTAAACTAAAAGTGAGAACTTTACGAATTAGTTTAGTTAATATAATTATAAGGTTCAGTTGACGTCAACGACTCTGCCGTTAAACTCACATTACGTCGAATGGGGCTTAGACACCTTGAATTGTCTTTCAACGGACGCTATATAGTTGGCAATTTCGCCCAAAATGTCTGACGTTAACGGTCCTGGCAACCACAAGTTGTCGTTTAACACTGGATACACCCATTTCTATCTATATCGTTTTAGACGGCTATGCTCTTAATTTTTGTGTAGCGACATCTTGTGGCTGCCATGGCGCTCATATCGACCGCTTCGAAGCAAAGCATTCGTTTTCAGTACGCGACTGGATTTAATTTGAAGAGATTCTGCCAGGTCTAACCAAATATCTTAAAGCATCAAAAGCCGTTGGCTTCGACTGGAAAATTCTTTTGTACAGTGCTCAGCTACATCGCTCAGTAAACTTTTTAATGAGCAAAAAAGTCATGAACTAGCGATTGAAGGAACTTGTGAAGCATTTGTATTTAAAGATCTATAAGCAGATCATAACATTGTTAACTTAGGTTAGGTTAGTTGCTGTTTAACGACGCTGTGTAAGAACAAAGATGAACGCCACTCCTCCTTTATCGGTGTTTGGGACTGGCACCACCAGAGTACGGTAGGCGGTGGTGCCAAGTCTATTGCTGCTGACCATTCCCTATAATATTGGCTAGCTGCTGTGAGAGAGATTGCTTAGGTCACCAACATCTTCTGGCATCAACGGCCGTTAACGTCGATAGAAAAATGCCGCATACAGTTTTATTGTCTGATCTTTTGTTAGCGATTGAACGAAAATTTCGAACACAATGTCATGACTTCGGTTGAATACTAGGTAAAGGTTTCTAATTAAATGTACGCAATAATATAAAATATTGCTAATTATGGGGGTTCCGTTGTTAAAAGTTATGTAATTTCGAGGTGCATTCACATAATGTAAAACTAAATAATATGAACAGAATAGTATATTTAATATACCATTCTGTGCAGAAATGAATGCTGAATCCATTGCTCTATTACAATATTATGATATGTGAAACCAAACACGAAATCCACCCCTTGGTAGCCAGTGTTACAAAAAAACCTCGGTAGCCCGAGGGTTAACGACTACTGCTGATGGTAACAGCTTCTTGCTTTAGAACATGTCTAAAGTATATTAGGTAATTGTTATGTCCCTCTGTGGACACACTGATCCTCATAGAGCAATTCTTTTCCTTCTCCGTCATAGTAGGACGGGAATGACCGCTGCCTTATAACAGATTCATAATTTTTTCTTATTTTTCAGTGAAACATCTGACTTTACCACGGTTTTGCTGTAACTTATGCGTCAAAAATTATACTTAAAGGAGGTGTCTAATTCTCTTCAACAGTTCTAAACGTTCATGCGCCATAATACAGAACCGTTAGCTGGTTAGATGATATTAAACGACACTGCCACATAGCAAAGATTACTAGAGTCGCCCTCCTCCTTTCTTCGCGCTTCGGACTGGCACTACACCGCTCTCTTCCTTTTTCTTATAGGGCGAATATCATAATTAAGTGAGATGTGTAATTACTTTCAGCAGTTCTCAGGGTTCGTTTCGGCATAATACAGTCCTAAAATTTAACTCAGCCACTACCTGTACTTTGGTAGCGCCAGTCCAAAGCCTGGATAAAGAAGAAGGGCGACGAAGTAAAGTCTAACATCCCTAAGATGTTAGGCTATACTACTGTAAGCTGGCAGTGCCAGTCTGAAACCTTTATAAATGAGGAGGGCGACGCTAATCATCTTTGTTATGACACCGTCGTAAAAGAACAACTAGCCAATGTGTTCCTGATTTATACCCCGAAATGACAAAACTATAATCAGAGCATCGAAGGAAAATTCCAACGATAAGCGCAAACGATACAAAGGAAATTCAGTAGAAATAGCAAAATTGTCGTCAATTTCCATTGGTGTCATGGACGAGTTTGAAAACGTTTGAGCTGCAACTTGCTTTGAAAACTACTGATCTTCTAAACTAAAAGTGAGAACTTTACGAATTAGTTTAGTTAATATAATTATAAGGTTCAGTTGACGTCAACGACCCTGCCCGCCTCAGACATTGTTAAACTCATAATTGGCAATTTCGCCCAATCAGTATTTAACAGAAACGTTACTTCTGATTAATATTATGAAGTATAATGGTTGGTGGTTGGCGTGAATGGCCGTGGTCAGCCACAAGTTATCGTTTAGCACTGGATACAACCATTGCTATTTATATCGTTATAGACGGCTATGCTATTATTTATTGCGTAACGACATCTTCTGGATGCCAAGGCCGTCACAATCGACCGCTTCTGAGGCAAAGCAATCGGCATCTACATCTATACGCGATTGGATTTGATTCCAACATGAAGAGATTCAACCATTTAACCTCATATCTTTAGGAGATTCAACCAGGCTTAACCTCATATCTTTAGGCAGCAGAGGAAAACTCCACTGTACAGTTCTCAACTTCATAGGTTAATTGTCATTGTAATTGTAATAGAACATTTATATAGAACCGTTCAAAAATCAGCAGCGCTCTCGACCTGCGTCAGTGCCTGCATCAGGGAATAGGAGAGTCTTATGGCGTCTACGGAACTGGGAAGGAGAGAGGGCTAGTAACTCAAGGCGAAGAGACTGGGAAGAGAGTTCTAAGCTGATGGGCCAACACAGGCAAAGCACCTAGAGTGGGCCGTAGCAGAGCGCATGCGAGGGACAACCATAAGGTCACGGGTCGAAGATCGCAAAGAGGCCCTCGCAGGTAAGGACGAGACAAAGGTGCAACAAAAAAGCTTAGGATTAAACGTTTTCAATGAGCAAAATGTGTCATGAACTCAGCGCTCGTGAATAAGCTGGTGCCCTGCGCTTGGCTTTCGAGTGGCACTTTAGAAGTTTGGAGATGTACGAATTTCGCTAAAACGCTGAGGGATGATGAAGATTTAAGATGGAAACTGTGTTCTTACCCATCCCAAGATGGCGATTATGATTACGATTGGAGGAAATTGTGAAACATATATATATTTATAGATGTCTAAGCAGATCATAATATTATTAGCTGTGGTTAGGTTAGTTGCTTTTAATGATGCTGATGAAAAAGACGATAGCGATTGCTTAGAGTACCAATAGTTAAACAACATCTTCTGGCATCAAAGGCCGTTAACGTCGATACAAAATGTCTTGTACAGTTTTATTGTGTGGTCATGTGCTAGCGATTGAATGAAAGTTTAGCTGGATCTAGATCCCTTCAGGGTTCCTATTGTGGTGCTTCTAATCAGAGCCAGGAATATTTTATGCTTTTTATAATTTGAAACGGTGGCAAATGAAGCATTTTGATTGTTTGAAATTGTGAGATTGACATTTTAACGACGAGCAGCATTGGTTTAATTCCCATCCTCTCTTAATATCCTCTTCTCGTTAAAGTGTTAAGCTGGCGAATTTTCCACCGACGACTGAAAACCGAACTCTTGAAGCTCTCTTAATCATAGTCGCAAACTTGAGATTTGTTGCAATCCTGATTCAACTCCTGCGCCACCGCACAATCACCATCATCACCTATTTCCACCGTTACACCATGCTGCCTCCTTGTCTTGACCTCCCGGATTCAGACCTGGCTTTGAAACGGACTTACAACATGACTATAATTGCGGACTTTATTTGATATAGCGCCGGTGCCTAAACTGGTCAAGCCTGGATAACGGATGAAGGAGACGCTTATCATATTTTGTTATAACACTGCGTCGTTAACTAACCAAGCGATGTTTAGGGAAACTTATATAACAGTGAAAACGGGTTTTAAAAAACTGTTTCCCATCGACGTGAACGGCCTTTGGTGCAGTAGGATGTCGTTAAACCCTAAATACTACTAATAATGTTAATCTGCTTAGACACCTTTAAATTAGTTTTTAATATCTCTATATAGGCTGTTTTCTTAATTTGCTAAATATGATCGGTTTTTCTATCCATGGACAAAAAAGACTAATATAATTATGGTTAATAAGTAATGGGTCCAACGGAATAAACTAATTCCAATAATTATATTACTGTCCGTCTGTCTGTCCGTCAGTCTCTCTCTGTGTGTTTCCTGTATGTTAGTGTTAGTGCATTTGTAATAGTGCTGAAATAAATGGCCAAGGTGACCATTACAATAGAATAGTAAATAGTACCTGTAGGAAACTGTATAAATATTATTTAAAATAGTATATAGATGTGGACAATTGCAAATACCAAATGAATATTTAAAAACTATTTAGCTATTACCCCTTTCAGTAGCAAATACTATTTCAATTTTCTTCCGGTTAACTCAAGTATCTCCAACTGCATAAGCATTTTCCTTTTCTTGGTGAGTATTACTACATGGTCTCTCAACTGTATCACTGGATGGAATTTAAATTTAATTATTGCGGTTACCTATTTAACACTCATGCGACAGGCTTGTGCTATTTTTTAACTATCCAGTATTTTTTCACGGGGTCCTGGGGTACCCCAGCATAGCATCGGATTGTGCTATTTTTGAACTATCCAGTATTTTTTCACAGTATTTTATGAATTTGTCACTTGGATATCTCTCGCTGATTTGGTCTACTGAAAGCCAGTTTTGCTTTTAGGGTTATCTTTTAAATGCAAAATATCCAGTTTATTCAACTCTGGATCCATCCATTCAATTGAGATGGATAGGCCTACATTTCGAAGACTAAATCGCTACAAAGTAATCGGTCCAATTGCATAATAGCTATCTACTGTACAATAATATGACTATCCGTCTGTCTGTTCCCTAAGATAATGGTATTAGTGTTGGCGTGTGTTTGTGTTAGTGTGTGTGTAACACTGCTGGAATAAATAGTGAGGGTTCCTATTTAAATCGAATAGTAAATAGTATGTGTGTGAAAATGCTTAAATTGTATTTAAAATAGCAGACAGCTGTGAACCATTGCAAGTAATAAATGGCTATTTGAAAACTATTTAGCCATTATCAGTTTCAGTTAAAGATAATTGTTTATAAACCTTGCAATTTTATCTGTTAATCTCAAGAAACTCCAACTGTTTAAGGGATTCATTTTTTTGTGAGAATTACTATAATAGTCTCTCTACTGGCTGGAAAATGATTTTTTTCCGCTCGTGGTTTACCATTCAATTTTATATTTTGTTTTGAATAATTAGGCACATAGGCTATTACTTGAATGCTATTTTATTCGATCCTTCTTCATAACTATTTAAAAAAGTGAAGTCAATAGTCATGAACTGTTCAAATACTTCTCAAACAGTATTTACAATTTAATTAGTACCAACAGCTGGTATATGTCTGTGTAAGTGCGCGCGAGTGTGTGTATAATTATAAAGTGTGTTAGATATATAACGGCGTTTCAAAATATACATAACTTACATTAATTAAAACTACACAGAATTGCAGAATATATATTTGGCGTAAGAAATCAAGTGGCGCACAATAATATATAAAATGTCAATACATTTTACAACAGGTAATCTCATTGCAACGGTGAACACCATTTTTTCACAAAATTTTCAAGCTATTTAGAAGTAAACAGTTGCATTTTGCACATGCTGCATATCCATTGTTCGATCGCCTTCAACGATTCTGACTATAAGGTTAGCAACATTTCAACGAATCTTTGTCTCAACTATGGATTAACTTTGAACTTGCATCACGCGACAGCAACTGAAATAAATCCAACGATTGTTACAGTAGCAGCAGTTTAAAGTGTTTAACGACATCTGGTGACAGCCACGGTCGTTATCCTCGACCTTGATTTTCTCCTAGGCGAATTTATTGATTGGGTGGATCCGAAGTTGAACATCTTATGGCAACAAAAGTCGTTGACGTAGGCAAAAATTATTTTGACACCATTACACATTTTGCTTGTTTTGATTTTTTATTCGAAAGTTTAACATCGTCTTATGACATTAAAGGCTGTTGACGAGAACATTTGGAATTTGATACTAGCGCGACTTTTTTTGTTAATCCAAGGTTTAACATCATCATATGACATCAAAGGCCGTTGACGACAATTCAAAATTATGTACAATACAGTTGAAACAAAATTGATAGAGTTAAAGGCATAAACAGTACTTTACAGTGTCACTAATATTCATTGTTTAGTAGCATAATATTTTAGTTCAGATACTAATTTCAATGTTACTTGCATAAGATAACATACTATAAGATGGTCTTTCAGGCAAATTATACACTGTTTTTCAGCAATTATCACACATACATTTTTTAATGTAAACTGAAAAGATTCCTGATAAACAGCAATAATGTACACGAGATATCAATTCAGCTATTCAATGATATAACAGCGCGACTTTTTTTTTATTCCGTAGTTTAACGTCATCGTATGACATCAAAGGCCGTTGACGACAATTCAAAATTATGTACAATACAGTTGAAACAAAATTGATAGAGTTAAAGGCATCTAAACAGTACTTTACAATGTCACTAATATTCATCGTTTAGCAGCATAATATTATAGTTCAGATATTAATGTCAATGTTACTTGTATAAGATAACATACTGTAAGATGGTCTTTCAGGAAAATTATACACTGTTTTGCAGCAATTATCACACATAAATTTTTTTTTAAATGTAAAATGAAAAGATTCCTGATAAACAGCAATAATGTACACGAGATTTTCAATCCAGCTATTCAATGATATAACAGCATTGGTTTCAAGTTTACAAAACCTGTAATTATGAAGTTTACAAAACCTGAAATTATGATATGAAATTTATATTTTAATTTTTAATTTTCAAACTTTTTTTTTTCATTCAATGCAACCAGACATCATAATTAAAATACATGCATAGGCATAAATTGAAAACGACAGCTCCCCACCACACATTAAAGACACGAACAGAAAAGCGCACTGCAATCTGACCTGCGATTCTCAATCTTTCACTTTTAATTTTTAATTTCAGTTTAATGGTTATTAAATTTTATTATAACATAAAATTATTATAACATAAATTTTATTATAAATTATTATTATAATTTTATTGTAACAGCGCGACTGCTGAATAATTTATTTATTATAGATTACAACGATACCGTTTTAAGGGTGTCCAATTTATTAAAACCAACGGTTGGATGGATCGTCCACTTTGACATCGATATAATAAGGTTTAACAGTTCTCAGCATCATACCAGATGGTTAATCGCTTTTATTGATTGATATGTGGTAAGGACTAGCGATTGAACGAAACGTGATGTATACTAAAAGGAGGTTATAAGTTATGTAAAGGTGCATAATGATTGTACAACTATTATTTTTTTATTGTATGGTTTGATTACAACGGTCGATGTTGCCATAAGATGTCATTGAACGGAAGATCAATAAATAATCGCTATAAAATTTAAAAAATACAATAAGAATCTATTGTCACAATTACGATTATGATTTTATGAATAAAATATTGGTGCATTGTTGCGAAATATTGCTAAGTTTGCATCTGACTATTTTATTACAATGTGTGTATCATTGACAGTTTCAAAGGTGTATTACTTAAGATGGAGGGCAAAGATAACGGCCATACATAAGATGTCATTAGAACAGAAAGCTATTACAGTAGTCTGGCAATGCCAGTCCGCAGCCTGGATATTTTTGGGTTCGTGGGGTTCTCACCCACAGTCTGTGACACAAACTCTGTTCTTCCCTTAATAACACTTGCTTCTCTCGTAGAATAACAATTCCTGTTGGTGGGGTTCGTATATTATGACTATTGACGATTTGAATAATCGCATTAAATTTTTAAAACTACAATTAGAATCTATTGTGATAACTATGATGATAATTATATTTATAATTACAAGTGTTGTGCATGTGTGGCTGGAACTGTTTTTAAAACTAGAATGACTAACATTGGCAATGTTTATCATCAACAAATTTTGCTATCAATAATTTGTGTGTGTGGAACAATTGTTGCGAAATATTGTTTAAATTGAATAAAACCATTTTATCACAATAATAGGATCAAAATCATTGTCAGATGTATTACCTTTTGTCGTTAAACAACGAATATTATAGCCATATGGAAAAGCCTCTCCTTTGACACCTTTTATTCGGTTTTTGGAATGCTATAAGTTTCTGGTTTTCATTATATTACGACATATCACTCTTCTAATTTCGCTCGCTCTCTCTGCATAGTATACTAGGGTGTGTCAATTTTCGAAAGGTCAATATTTAAAAAGTTAATAGGGATAAATTTGTACATTTTCACGTGGAAAATCGAAATATAGGTATAAATTTTGTTTTCAATTAGATTTACCTACTTCGATTTACGCTCGAATTATCGTGTATTGACGTAAATAAACTGTTGTAATATGGAGCTAGCTGAAATATTTTTAAAAGACTCTAATATGAGTTTCTTGTCTGTTAGACATTGTATAATTTGTAACATTGTGTATTATTACTGTATTATTGTTATGTATTAATGTCTTTTACTCATGAATTATCAATTTATCGTACACTGTGTGCAACATAATTATATCAATGCATGTTAGAATTCAGCCACTGTTTAACATAATGTTTGTATTCCGTTTTATGTAGTCAGAATGTCCCATGCAAAAACAAGATTGCTAGCCTGAACTCATTTATATCACTTAGTTGGGTCAGGCAGAGACTGCCCACAGCAGAATTACCAACTGCCAGGGATCTAATTAGATATGGGTTGTACCTGAGAGAGATGAGTGACCAAGATAGACGGAATTACAGCAATGACCAACTTGTCACTGATCTAATGACTGGCATACTTGCTCAGTGGTGCAGAGCAACTCCTAAATTCAGAGAGCCAGTCATAAACACCCATGCTAGAATCAAAGCAAAGTTGAAATCCACGTGGGAGCAAGGAAACAAGGTGTCTTCAGGCAGAGCGAATTTGGAGGAGAAAATGTGAAAAGCTCGACAGACTCATGGACATACTTCAAGTGTCACATCAAGTGTTGTACTGATGTGGGTTGCAGTTCTGCCTGTGTTAGTGGAGTGCACATACATTGTATTCTGTGACTGCAGCAGAGAGAAATAGAGTTAGCCATGATAGAGTTATCTTACAACAAAGGTCAAAGAGAAAAAAATGGAAGCACTGGACCTGATTAGAGAGGACCAGTTGACCTCCCGGATTGTTACAATATTATTGTTACAGAAGGAAAGGCAGGGAAAAGGATGGTTGATGAGAAAAATGGTGAATAAAGAGTGATAAACGAACCACAGATGACGAGGAAATGATAGAGAGATCTTTGTTTGAAGTGCAGCACAAAGAGTTTGAAGAGTGCGAGGATATCTTGGAAGAATCAGTGAAGGACTATTTTAGTGAATGTAGTGATAAAGACAAAATCTACTTACCTGGTGAAAGCGAGGCTTCTGCTGATTTTGTGAAAACTAGGAAGAGAGTAAGATATAATACAACGGACATAACCAACATAGACCTGGCCAGTCTAGCATACCACACTGGGGTGAGGGAGACAGCGGAGGTTGATATTGCTGTCTAGATTGATACCGGGGCAACCGGGCTCGTTACCCAATATTTTTTAACAGTACTTTGGTTATTTATCACAACAAGGTGAGAAGAGCTCAGGAGAAGAAACTTGATGCAAAGTTTGAAGACAAAATTCAGCAGAATGGCATAAGTTGTATTTTCTTTGATGGGCGTCGTGATGAAACGAATGTCAAGTTGAAAGCAGAAGAAAATGGCAAAATATATCCAGGTTTGGCGAAAGAAGAGCACATTACAGTTTGCATGGAACCATGAAGCAAGTATCTGTGGCATTTTGTCCCTGCTAAAGCAATTAAAAGAAAGCATATGTTGAAATAATTGCTGATAGTCTGGTTGAGTGGTTGAATGAAAGAGGAGCAGACATGACTTTTCAAGCTATTGGAGGTGATTCCAAGCATAATCAAAAAGGAAAGAATCTGAGCAATTTGAGGATGATTATGGTGTTCTGTGTTGGGGTCTATAATTACTGTTAAGTGATAAATAACAACTGGACACAAGGACCCACCAGGCATCTACTTTTCTAACTACAACTGATCAAAGCACAGAGTGAAGAGTTGTAGACGATTGTCATGCCTACAGTGAAGCGGTCTGCTTGGTATAGTTTTAGTCTTAGTGAGTGTGTGCTGCCAGCAATGTTGTGCAGTTATGAGGATCAGGAGAGAAGAGATGCAGTGGAGAAGATACTGAAGATCAGAGGTGAAGGAAATGAGATGACACAGCTTGGAGATAGCCGGGTGAGACTAAGGAAAACACCAACAATCAACCCTGAAGCGACTACAGTCTCGCAACTGATTGACTGGAGCTCTGCAGTATCTGAGCCCCATTTTACTTGCTCCCTAACAAAAGAAAAGATCAAGACGCTGGTGGTTCCCGACTGGCCATCACACACACAGTCTGTTGAGAGGTGTGTGAAAATAACAACCGATGCTGCGGGTCATGAGAGGAGGAACCATTACATCAAAGGTCAAATGGTCAGCCGTGAGCTCATGGGTCAAAACATAAGCAAGCAGGACATGATGTTTTTGGTTGATTTTGTACAATTCCATTAACTTGACCTCACAGATGACATTTCCTACGATAGGATGACAGTTTCTTTTTTGACACCGTGTGGCTACAGATTTTTTCAGTTTTAATGTACGTTCATATCAATTTTATGTGTTTATGGCTCATTTGAACTGTAAATCGAAGTAGCTAGCACTCAATTTAGGCTGTTTCTGAAACTATATTTGGATTCAGCATGTTCAAATGCACACTTTCCTCACTAGACGTTTGTGAATTTCGGAAAAAAATCATTTGACACCCCAAATTGACACACCCTAATAGTATACATAATTTCGCTCCAACCTCACATGTGGTAGCATCAGTCCCAAGATCGGAGAATGGAGGAGGGCGACGCGAATCATCTCTGTTATAACTCAGTGTCTTTAAGCAGCCACTAACAAAACCATTGAATACATTTCTGAATTGTGGTCTACGGCCTTTGCTGTCAGAAGAAAAAGTTAGACTGTGGAATTTGACGTTGGCCGAGAGAAGGGACCACGTGTCGGGTTTTGGATCAGCAGGAAAATGGGTTTTTCGTAATATCGTCATTATTGATTTTTGCGTCTAATTACTGCACCTGAAGCTAACAATCGTTGTATAGCGACCTATATTACTCCACATGACATACTAAGGCCACCAATCTGGTATTAACGCATCGGGTAGAGACAGTTTCTATATATATTGGTGATTTCCCGCCATATGATATTTTATATTTTCTCTCAAAAGTTCATGAATTTTGGGCCAAACGTTCTGAAATTTTACCCTGATTTTCTGATGGTATAAGCTTATGGAAACTGTTAAAAGTGGAGGAGGGCAACATCAGCAGCAAGACGTCGTCAAACACTGGGGACTAAAACAACAACATTACATAATTACATTACACTACGTTATATATATGTCAGATTACTTTTTGTCGTTAAATTGACATCATTAGTGATATTGAAATTATCTGGTTAGACACCTTTAAATAGTGTATTTCGGACGATATAAGTTTCACGTTTTCGTTTCTTTCTTCGTGTCGTTTTTTCTCTAATTTTCTCTGTGTTATCGATGTAATGTAATGTCATGTAATTAGCAACTTCTATTGCGCCGGTGTCTAATGCACAAGGCATCAACCGATGGCGCATCAAAACAATCCGTAATCAGGTCAACATCCAGAAGATCAGTCCGTAAAGAGACAGAGAGGCAGCCTAAGGTGGATAAGCAATTTGAAAGAGGTAAGTTTTCAGCCGAGAACGAAACGACACAAGCGACTGAGCACAGCGCACAGATACAGGAAGAGAGTTCCAAAAGGCAGGCCCAGCAACCGAAAAAGCTCGTTCACCTAGAACAGTTCTTGATTTAGGTATGACCAGACAAAGACAATCAGATGACCTCATTGAATAACGATGCTATACAATACGCATTTCGTACAATTACCAGATATTGGAGTAACAAGGCCAAAAAGTCGGAGTGTGACGCTAAACATCTTTGTAACGACACACTGCTGTTGAACAGAAATTACACAATATTTGCTAGGATTATTTAAATCGTCATGGTACTTTATAAGATATGCTCGAACTCAACGGCTCTGGAAGCTGTCGTTATCAAACTAATAGTTCTACGATTACGAACCATACCAATGTAGCTGTTTCTTTTCCATTTTAAAAGAATCTGTGAGAAGCGAGGAGATACGTTCACCTGTTCAGAGAGTTTTAAATAGATTCTGACCGACACTCTTCACCTGGAATATTGTGAACGACACCCGAAGAGTGTAGCACCTACCACATAATAATGTGGATCGCATACGCTGATTTATATGCTACACTGGTCTCAGTTTCTTATGCAACTCTCTTCGTAGACGTCTTTAAAAATTTTGTGTAATCTTATATAACTGTGCAATTTGAAAAATATCTGTAAGGTAAAGAACGAGAACATTGCACTACCCAGTTAAACATTGAATACTAAGCTTACTAATAATGCTCCGATCTGTTGAGACACCTTTTAATGAGTTTAAACCTCTTTCATGTATTATATAATCGAATACACGGGTGGAATAAAGCACTAAGTACAAAAAAGTCATATCGAGTAAAATCGATATGAAATTTGCTTTTCCAAATTATGTTTTCCATTGATCATTAGAACCAATATGATGTGTTAGTACGTTGCAGTATGCTATTTGACCATGAATTTCGTTATTTTGTCAATTAGTATTCACAACATGAAACCGTTAAGGGATTTATTGTTTACTTACCCGCCTGCATGCTTGCCTATTATGGTTGGTGTGAAATAGCACAAGTCCTGAGTTTTCAATAATATCATTAATATAAGGATGTTATACTTTAGCATTCTGACATTTTTCCCAGAAGAAATACTATTTTCTACTGCATTATTATTTGAATAGAAACTATATTTTACAAGTATTATCCTAACCGCATTCTTCCTTCGCTTCCTCGTGTTATCCAACCATAAGTCCTCGTGTTTTGTCCGAATCTTGCCTTTTTCCTTAGCACGACTTGCACTCTGCCTTTCAAATTCCGAATCAATATCATAGTATTCCGTTTCATCACTAGACTGTGACGAATAATAAGTAATATTAACTTCTGAAGACAATGAATTAGCCTGCTCTACGCGAGCGTCCATTTTGTTTACGTGTGACTGATAGGGTGCTGCCATACGGCGAATGAAACGTTACTATTTACTGGAATTAATGATCATTAGTGCTTTCTTCCATAGATGAGAGACCAATCTACAGGAAACACGCGAAAAGCGTATAAAAGAAATAATGGCACTTAGTGCTTTATTCCACCCGTGTATTCATTCTTACGTCATTTTCGTTCAATCGCTAATCCGAACGCAAGCAGTAGTCATCTACACTCGACTAGATTCCAACACGAAGAGATTCTAACAGGGTTAACCAAATATCTTTAGGCAGGATAGTCGATGCCATAAAAAAATTAGTCGACTAATCTCCAAAATATAACTTCGATTAATCGATTACATTCCAATAATTTGGAATCTGTTACATCAAGAGTTAAAACTGTTTAACTGTGTAACTGAGTCAGTTACTACTTTCTTTCTACAAAAAACTTAAATCATTCCACATGCTGAAGCTGATCGTTAGCTGCTTGTTTGCGGACTGTTTGTCGTAATGAAGATTTTGTCACCATCATCGAATATTCATTCATGCATTCATTCATTCATTCATTCATTCATTCATTCATTCATTCATTCATTCATTCATTCATTCATTCATTCATTCATTCATTCATTCATTCATTCATTCATTCATTCATTCATTCATTCATTCAAGTATTTATACAGCACCTCTTCAAAGAAGCTACTCAGAGGTACTCCAGACTCCAGCACAGTCAAAAAGAATAGTTTTCAAACGCTTGTAGAATGTATCAGAGAGCGACCAAGGGATCAGGAGGAGCTGCGCTATCAGCAATTACCTTGAATGCAAAATTATCGCATAATTCTCCGCTCAAGCGTCTAACATTATCAATGTTCGCCATATTGTTTACTCCGGAAATGGGCCATACGACATCATGAAATAAGTAAAACAACTAATCGAAAAAGCCGAAATTAATCGATTAAATATTTTACGATTAATCGATTAATTGTTAAAACCCGCAGCCATAATTTAAAGATGTCTAGGCAGATCATAACATTATTATTTGTCTTTGGCGCTGGCATTATAATACATAATAATAATAATATTAATACATAATAATAATACAGTCATAATCTTTAATTGAGCCACTGCCCGTACTCTGGTATCGCTACTTCAAAGCCAGGATAAAGAAGAGTGGCGACGAAGTAAAGCCTAAAATCCCTAAGATATTATACAACTACTCTAATCTGGCAGTGCCAGTCTGAAACCTGGATAAATGAGGGCGACGCTAATCATCTTTGTTATGACCACGTCGTTAAACAGCAACGAGCCAATGTGCTCCTGAATGACAAAACTATCATCAGACCATCAATCGACGCTATTCCAACGATAATCGAAAACGATACAAAGGAAAGTCAGTATAAATAGCAAAATTGTCGTCAATTTCCATTGATGTCATAGGACGACGCTTTAAAACGTTTGAGCTGCAACTTGCTTTGACAAATACTGATCTTCTAAGCTAAAAGTGAGAACTTTACGAATTAGTTTGGTTAATGTATGAGGTTCGGTTGACGTCAACGACCCTGCTCGCCTAAGATATTGTTTAACTCACGATACGTCGAATAGGGCTTGGACACCTTTTATTGTCTTTCAATCGACGCTATATTATTGGAAATTTCGCCCAATCTGTACTTCAAAGTAATTTCGCTTCTGATTAATATTATGAAGTATGGTTGACGCTAACAACCCTGGCTGACAAGTTGTCGTTTAGCACTGGATACAACCATTGCTATTTATATCGTTATAGACGGCTATGTTACTATTTATTGCGTAACGACATCTTATGGCTGCTAAGTCCCTCACAATCGACCGCCTCTGAGGCAAACGGCATCTACATGTATACGCGATTGGATTTGATTCCAACATGAAGAGATTCAACCAGGTTTAACCTCATATCTTTAGGCAGCAGAGGAAAACTCCTCTGTACAGTTCTCAACTTCATAGGTTAATTGTCATTGTTATCGAACATTTATATAGAGCTACTCAAAAATCAGCAGCGCTCTCGACCTGCGTCAGTGCCTGCATCAGGGAATAGGAGAGTCTTAAGGTGTCTACGGAACTAAAAAGTAGAAAGGGCTAGTAACTCAAGGCGAAGAGACCAAGCTGATGGGCCAACACGGGCAAAGCACATAGACTGGTCCGTAGCTGAGCGCATGCGAGAGACAGCCATAAGGCCACGGGTCGAAGATAGCAAGGCAAAGAGGCCCTCGCAGGTAAGGAGGAGACAAAGGTGCAACAAAAAAGCTTAGGATTAAACGTTTTCAGTGAGCAAAATGTGTCACGAACTCAGCGCTCGTGAATAAGCTGGTGCCCTGCGCTTGGCTTTTGAGTGGCGCTTTAGAAGTTTGGAGATTACGATTACGATTACGATTGGAGGAAATTGTGAAACATATATATATTTATAGATGTCAAAGCAGATCATAATAAAATTATTATTAGCCGAGGTTGCTTTAAACGACGCTGTTGAGAAAGACGGGAGCGATTGCTTAGGTTACCAACAGTTCAACAACATCTTCTGGCATCAAAGGCCGTATTAGATTTCATCATAATTTGTTGTCAGTGTTTGTAGCAATCACACTTTTGTTAATGTTACATGTTCAATTAAATCAGCTCCATTTATAAATATTTAAGTACATAATTTATTCGATTGAATTCGAACTCAAATTTTTTTGTCTTTAACGGCGCATTTGGATACGTGATTTATGTATGAATGTTTTAAAGCAACTAAATGACTAACGCCATCTGTCCGTCGGTCGGTATAATCGCTGGATGTTGGCGACACTTCTAGCGACACTGAGTCCTAGGGGCGCCACACTGCCTGTCTGTCTGTATATCTCTCTCTCTTTGTCTGTCTCTGTGTCAGTTCGTTTCAATCTCTCTGTCTCTCATCGCCTGGTCTTCCACTGGCAGTCTCAATCTTTCTGTATCCAGCTCACGACAATCCAACACGCTCTCTATTGGAGCTATTTATCTATGAAAGCCATTTATATAATTTATCTATACAATACAATACAACTAGACATTTATAGCGCGCTTTAACAAGACAAGTCTTGCACGAAAGCGCGTTTGCGCTGTGTTCTTAGTCTTAATGAGAATAGAAGAGCTTTTAGTTTTGATTTAAATTGCGTAACAGATTAACATTGACGGATTGTAGCTGGGAGACTGTTCCATCCTCTGGGTCCAGAGACAGCAAAAGAACGATTTCCAAACTTCCTCTTGGTGCGAAGAACGGTAAAGTCTCCTCGTGTGGCCGATCTGAGTCCTCTAGGATTTGAAGCAGAGCATGGCACGACCATGGATTTCATATATGAGGGGGAGGTTCCAGAATGGATATGATACATGAGGAGGGAGATTTTGAAAGCAATACGGGCGCGAATGGGAAGCCAGTGTAGTTGTTGAAGAGATTGTGTGATGTGGTCTCTGGGACCAAGACCTTTTATTAGGCGAGCTGCGGCGTGCAGAACAGATGTTAGAGGTTGTAGCGTCGATGTGGGAAGGCCAGATAGGACGGAATCTAGCGCCATTCATTCGATTTCTATGGAGCTATTACGTATTATACGTTCCAGTGGCTACACAGGCGAGATATTTCATCAACTGCTAGGCGAGAGAAAAGCCTCTGCACAAAAGTAACTATTCTGTTAATTGTATTGTATTGTATTGTATTTGAACACTTGTTATAGCGCCCCTTCCAGATTCCCATTCAGAGGCGCTCCCGACTACAGCGCGGACGCTGAATCGGAGTTTCACGCCGAAGCGCATGAACAATTGCGAGTGAAGGACTTGCCCAGGGTCCCTACGCGGCGGCTTTGAGGTGGATTCGAACCCGCAACCCTCCAGCTGCAAGGCACCGAACATACCCCTACACCACCGCGCCCCAGTTGTATTGTGTTGTATTGTATTGTACTCCACGTTTATATTGCGACCGAGCCACCCGCAGTAATGATCCGAGAAATTAATCTCTGATAAACCGAATCGAACCCGGGCCGCCGGCGTGAAGAGCGGGCTACCAACCCACTCGGCCACTCAGGACCTGTAGTTTATACTAAGGAAAGCAACTATCGGTAACAGAAGTTTCTACTGAAAAAGTTACTACCCGTAATAGTTGTTTCTACTGAAGTAAGCCACTAGCTGTGATTGATCCAGAGCTTAACATCTTATGGCAACAAAGGCCGTTGAAGTCGATAGCAATAATTTTTCCCAGGTTTCACTGTTCCATTAGCTTAACACGTTTCACACTAGACCCTTTTTCGCATTGGCTTTCATCGAGCGTATCTTATACTTGTAGAGCGAAAACTAATCGTAAAAGAGGTGTGTAATGATTTTCAACAGTTCTCACTTGTTTGCTTGATAACTGTTTAACGAACACTGTGTGATAACAAAGACCATTAGCGTCGCCCTCCTCCTTTATCCAGGCTTGGAACTGGGGGTAAATACCTCACTAAAAAGAGGTATGTAATAATTTTGAACAGAACTCACTGTTCGCATCGCATAATATATCAACGCTTGAAAAATCAAATTTTTATTGCCCTACTTTAAAGATAAGCGCAGGGAACCAGCTTATTCACGAGCGCTGAGGGGGTTGTCAAGAGATGGTGAAAGGGAGATCCGAGTTTGGTTGCTAGAGAGACCAGAGAGAGATTGTTTTGAGCGCTCACTTTAGGACACCTTTTAAACGTTGTTTTCGAAGCTATATGATAAAAAGACGCCGTTGAAGATTGTTGAAAGAGCTCTCGTTAAACACCTTTAAAAACGTGTATACTGATACTATATAGGAATAACTCCGCCACTGTTCGATTTTTGACAGTGCCAGTCCCAAGAAGTGATTTCAAGCCTGGATAAAGGAGGAGGGCGACGCTAATGGTCATTGTTACCACACAGCTAGTCGTTAAAAAGGAAACACACTATAATTATAGGAATGGGTCACGGTAGCAAATGCGCTTTACTGAGATTCTATGTTGCTGCAGTGAAACGAAATGAGAACAGTGATGACTGTTAAAAGAATTTTCTACCGACGCCATAAGTTGTCGTTATGCTATGGATGCTGACGAGTTGATGATAATCAAACACGACACCACTGTCCTTACTCTTGTAGTGCCAGGCTCAAGCCGGAAGAAATGAGGAGGCGAAATCAACGGCCCTGACAGTCAGTCATTAGATGTCGTAATGCACCGACTAAGAAATGTTTGATGAGAATTTTACCAAATTGAAAGTAAGAATTGCCAACAGCAATTTTTCTTAACGATGTGAATGCAATTAATGCCACACGATTAAGAATTGCAAAATAATGATGACATAATTATTATAATAAGCCTCTCATGCCTCAGCAATCGTCTTTTGAATTCCATGTTGGTTACTGAAGCACCTATATTATGACAACTTCTTTGTCTCTGTTGAATCTTTAATATGCTTTATTATATATAAGAATCTCATGCTAGTAAATGGCATTAATGATATATTTGTCACTGAGTATCTATGGTACTACCATTCAACTGTTGGTTCATAAATATTCTATATGGTTTGGTTTATGTATTTCAGTAACTATTAATTCGCATAATACTACAGTACTCCTTATCGATAAGGGATCTAATGTTATAATTATAGTTTATAAGATATCGCTAAACTCTGGTTCCTGCAGATGATAATAAATCAGCTTTTTAGTAAGTTGATTGGTATAAAGTTTATTATGCCACAAGAAACAGTGTTAAATGTTCAAAATAATTTATGCCGCCGTGAACGTCCTTTGCGACCATAAAATGACGTTAATCAAGTGTTTCCCAACCATGGTGCACCAAGGTCTGTACTGCCGCGGCTGGATGGCAGAATATGTGGAAAATATGAAAAAAACTACTGATTGTCAATACTAGCATAGGCCTATGACTATTTTGGATAAATAAAACAGTGTAGAAATAGTCGACACACTGCACACGAATGCAAGAAACGCTGATCGTCATAGTTATTACAGAACTGAATAACATTAAACAATGTTGCCTTTCTTGGAAAAGGTCGGAAACCACTGCTTTAAACTGTGAATCCTGATAACATTACAAGAGTTGCATTGCGCCAAAGGAACGGTGAGTGCTGTTCACACTAATTTCTGCCGACATCAACGGCCTTTGTTGTCATACGGTGTTTGTGGTTAAGCTTTTCGATCCATCCAGCAAATTTTTCAGCGCTCCTTTTAGACACCTTTTAAACGCTGTTTCCGACACTATATAGGTTTGAGATGCAGTTGGGTAATATTTTGCTAGATCGATCACTTTAGACACCACTAAACCATTGTTTACTGATCCTATAAAATAATAGATCACAACACCAGATTAGCTCAAACAAAATTGTATCCATAATTGCAGTGACATGTAAATAAGAACAGTCATTATTGTCAAAAGAATTTTCTATTGGCACCAACGGCCTTTCTTGGCCATAAGTTGTCTTTAAACTCTGAATGCTGACGGGTTGATGATAATCAAAACACCACCGCCGTCCTTACTCTGATAATGCCAGTCTCAAGCCTGAAGAAACGAGGAGGCGAAATCAACGGCCCTGACAGTCAGTCATTAGGTGTCGTTTTGCCCTGACTGAAAAATCCTTGCTGAAAATTATACCAAATTGAAAAGTGAGAATTGTCTACAGCAATTTTTGTTATCGACGTGAACGCAATTGATGCCATATGATGTCATTACACTATAGCAGTAAAACCATTAGTCAGTTGTTGCTGTTATGTTAATTATCCAAATGGTTGTTCTGCTTCTATATTCACAATTAAAACGCTCAAAAACCACATTACATCCACAGATTCTCTAAAACTAATCACTCTTCTTCCCAGATGTTCAGCGTTTGTTCTTTATCTCGTTGATATTGTGATAATCGTTGTCTTGGCAGCGTTTGTCTTTAATCTAGTAGGTTTTGTTGCTGCGATAATCGTTGTCATGAAAACTTTTGTCTTTAATTTTGTAGGTCTGGCCATTGTGATAATCGTTGTCATGGAAACGTTTGTCTTTAAGCCTGTAGGTTTTGGTGCTGTGATAATGAAATATAATAATCAGTAGACAAAAAATGAATAAAAAGAACATAAGAATGAACAAAATCGCAAAAAAATCAGTTTTTAAAATAAGCTAAAACAACAGTTGACATAATCTTTAGGTGAAAACCGGAAACAACTAATTACGTTACAATCTGTTTTGACACCTTTATATCGTTGCAGCAGAAGCTTTATATAATGCATAATTGTTAACTTATGTATTAGTAAAGTTTTTCTTTTACATAATGTGCCATTCAAACATCTCTACCCAGTAACATTCGCTAGCTATTCACCGGCCAACCACGGAGGTCTATTCGCTCATTATCATATCTTTCTCTATGTCGGCCTTCAGTATCTGACATTCTGCAACCGCTCCCTTAGTCTATGCAACAACACCAGCTCTTTGCAACGATGTCCCCAAAAACCTTCGTCAGTTTGCTCATCCTTCAGTCTCGCCCTTTAATTTTCCCTCTGCTCCTCTTGTACTCTCCTCTGTTACTTTCCACTCACGACTGAAGACAGAACTCTTCAAGCTATCCTATCCTCATTCTACTCCTGCATCACCACATCGTCAGCTTTATGTGCTTACGTGTGGGTTTTCGATGCTGGAGTGGTTAGCGTACTGTACTGCCAATCGAAAGGTCGAGGTTCAAATCCCCGCTCAATCAGATATTTGTATAAAGATTTCTGCTCCACCTATGCCCACTAGAGGACTCAAATATATTGGGTACACTGACCGTGCACAGTAGGTGGGATGATGACACTGGCCACCCGCTCTCATATGCCGAGGCTAAGAAAATGAAGTAGCTAAACTTCGTACCAATGGCTGCCTCATGGCTAGCATAAGGCACTGTACTTCTTCTTATATTTTCACATGATTCCAGTCCAAAGTGCCCTCCTTTTCCCAAGCTTTTATCGGTCGTGCCAGTCCCTAGTCTGGACAATGGAGGAGGGAGACGCTTATCATATTCGTTTCAACACATCGTAATTTACTAACCAAGCGATGTTTATAGAAACTCCTAATAACAGTGAGAACTGCTCAAAATATTATTCCTATCGACGTCAACGGCCTTTGATGCAAAAAAGATGTTAAACACTAAATACGACTAAACGTTAGTCTGCTTAGACACCTTTCAATTGGGGTTTAATGACTCAATATATAGAATATTTTTTATTTGACTTTAGTTAAATACAACATACTAGTCGAGTAAATTGCTACATCTGCCGCATCTGTGGATCGCATACGCTGATTTGAAGGCCGCGTTCAAATAGGACACTGGTCACCTGTTTTAAACGCAATGCTTTCTTCTTTAAACCATTTTGTGGAATTTTTGATAACTGAGCATTTTTTAGAAACCTGTTATGTTACCAGTGAGAGCATTGCATTATCCAGTTAAACAATGGATACTACAAACTATGTCGCGATTTTTTAAATACCTTTTGAAATGTTAAAGCCTAAGCAATATGATCATTTGATATCGTTCAATCGCTAATGAACCAACATTATTTTAATATAATGACAGCTAATATTTAAGATAAGGTCCATAAAAGTATTCCCTTTCTCATCAAATATTCAGATTATGAGACTGCTTGTAGGGGTAGCAACTATTTTGTCCTCAATAGGGTTTTGTTCAGTTCAATTCTGTTCAGTTTGCACACCTTTAACAAGCTTCTAGTCTAAGCTATAAATATGTCCAACGCCTTCCGTTGATTTGATAGCAGCAATGCTCCCCAAAACAGAACTCATCAAGTTCGACAGTCGAAGCCGAATGGACGATGATAAACAAATAAGAACTCTTAATCTCGAGTCAAACCGATGTGATTCGCGACCTTGGTGTTATGCTACACTGCAGCCTAAACATGACGCAACACATCTCTTCCGTTGCCAAAGTATTTTGAACAGCAACTAACCAAGGATAATGCAAGACTATCACATCAGCATCGGAGGAAGTATTCCAAAAAATTATCAAAAACGCAAGAAAGAAAATAATATTTTGTTCAAATGAAACCAGTCCCAAGCGCGCTCTCCTCTGTATCCAGGCATGTGGTGCGGCAGTACCATGCTCGGATAATGAGAGTTGGAAACGGTAATTATATTTGTAATTACACAGCTTGGTTAACTAACCAAGAGATGTCCAGAGAAACTTATGATACATTGAGAGCTGCTCAAAAACTACTTTCGAAGTAAAAAGATGTCGCTAAAAACTAACACCGACTAATAATGTGAATCTGTTTGGACACCTTTAAATTGGAGTTCAGGGGCCCAATATTCAACTGTTTTATATATTTTAAATGGTGATGTTAACTACTTATGGTAACACGCAATTAGCATTATTTTGCTATTTAACGAGAACTCAAAACGTGTGTGTGTGTGTGTGTGTGTGTGTGTGTGTGTGTGTGTGTGTGTGTGTGTGTGTGTGTGTGTGTGTGTGTGTGTGTGTGTGTGTGTGTGTGTGTGTGTGTGTGTGTGTGTGTGTGTGTGTGTGTGTGTGTGTGTGTGTGTGTGTGTGTGTGTGTGTGTGTGTGTGTGTGTGTGTGTGTGTGTGTGTGTGTGTGTGTGTGTGTGTGTGTGTGTGTGTGTGTGTGTGTGTGTGTGTGTGTGTGTGTGTGTGTGTGTCTGTGTGTGTGTGTGTGTCTGTGTGTTGTGTGTAGGTGTTCATGTCCCGCTATAAATCAAGATGAACTCAATAATAATTATATAAACTTATCAACACATTTTATATTATTTTAATTCACAACAGGCTTTCTCGCTGGACACCTTTATTAACAAAAGTTTAACGCTATATTATATGAACATCGCACTATTTTTACGTCAGTTTCTCTTCGATTCGGACTGAGAGGTTAGCAACATTATGAACGATGCTGTATTATAAAGAAGATGATGAACGTCGCCTTCCTTCGTTGTTCAGGCTTTGTACTTGCACCTCCCGATTGCAACAATTTAATTAAATTCGACGATGGTAGTCGCAGTTTCTTTTTTTTCTTTTTTTAACAGGAAACTTATACATGGGACAAAAGATGCGAATAAGAATAGATGGAGAGTACTCGGAACCAGGAAACGTTGGAAGAGGTGTGAGACAAGGATGCCCACTGTCACCATTACTATTTAACATCTATATAGAAGAGCTTGTCAGAGAAGCAGTAGAGGATATGGAGGAGGGGATAAAGGTTGGTGGAAGATGGATCAAAGCATTAAGATTTGCAGATGATCAGGCAATGTTGGCGAGAAACCAGAAAGGACTACAAGCAATGATGGATAGGCTAAACACAACATCAACCGAATACGGGATGAAGATTAACATAAAAAAGACACAAGGTATTGAATATAAGTAAAGGAAAGGAAACTGTAGTCAGAATACACATTGGAGGTAAAGAAATAGATAGAGCAAGTCAAAGAATTCTGCTACCTAGGGAGTATGATTACGACAGATGCCAAATGCAACAGAGAAATTAAAAGAAGGATAGCAATAGGAAAGGAGGCATTCTCAAACAGGAGAGAACACAGGAATCTGAAAATAAGAATGTGGTTCTGCCTTTATTTTGACCTCAATCATCCTGCTTCCATATCTTTCAATCTTTATTATGGACCTGGCAATCTTCTCTTCTACCAGAACAGCTACACCGTTTTGGTTGTTTTCTCCTCCTGTGTGTATGATTCTTATTCCATCACTATTAAAGTCTCCCTCCTCCTTCCATCTTGTCTCCGCCAGCCCCATAACATTCAATTTTGATCTTTTCATCTCCCCTATGACGTTTGCAAGCTTCCCGGGTCTTAGCATTGTGCGGACATTCCATGTCCCTATTTGTATCTTGTTTTTCTGATCTTTCTTCATGTTGATTTTGCAGGGGTTTCGCTGGTTGACGACCGAGGAGGCCCCACCCCCTCCCCTGCCGGACGCGACTCTTCCCGGTATCCAGGTTGAATCGTTGACGTCGTTGGCTTTTTTCTCTAGTGGCTTCATCTTCTATATACTTGGGATATATAGAGAGGTGGTCTCCCAAGTCCTTCCTCTCGGTGTTTTTCTCGAGACACCATCTCGCTCTTGCGTTGACGAGTTCCATCATCCGTCCTTCAGAAGTTTCTTCTCTTGGTACTCGCAAATCCCGGCGAGGACTCGGTCGTCCACCACGCACTTTGTTTCCAACAGGGGTACCACGAGAAGGTGGCGTGGTGGGCAATTGAGCAGCAGAGGCTTTTTGAGACGCTTGCTGCCCCATTTCGGCCCCCCATCTCCAACCAGAACTCAATAATTGTTTTAGACTCTATCTGTAAGTTAGGAGCTGTGTGCTTGCCAGCAAATTTTTGTTTCTGTTTGGAATGTCTGTTTAACTAAAACCTCTTGCTTTTTATATTCCAACTTAATTCCCTCGTTTTAAATATTTATTCCTATATTGATTTCTTTTATGAATGGTTTCACTACAATAATTCCCATTCGACTTGGGAGTATGTTAATACAGAATTTAAATATTTTGCGATATATGTAGGTTCTGATGCAACGATTTAAAGGTGTGTAAACAGTTGCAACGTAATTTGTAGTTTTCGGTGTTTACCTACAGATTATGGATACTATGGTTTTAGCTAATTTTAAAAACTTATTTCCCGAAATTATGTTCATTCGTAGGTTTGTTTTATTCCCCTGATGTTCTCAGTATGTCATATATTATTTATGTATATTATTAATCATTACGTTCGTCTTTCAATTTTGGGCTCTTTTAATGTCCAGTAGGCTCGGCTTCTTTATTATCTTCTTTTCTTTGTTCTATTTCAGGAAGCAGACGGTTTTTTGAGCCATTGAAGATTCTTCTCTCTTCGTTTGTTTATTTCTTTGTTTATTTTAATCAAGCTTTTAACTGCAAGTCATTTTGTAATCACTCGGGCTCGGTGGTGTAAGGAATGTTCGTTGCCTTGCAGCCGGAGGGTTGCGGGTTCGAATCCACCTCAAGGGGTATATTTGGTGCCTTGCAGCCGGAGGGTTGCGGGTTCGAATCCACCTCAAGCCACCGCGTAGGGACCCTGGGCAAGTCCTTCACTCACAATAATATTGCTCATGCGCTTCGGCGTGAAACTCCGACTCAGTGTCCGCGCTGTAGTCAGGAGCGCCTCTGAGTAGAAATCTTGTAGGGGCGCTATAACAAGCGCTCATATATACCATGTACCATTAGCGTCACCCTCCTCCTTCATCTAGGCTTGAGACTGGCACTGCCTTGCTTTAATGCACGGACGCGCATTGGATGAGTGTACAGTGTCGGCATCTACCGTCGGTTGAAAGACATTTAAAGGCGTCAAGAAACATGGTTAAACCTGGAAGAATCTCTCTTCATGTTCATGTTGGAATTCATTCGCGTATAGATGAAGATTTCTCTTCGTCAGAAGCGGTCGGTGTGAAGACCTTGGCAGCCACAAGATGTCACTACACAACGAATAATAAAATAACTATCTATTCTATGTTGGCATTAATGGCTCTGGTAGTATGCAGTGTTTAGCGACATCTTAATGGCTGCCAGAGCCGTTAGCATCAAACTTACTTCGTTATGTTAACCTGAACAAATAAACACATTAACGATTTGGCGAAAATGTCAGCTATATATCGTCGGTTGAGAGACAATTAAAGGTGTCTAGCAGATCGCAACAATATTGGCAGAATTGTGCGTTTAACGATATAGGCTGTCTTACGGCTATAGCAGGTCCGTTCAAGTCAACGTTACCATAATTATACATTAGCGAAATTAATTCGAAATGTTCTCACTTTTAGCTAAGAAGTCCGGCATTTTCTCAAGCAAGTTTCGATTGGTAACAGTTCTAGTTCGACCTATGACATCAATGGACTTTTACAACATTTTGCTATTTCTACTTGAAGATATCATTCAAAGCGATACCTTAAAACACCTTGTAATCAGTTATATTATAGTCCGGAAAGAAATCTACACTGTGCTAGTGCCAGTCCGCACCTCGAGAAAGGAGGAGGGCGACGCCAATCATCTCTGCTATGACGCAGCATCGTCAAGTAGTAACTACTCGTTATAGTCGTGTTCAAATAACAAACCAGTCAATGACTGGACCTTTCTAAATTACATGTAGGTCGTAAGGTAAGGTAGACGTCAACGGCCTCGATATCCGTAAGACGTCGTTAAACACTTGATGCTGATTATTATATGATTAAAATGTTTACTTGCATCCACCAGGGTGCGCTAGTAGAAAATGGGTTAAACACTTGATGCTATTAATAAAATCCCGGGCTGCTTAGACCACTGCAACTCAAACTGTGATCATTGGCCCAATGGTGGTCTTCAACTGATTGGTCACCGCCCGCGGAATAATGTAACGGGAATCTTTATGGTAGTTGAATAAATTAGACTATTAATTTTTATTTACAATTTTAAACATAAAGAATTATAGTCTGAAACATTGTTCACGAATATTAATAAACAGTTGAAACAGTAATAAAACTATAAGCTTGTTTGTAATAATGAGTTACAATGAAATATTGTGAAATCTAAACATAATATCTTTATATAATTATGTTATAATTATTATTCTCTTGATTACCGTTACTTGGCATTTTGTAAAATCGCCTGGACCTCCAATTATTTTCCGACTATAATAATAATAATAATAATAATAATAATAATAATAATAATAATAATAATAATAATAATAATAATAATAATAATAATAATAATAATAATAATAATAATAATGGGGGAGCAGCACGAACATGCCGCAGACAGGAAGCGTGCCAAATATTCATCCCTCCCCGCCACCCACGAGTTCGTACCCGTGGCCGTCGAGTCGCTAGGCCCCGTCAACCGGGAGGGCCGCGAGTTCTTGATGGAATTGGGGCGCCGAATGACAGCAGTTTCAGGCGACCCTCTGGAGACCGTGCACCTGTTCCAGCGTTTGTCCATATGCACTCAGAGATTCAATGCCGTAGCCTTCAGAGGCACTTTCGCACAATGCACCGGGGACGAGGACCACTAACTCCAGATTGATAGCACACCTTAGGATAGTTTCTAAGTCCCTAAGGGATCATGTATACCTCGGGGCATAAAAAAAAAAAAAAAAAATAATAATAATAATAATAATACACACAATAATAATAATAATAATAATAATAATAATAATAATAATAATAATAATAACATTTATTAAACCCACGCCCGATATGGATGAGGCATAGCCGTTCCAGAAACACATTGCTTTTATAATTTATAAGTCCCTGGGGAATGAAGTACCTCAGGCAAAAAATAATAATAATAATAATAATAATAGCCTAATAAACAGCAAACAAAATAATAATAATGGCTGATTAATAGTTTTTATCCCATAGTATGACTACATCTTGCCCGATAGCGCCTTGGATAACATCTGGCGTAGAGAGTGAGAGGTAACGAGTTCGAGCCCCCCCGTTGGGCGGATATATGCTCTGTAGGCTGCTATAAGCGCCGTTTATTGCAAGCTGTCTGTTCTGTTAGTAGTTAAGATTTAAATTGCATAACTTGTAAATGTACAGCGCAGTGCGTTTGTCAGGCGCTTAATAAAGAAAAGATTATTATTATTATTATAAATCCATCTGATGTCGTTAAGCAAAGTCGCGCTAGACACTTCTCACGTTTCATTTTGGTCAAATTCTGAAAACGTACTTTCCAAAAGTGTGTACTACACCTTATGACTGCCGGGGCCGTTGAATTCGCCCTCCTCGTTCTGCAGGCTTGGGACTGGCACTACCAGCGTACGAGCAGAGTTGGCGTTTTAATTATCACCAATTCGTCAGCATCCAGAGTTTACAACAGAGACAAGAGACAACTTATGGCAACAATGTCCGCTGGCGTCGGTGGAAAATGCTTTAAACAGTTATCATCGTGTTTCATTCATTCATTCATTTCAGAGATTTATATAGCGCCCCTTCAAGATTATCTACTCAGAAGCGCTCCCCGACTGAACCCCGGCTAAAGAGAACAGTCTTCAGGTTAGAGAAGAATGTGGCCGCAAGGGCTCTATGCATTAGACGTAGATCCACAGGGAGCTCATTCCAGATTGCAGGGCCAGCAACAGAAAAGGCACGGCGCTGCATAATAGTTGTCCGTGACCGCGGAACAAGAAGCTCAGCCTTCTTAGAGGAAAGGAGATAACCACGGCGCTGGACGCTCAGGGTGGAGCAGCACAGCTCCTGTAAGTAAACAGGGGCCACACCCGCGAGGCAGCGCCAGACCAAGGCGGAGATCCGGTAAGTTATCCGCTGCGGGAAAGGGAGCCAATGCAAGACATCCCGCATGTAATCACTAACATGGCCGAATCTTGCGATGCGGCCAATGAGGCGTGCCGCCGCTCGCATGACCCGAACCAAGCACCCAACCCGAGCCGCCGGAAGACCCACATAGAGGGCGCTGCAGTAATCAAGGCGAGAAACAATAAAAGAGTGGATAAGCGTTAAGGCAGCATTAGAGGTTAAAGAACGGAAGACCACTCTAAGCTGACGCAGCTGGTAGTAGCAAGCGCGGCATAGTAGGTTTAAATGCCGCGTGAAGGTTAGTTCTTGGTCCAAAGTGACACCAAGGTCCCGGACAGAGGATGAGAAGGTAAACTGCGGAAACTCCTGGGCAAGGGCCTCCAGGTCAATCTTGGCAAGCTGCTGGCGCGTGCCAAGCCAAATAAGCTGGGTTTTAGAAGTTTGGTTGGTACTGCGACAGAGACGAAAGGCTGCGAAACACATGTTATTTTACCGTAACCCATTCCCATGTAGCATCAGTGAACAATGTTTTATAAGTGAGGAAATCTCTAAGGATTAATTTACCTTCAATCGTAACCCACTCCTATATATATAGCGTCAGTGAACAATGCTTTAAAGGTGTATAACCTGAGCGCTCTCACAAATCGGCAACCGCGTCCCATGACTTATCGCTTTGTGATCAACGTTTAAAAGGTGTCTAAGGAGAGCACTCAAGACATCTGGCTCGATGGATCGAAAAGCTTAAGGACAAACATCGTATGGTAACAAAGGCCGTCCACGTCGGCAGAAATTATTTTGAACAGTTCTCCGTTCCTTTGGCATAATTCAACTCTTTTATGTCATCAGGAGCCACAGTTTAACGCAGTGGTTTCCGACCTTTTCCAGGCAAGGCAGCCTTGCATCAAGTCACACAGTTCTGCATTTTTATGACGATCAGCGTTTCTTCTATTCAATCCCAGTGTCGCAACTATTTCTACACTGCTCTAGTTATCCAGAATAGTCATAGACCTATGCCAAGAGTGATAATCAGTTAAAAAAATCATATTTTCGGCCCATTCTGCCATACATTCGCGGCAACATAGACCTCACCCTTGTTGCCGTGGCACAACGATTGAGAAAAACTGGATTAACGACATCTTACGACCGCAAAGGCCGTTCACAAGGCAGAAATTACTTTTTTACAGTTATCACTCTTTGTCTGGCATAATAAACATCGACAGAAATAATAATTGTGTGCAGTTTTTACCGTTCTTATGGCAGAATAAAACCTAACCGATAATGACAGAAATTATGAACGCATGAATACTGATTGGATTGGATCTACAGTTTAACGGCAGCTTATGACAACATAGGCCGTTTCCGCCGACAAAGATTCTTTTTGGCATATTATAGCTCTAAGATAGTTGATGAATACTGAAATGCCGTCTGCTGTTACTTATAGAGTGAATATATAACTTAAAAGAGGTTTGTTAATTATTCTGAACCGTTCTCACTGTCCTATAATGGCAAAATGCATCCTAGAAGCTTTTGATGCAATTAAATCAAATTACACACTCGGTTATTTATAGCCATGTAATCATGTCTAAAAAGGTGTCTAATATGCCAACATCAAAAGAGATGTATCGAAAATCACCGTTCATAACTAATACCGTTAACGTCGACTGTTCTCCTTTAGCTGGGACCGGCATCACTCTAGTATAGGTCAGTAATTATAGTTTCCGTTATTTAACGACATCTTACGGCTGCCAGGGTCGTTGATGTGGCCCTCCTCCTAAATAGAAGTCTTGAACTGGCACCATCCGAGAGCGGCAGTGTTGAAATTGAGTACACGACTAGGTTGGATCCACAGTTTAACTTTATTTATTTTATTTATTTATTTCAGAAAATTTAACGGCAGCTTATGACAACATAGGCCGTTTCCGCCGACAAAGATTTTTTTGGCATATTACTCAAAGCTACGGCGTTTGTAATACCTGTTTAACGACTAGCTGTGTGGTAACAAAGACCACTAGCGTCGCCCTCCTCCTTTATCCAGACTTGGGACTGGCACTGTCAGAAAGCGAACAGTGGCGGAGTTAAAAGCTACGGCAATGGAAGCGTTTAAAATAAGTTGGTATTTTCTGTGTTATAACGAACATAGTCACAGTCGCCCTCTTCCCTGTATACCCTCGTTTATCCAGATTTATTTTTAGCGGTGGATTTAGTTTTTATCCTAAGTTAATGCCCGTCGGCCAAAAATCTAAAATCCAATTCTGTCGATAACCAATATTTAACTTTGAAACATTTTAATATAAACCGTTAATAATTTGTCGATAACTAAATTATCTTAACTTTAGATTAAATCTAAGTCAATAATTATAACATTTTAATATTTACTTTCACCATTAATATATTGCGACATCTTGTGGCTGCCATGCTGGGCCGTTGACGAGAACGCTACTGTACTGAAGTTACATTTTAGGTGGGGTCAAATCGCCACTTGATTGAAACATTCCAAAAGTTCAACAACATATAATTGCCCTTAAAGTAATCTAACGTTAATGCGAAACTTTTTACATGCTTCACTCAGTACAAAAAAATTTGATCTCCAGTATCGGGATAGGATGCAAAGTTTAACGACATTTTATGGCAAAACAGGACGATTATCGTCGGCAGATATTAGTTTGACCTGTTCTCACTGTTCGTATGTTGGTTAGTTGCTGTTTAACGACACTCTGTCATGGCAAAGATGATCAGCGTCGCCCTCATCCTTTCTCTATGCTTCAAACTGGCACTACCACATGTGGGGTAGTTTTGGAGTCGTTTGAACGTGGCTGGCTTGGCTAGTTGCTGTTTAGCGCACTGTGTCATTGCAAAGATGATCATAGCCTCGTCTTTCTCCTTTCTCCAGGCATTGAGGCTTCTTTATTGAGTTTTAATAAGGGCAGAATAATGGCATGATTCTAACAACTAGGCAATTTTCTTTCTTAATAAATAATAGAATCTTAAGCGCATTCTTATGAAAATGTTTTAAATATTCATGAGGTAATTTTTATTCTGGTGACTTATTGTTTGAAGTTGGTTTAATAGCTTGTTTTAATTTATTAAGATCAGACCTCTCGTTTAAGATTTCAATTTCATGAACAGCGTTATTGGTTATACCACGAGGGCTATTTTTCAAATTATTATTGCTTATATAACTTATGAATTTTTCACTAGAATTCTGGGTATTACTATATTATTCGCATAATTTGTTTAAGCGAAAGCTGTGCTTTTCGCTGTTTCAACCACTGATCCATTTTCATCCAGAGGTTTGACTAACAAAATTTAACTATTATGCGAAATATATAGCTTCTTCAGCATCGATATAAAGGTGTCAAGCAAACCAGATTGCAACGTAATTTGTAGTACCCTGTGTTAACCTACAGTGTGTGGCTGCTGTGGCTTTAGTTCATTTTAAAAACTTATTTCTTAAAATTATATTAATTCGTATCTTCTGCTTTTCTCCGCTGATGAGCTCAAGATGTCATATATCTATTATGTATATAATTTATCATTAACCCATTAGCGCCCAATGATCCCATTTGGGAACACGCGGATGAATTTAAGTATAAAATAAATGTATCGTATTATTTAGTTACTGTGGGCAGCTTTTGACTGTTAAATAGTCCTTTTACGATATTTTAGCCTAATCTTTAGTTTGCAAAAATTTCTAGTTGGCGGCAGCCATCTTTAAAGTTTCGGGTTTTTTTCAAAATCCGGCTGCTTCCAGTTTCTCGTCTGCATATAAGATAAGAGAATTTAAATTTTAAAAGTGTTTATGTGATTTAAGTGAAACATTAAGTAGCTACTGTTATGCCAAATGTGCATTTAAAAATCAAATGTATTGGGGTAGAAATGTTTAGTAAATCTTTGATGTTCCCAAATGGGAACATTGGGCACAAATGTAGTCTGTTCCCATTTGGGAACATGTTGCAGAAATTCATTGAGTTATTGAAAACTCTGCATCGAGTGCATTACTACTGTCCATAATTATAAAAGAATATGAGATAAATTATAATTTTTAGTTTACACAGCAATCACACCTTACATATAATACCCTTTTCAGGGGTAAGGAAAGTTCTCCTTGTCTGAGGCAATCACCATTATTATAGAGTCTGATGAAGATGGAGACAATGATAACCCTGAGCAGCTTGTTCACCTAGCATAGGATGCAGTGCCTACTATTGAGAGAGATGTTGAAATAGTTATGCCACCAGAGATAGTCCACTGAAGAGTGTGTTGATGAAGATCCCCTAATGCTTTCGACTCTTGTTGCTGCCTGGAGTCTGCACGTTGGATTATCTGATCACCTGGAGTTACGTCGGCAAATTCGAAACAATACCATACAACGATTGGACAAGCCTTCAACAGCTCTATCAGATAGCCACTCAGTCAGTGGCATTCGCTGCGATGGAGTCGATCATCATCTGCGTTCCAATTGCAAGACAGGGAAGACGTCGATTGTGTAAGAAGAATACAAGGCTGTACTGCACAAGGTGCATGGTTCCAATTCATCTACATTACGAGAAGTAGTATCATATCATCGCATTTAAGACAGAATACTGTCAGTCTCCTGGAAGACATTGTAGAGAAATACCTGGAATATGCTGATGTGTATCATGATAACTGTGTTTAGTCGCAGAATTAGATTGTTAGGAATGGCTATGTTATAGTTGGCACTGCTTTATAACTTCTGAAAACTAGTTACTTCAACATTGATGTGTAGTTTTATTGCTCTAGCAAATTGAGCTTGTGCTGTGCATGAAGTTAAACTACTGTCACCTTGTCACCTTGTGCTGTCAGTTCTTGGAACTTTAGCGACCTTCATGATCAAGCCTCTCCATAAACTACTGTAGTAACTGAAAACCGCAAATTTAACAGATTATCTGCAATAAATTTGCATGGTGTTCCCAAATGGGAACAGACTCCATATGTGCCCAATGTTCCCAAATTGGAACAGCATGCCATCTAGCGGCTGATCGCGGAATCACATAAATACAAGTTCCAAGGACCTTACCCTAGCATCATTTGTTATATTCCCAAATATCATAAACATTGGCCACTGGGGGAAGGTTTGGGCACTAATGGGTTAAGTCAGTCTTTCATTTTTGGGCTCTTTTCAAAGGCAGTAGTTTGGTTTCTATAATCCTTTTCTGTTTTGCTCTATTTCAGGCAGCAGAAGGTTTTTTGTGCCTTCTTTCTTCATTTGTTTGTTTCTGTGCTCGTTTTTATTAAGCTTTTAACACAAACAGACCGTTTTATGGCATCAAGGGCTCTGTCTAATTTACGTTTCTGTGGTCAATTTAACTCTTTTCCTATGCAAATAGCAAGATGTGCGGTATTAGAAATATTATGATTATTACTTTCCAAGGTTTAACGTCGTTTTATGACATCAAAGGCTGTTGACGACAATTTTATTTGCAGTGGTAGTAGTTGTTTCAGTTTAACGACAGTGTGTGATTACGAAAGTCATTAGCGTCACCCTCCTCCTTCATCGATGCTTGGGACTGGCACTGCCTGGCTTTAATGCACGGACACGCAGTGGCGGAGTTTACAGAGTCGGCATCTACCGTCGGTTGAAAGATATTTAAAGGAGTCAAGATACATGGTTAAACCTGGAAGAATCTCTTCATGTTGGAATTCAATCGCGTATAGATGAAGATTTCTCTGCGTCAGAAGCGGTCGACGTGAGGACCTTGGCAGCCACAAGATGTCGCTACACAATGAATAATAAAATAACATTCTATTCTATGCTGGTATTTATGGCTGTGGTAGCATGCAGTGTTTAACGACATCTTGTGGCTGCCAGAGCCGTTAACGCCAAGCTTACTTCATAATAATATATTAACCCAAACACATGGAAGCATAAGAATTTAGCGAGAATTTCTACTATATATCATCGGTTGGTAGCCAATTAGAGGTGTCTAGCAGATCGTAACAATATTGGCTGCATTGTGCGTTTATCGACATCTTACGGTTAGCAGGTCCGTTGAAGTCAACGTTACCATAATTATACACTAGCTAAATAAATTCAAAATCTTTTAGCTAAGAAGCCCGGCATTTTCTCAAGCATGTGGCAATTGGTAACCGTTCTAGTTCAAGGGTTTAACATCGTCTTATGACGTCAATGGACTTTGACGACATTTTGCTACTTGTACTTGATGATATTATTCAAAGCGATACCTTAAAACAATTTGTAACCAGCTATATTATAGTCTGCAAAGAAATCTAAAGCAGTGGTCACCTCCGCCACAGCGAACTGTGCTTGTGCCAGTCCGAAGCCTGAGAAGAAGAAGGAGGGCGACGCCAATCATCTCTATTATTACACATCGTCGTCAAGTAGTGACTACTAATGGTAGTCATGTTGAAATAATTATCCATTCAATGACTGGACCTTTCTAAATTGGGTCGTAAGCTAAGGTGAACGGCGTTGATATCCATAAGACGTCGTTAAACACTTGATGCTGATTATTATACGCTATGATTAGAATGTTTGCATGCACCCTCTCAGGGTGCGCTAGTAGAAAATGTGTGTGTGTGTGTGTGTGTGTGTGTGTGTGTTGCTGTTTAACGACGCCATGTTATAACAAAGATGATTAGAGTCGCCTTCTATCTTTATCCAGGCTTCGGACTGGCGCTTCCAGAGTACGGGCAGTAGCTGAGTTAGAAGGTGTAACAGGCATGGATAATCATATATGTTGTTCAAGGATTCAAAAAGTTTGTCCACTCTCTGGTTTTTACTTAAACGCCAGCAGTAGCACTACCACAATATGCGACAATATACCCTCCTCCTTTAACCATGCTTTGGACTGATATTACCTAAGTACGAGGAATCACGGAGTTAAGTAGTTGGCTACAACCGTTGATTTGACCTTATCTTAAATACTGACTGTTGCTCAACCATATACTGAACGACCTGACCTACGATTGAACGAAAATTTCAAATATATTACATCGGTTTAAACCTATATAAAGGTATCTCAATAGATCTGAATTTTATTAGTAGTATCCATTGCTTAACTGGATAGGGTAATGTTCTAATTGCTTACATTTAAGATTTACATTGTTTTTCATTCCTTGCATTATAGATTTCTTCAAATTGCTTAGACTGAGTGATAGAAAAGAATTACACAAAACTTTTCAAAGACGTCTACTTAAAGCGTTGCGTTAAAAATAGGATACCGGTGTCCTATTTAAACGCGGCCTTCAAATCAGCGAATGCGATCCACAGATGCGGCTGTGTCGTAGCGAAGATGGTTTTACGTCGTCCTACTATTTATAGGCTTGAAGTGACACTATACCTAGCAACTGTAGGAAATTCCAATTATATTTAGAGATGTCTAAACAGATAGTAGCGTTATTCGTTACGTAGTACTTAATATCATGCAGGGTAGCCTATAAATCAACTTCATTTGGAGATTTATCATATTGAATGCTTATATAAAGTTACTTTAACACTATTTAAAGGTGTCTAAGTAAATTGTTGTAAATACTACTAATACGTCGAGAGACTATCAATACCCTAACCCATGCGGTTTCAACTGCGCCTCTGCCCGTACTCTTAGTAGTGCTAGTCGTGATCCAAGACACTTGGGAGGGGTAGGTGAATGACAGCACTCCGGCATTAAGACAAGAAGATGAGCAAGGACGCAGGATGGATTCCTGCTACCCTCCCAAAAATGGTCAACTCAGCCATCCACTCGCTAGGTGGCGTTGGTTAAATGAGCAGTAGGACAGATGGGCGCATCACATGGCGGCCATGCAGTTAAATTCGATTCCTGTAATAACTTGAAATCATCCGTTTATACTATGACTTGTAATCTTGCTACCGTGTAATAACGATCTTCGTTTATTAATTCAAAACTAACATGTCCGCAGAAAGATTACATAATATAGTAGAAACGGATGATAAAAGGCTTAACGGGAGTCGAATTTAACTGTATGACAGTCTGCAAGGCGTCCATCTGTCCTACTGGGAATAGATGGTATTGAAACCTCGTCCTTCTGATCTTCGTGCAAGCGTTTTGCCATTCAACCATCTCCCCCGCTCTATTGCATTATCCTGTTAAACACTACTGTGTCAGTTTCAATTAATAATAAACACGACTATATTATGTTGGATGAAAGAGGAGGGCGACGCTAAATAGCATTAACTCATCACAGCGTCGTTAAATAGTGACCAACATACCCTAACGACGTAATAATGTTGTGATCCATTCTGACACTTTTATAAGTACTGTTTCTATTCCAAAGTTTAACGTCGTCTTATGACATCAGAGACCGTTCAGGACAATTCAGAAATGAATAAAATATTTTGGTTAATTGCTATATAACGACATTGTGCCATAACAAACATCATAAGCGTCGCCCTCCACCACCGCCGTCCTAACCACCTGGGACTGACAGCACCACACGTAAGGTAGTGGAAGAATTATGTTTACAATACAACGAAAGCAGGAAGAGAAGACGTTGAGAGTAACTGACAAAATGCAACGAAAAGGAGAAACTTATAGCGTCTGAGAGGCACGACTAAAAGGTGTCAAAGCGGAGCCTTACAATAGCACTAATGATCATACTTTAATAACGATATAGAGTGAGATGTATATCTCACACACACACACACACACACACACACAAACACATACATACACACACACATACACACACACACCACACACGCACACACACAAACAAACAAACATTTTTAATAGTATTTAGTGCTTAACCCCGACATAATTATTATTGCATTAAAGATTGAGACCATCGATGGGAAGCAGTTATTGAGCAGTTATATCAGAGTTCAGTTTTATAGCGTCGGTGAAAGTATATTTAAAGGTGCATACGCAGAACGCAACACTATTAGCAGTACCCAGTATTTTACGGGGGAGTTCAAGCTAACTCAGCTAAAATAAGTACACTGACCGTACACAGTCGGTGGGAAGATGAGACTGCGTGGGAGAAGAAACGCCCTTATTTGCCGACGCTATGAAATATGTAGTCGATAGCACTTCATAACCATTTTTCCTCTCAGTCCCTTAAATTAGCCAATTTAAGGGATTGACAACCTTCCTCTTTTTCAGCCAGCGTATAACTACATCTCTTGACTGCCAGGGCCGTTAGTGAAGACGTAAACTTAATGATAATGCTTCTATAATAATTTCTCCTGCAACTAGCGTCTGACGGAAAATGCCAGGGATATATCGTCAATTGAAACCTATTTTAGGGTGTCTAAGCAGATCGTTATAATTATTATTAATAGTGTCCGGTGTTTAACAACAACTCGTGGCTGTCAGATCCATTAACGTTGACCTCCTCCATTTTTAGTCGCTGGACCGGCACTACAGCACTAGCCGAATCGAGTAGTTTGGGATTGATTTGACCTTATCTTAACAAATTTCGTGGTTGCTTGAACAAAAATATCGGCTATAATTATGATATCGATTTAAAACTTAACGTCCTTTAATGCCACAAAACTCAGCAAACACTAGGACCTCCTTCAATAACACCTAGCAAATATATAGGGTAAAGTCAACGTAAACGGACTTGGCACAGCCACTGACCGTACTCTGGCGATGCCAGTCCCAAGCACGGATAAAAGAGGAGCCACCATTTTTGCTATGACACAGCGACGATAAAGAGAAACTAACCCAACCTAAGTTAATAATGTTATGATCTGCCTATAATAGACATCTTTAATTATAATTATAATTATTTGCTTCACAGTTTGCTTCATTCGCGAGCTTATGAAACACTTTGCTCATTTAAAACGTTTATTCCGAAACAATTTTTCTAGCAAAGCCAACGACTTTTGATGCCTAAGGATAATATGTGGTTAAATCTCTTCGCGTTGGAATGCAATGACGTATTGATGACGTCGATGTTAGTGACCTGGCAGCCAAGTTTGAGATTCACTCAATTAGACACCTTTAAATAGCTTTTGAGCGACGCTATAAAATATATGTAGAAAATTTACGTCTTGTCGTCAGTACATCGGTAAAGATATGGAAAGCAAACAGCATATCGATAAGAACAAAGATGAAACTGTATGGAGCTTTTGTCATCCCACTGCTGCTGTATGGATCCATGCTGGTGCATGCACAGAGAGGATGAAAGTAGATTGGTGGCGGAAATGAGCTGGATACGAAGAGTACTGGGCAGAAGTAGGAGAGACAAGATTCGAAATGTGGTTACCCGAAGGAGCTGGGAAAGAGGGAGACAGTGGTGGATAAGATCAAGAAATGAAGGCTCACATGGTTTGGACATGTTACAAGAATGGACGACAAAAGGCTTCCAGCCGCGGCTCTGTATGGACATGTGGAGGAACACGAAGCCAAAGAAGACAAAGGAAGACCTGGATGGACAATATAAGGGAGGATCTGAGGGCACAAAACATGGATATGAGGGAAGCCATGGATAAAATCAGAGACAGAACGATTTGGAGATGTCATGTTAAGGACTCGCCTTACGGAGGAGAGAGAAGAGAGAGAAGAAGAAGATTGAAATATAGTATTGAAATAGTAGGTCCCTATTTACAATTTATTGCAAATTAAATAGTAAACCAATAATCGAATTAATTTAAATTCCATCCAGTGCAACAGTAGAGAAATAATATAGTGATTCTCAACAACAACAAAATTGATTATACAGTTGGAGTTACCTAAAGTACTGTTATCCAGTAGAAAATTGCACAGTTACTAATTCTAAACATTTTTCTTCAACTGAAACTGATAATAGCTACAAATATTTAAAAAGTGATGTTGCATTATCAAGAGTCCATTGCTATTATCGCTTTAAAAACCATTTAAACAGTTTCCAACAGGTAGCAATAACTATCCTATTAAACAGTCTATTTATTCCAGCACTGTTACAAATACTAAAAGTGACAGATTCCAGCACTAACACCATTATTTCAGGAAACAAACAGACGGACGGACGGACTGACGGACGGACGGACGGACGGACGAACGAACGAACGGACGTGCAGGGAAACAAATATTGCAATAGTAAATTACGCTATTTGATCGATGACTTAGTAGCGATTTAGTCTTGTGTTTATCACGTTTGTAAATGATGTGCTACGATTGAACGAAAGATAGAAAAACAAATTATAAATAAAGTAATACAACACCATTTTAAAGGTGTCTAAGCAGATTGTAAAACTAATAGTAGCATTTAGTGTTTATCGACATCTGCTTGCATGAAAGGCCTTTGTCGTCGATAGGAAACAGTTTCCAACTGTTCTCACTGCTATATAAGTTTCTCCAGAGATCGCTTGGTCAGTTAATGACGCTGCGTTATAACAGATATGATAAGCGTCTCCCTCCTCCATTATGCAGGCTTGAGACTAGTACTATCGATCCAAAGTCTGGGAAAAGGAAGAGGGCGCGCTTGGGACTGGTGTCATTTGAACATATTTTCTTTGTATAATTTTCGATTATTTTTGTAATTCTTTCTTCGACGCTGACAGTTATGTATATTCCTCGGTCAGTTACAGCTTAACGATGCTGATGATTAACTTCGCATCAACCAGGTTTAGGACTGGTAATAATAAAAAATAATAATAATATCTTTTCTTTAATTTAGCGCCTGACAAACGCACTGCGCTGTACATTTACAATGTACATGTTATGCAATTGAAACAATCTTAACTAGTTAACTACTAACAGAACAGACAGCTTGCAATACAACGGCGCTAATAGCAGCCTACAAAGCAAATCCGCCCTAACGGGGCTCGAACTCGGTACCTCTCGCACTCTTCGCCAGATGTTATCCAACGCGCCACCGGACCCCCCGATGCCAGACTACAGTATTAGTTCTCTGTGTTTATAACTGCATGTTTTTTATGCTAGGGCCGTTTTCCCGCCCTCATTATTTATCCAGGCTGTGGACTGGCGCTACCAGAGTACGAGCAGATACGGATTTTAATAGCTGGCTATTGTAGAGCCGTTGACCTTATCATAACTATTGACTGTCTCGCAGTATTTCTTGTTAGCTAGCGATTGAAAATTTCATATATATATTGTTGGGATATGGTATTCGCCAGGTGAAAGTGATGTTTGAACACTCCTTTAATAAAGATAGACAATCCTTTAGTTTGTGTTAAAGTACGCTTAAGAATAAGCCCAGCGTTAAACGACATCCTATGGCCGTTGACGTCGCCCTCCCCATTTTCCAGGCTTTGGACTGGCACTACCAGAGTTCCATCGGAGAAAGGTTTGCATGGATCAGTTGATTTAACCTTATCTTGAAGTAATAGTGTATGATTAGTAACGACCGACCAGCGATTCTTATTATTAATCCAATATTTAACGACATCCTATAGCTACAAAGGCTGTTGACGTCTTTAAAGTTGTTGATGTATTTCCGTTCATTTTCTTGTAATGTTCTCACAAATGTTCTTTCTCCTTTCTCTTCTTTGATTCCGTTTCTGATAAGATGCTGACGTATTTAAAGTTTCTGACGATTTAAGTTCATTTTCATATAATTTCTATCAACAGTTTTCTTTTTCTTTTCTTGGCTTTGATTCCGTTTCTGATAAGATGTAGACGTATTTAAAGTTTCTGACGGATTAAGATCATTTCTGTATAATGTTAATAACTGTTTTCTCCTCAATCTTATTAACAATATTAACAATATTTGATAGATACATATTATTTGATTTGATACATATTAAAGTATTGTATCTCCGTTATGTTTGGCCCATTGGCTCTTTTTATTGTAATTCTTTTTTAACATCTTTTTTTTCCTTTTTTTTTTTTTTCTTTTTCTCCTTTTGTTTCTTTTTTTGGTGGCTATTTCAGCTCTTTTTTGGCTATATCAGCTCTTTTTTTGGCTATATCAGCTCTTTTTTTGGCTATTTTAGCTCTTTTCAAATATGTTTACAAAGTTATTAACAGTACTTCTTTAAGTTTTCTAAAATAACATGTAATGCTATTTGCAAACAGAAATTCAGCACAGATGTGTAATATATATAATATACATGTATTATATACACATTTTATTTTAACATACATCTATTTACAAGAATGCATGTTAACAATTATTTACATGACAGAATACTTAATTAAACATTTCATTAAACATTTTCCTATGAAACAATGTAATATCATTAGAAAATGCAATGAAATAATGAAATGACCATTAATCACACATATTTTGTGTTTATTGGTATTTTAATCATAAGGAATGTGTTCAACTATATGTTTGTAATAGATTTGATCTGATACTAATATTTATGACAATAATTATAGTATTTTTCCTTTATTAATGATTTTAACAAGATTATATACTGCACTCTGCAAACATCCCACATCAAGCAGAGATTTTAAATTAAATTCTGATTTATAACTATTACATTTATCTTTTAGAATATTTGAAATATTTTCCTTTTTACACTCCAATAGAATATGTTCTATACTTTCCGTAACCTCACATGTATCACATAACCCATTAGGGTGCTTTTTCATTTGAAATAGTTTTTTATTAGTAATGGCAACACCTAGTCTCAATCTACTAATTTGTACTTCTTTATGCCTATATGGATCAGAAAATTTTATATTAGTAGAAACAAGTGGGCATATGGTTTTATAGAAGTTCCCTTGCTTTTCAACGTTATACTCTATTTGCCATTTATTTATTATATAGTCTTTAATAAAAGTATTCATCTCTTGTGATTCTAAGTATTTTGTGGAATTAATATTATCTAAATTGAGTGCTTCCTTTGCTAATTTATCTGCTCTTTCATTACCACTTATGTCTACATGGCTTGGAATCCATGCCATTTTTATTTGATTAGGTTCCAATCTATTCAATTGCATCATCAGTTCGTTAAATAAATTGGGTCGTGAATCAGATTTATTTTTCTTAATAGAAGTAAGTACACTTAGTGAGTCGGATAATATTACATATTGGCAGTTCTTATTATTCTCAGTGTTTAGTATCCATGTTACTGCTTCTTTTATTGCAGTTAACTCTGCTGCATAGATGCTGGATCCATTACATAATCTAAACTTTCTATCTAAATCTATACTTGGAATTGTAAAAGCTGCAGTAACAACTTCGTCTGCCTTTGACCCATCCGTGTAAATAAGTGTTTCTAGTTTATATCCTGATATCATTTGAAGTGCAACTAATTTCAGAAGTTCAGGGTTATCTCTTTTTTTGCTAATCTGCTTTTTGAGACTGATATCTATATCTATTTTGTTATTAGTCCAAGGGGGAATTTGGGGAAAACAGGGTCCAATAAAAGATGTATCAAGAGATGATATGAATTCATTTGTTCTGTAGTGTATAGAATGATTCTTGTTTTGTGGTGTTTTACTGACATCTGTCCAATGTGGTTGGAAATTCATTTGACATGGATGATTCTTATTTCCTAATATTTTAATTCCCATTTTATTGGAATTATACAGTCTTCTCATATGGAGGGGGAATTCCCCACATTCGTTTTGTAGTGTTAAAGCTGCTGTGTTCTTTGGGGCTCCACAACATAATCTTAGGGCTTCAGTTTGAATTGTACATAATTTATTTAACAGCGATTGACTAGCCGAAGAATAGGCCACATCTCCATAATCTAATATTGAACGTATTAATGCTTTATATATTGCTAATAAAGATTTTTTAGAAGCTCCCCAGTAATAACCTGAAACCGCTCTCATGAGATTCAATCTTTTTTTGCATTTTTCTATTATATATTCTATGTGGGGCTTCCAACTTAATTTCTTATCAAAGATCATTCCTAGAAATTTAGCTTTATTTTCCATTTTTATCAATTCTTGATCAATTTTAATGTTTATTATTGGTAATTGATTTTTATTAGTAAATAGAACTCCTACAGTTTTAGCTATTGATATTTTAAACCCATTTTTATTACACCAGTTATTTATTTCATCAATTGATTGTTGGATTTTTTTAATTAAAGTTTTAGTTTTTCTATGTCCTATGTAAACTGCACTATCATCTGCAAAGAGTGACATATTAACACCTTCTGGGCCTGATGGAATATCATTAATCATTATTAGGAACAATAGGGGAGAAATTACTGAACCTTGCGGAGTCCCATTTTGTTGTACTAGTTTATCGGATAATTCAGTTCCAACCTTTACTTGAAATGTTCTGTTAAATAAAAAACTTTTGACCCAATTTGCTACGTTTCCCACTATTCCTAATTTTTTTAGTTTTTGTAAAAGTGTAGGTACATGTAACATGTCATAAGCACGTTCAAAATCAATGAAAACTGCCAACACTTGTTCCTTATTTTTTAGCTTTTTAAGTATTGTATCCTGCAGTTTAAGAATTTGATCGATTGTGCTTTTATACTTACGAAATCCAGATTGATTTTTTGTAAATATAGCATTTTTTTCTAAATACCACTGGAGACGGTTCGCAACCATTTTCTCCATTACTTTGCATAAAGTCGCTGTTAATGAAATTGGTCGATAGGATTCTGGTTTTGTTGCATCCTTATTTGGTTTAAGTAAAGGCAATATAATGGCATGATTCCAATCACTTGGTATATTTCCCTCAATCCATACTTCATTATAAAAATTCAATAGAGTTTTTAGTGCATTTTTATGTAAGTGTTTCAGTAATTCGTATGGTATCCTATCATCCCCCGGTGATTTATTATTTTTTGCCGATTTGATTGCTTGTTTTAGTTCATTCAGATTAAAAATTTTGTTCATTAATTCTACTTCTTCATTACGATTATTTTCATTATTAATATGGCTATTATCTATGTTATTACTTGTAATATAATTTAAGAAGTTTTTATTATAATTTTGAGAGTTACTAGTTTTTTCGTAAGTATGAGCTAGTATATTTGCTTTATCTATGTTTGACTCAGCTAATAATCCATTATCATTAAGAGTAGGAATTGATGCGTAAGCTGCTACTCCATTCATTTTTCTAGCCATGCTCCATACTGATCCTAACTTCGTTTGATTAGTAAGCGTAGAGCAATAATCCTGCCAACTAGATTTTGCTTCTACCTTAAGGGTTCTTCTAACTATAGCTTCTTGCTTTTTGTATTCCATATAATCATTAAGTTCTTTGGTTTTTTTCATTTTGTTTCTACATTGATTTCTTTTATACACAGCTTCATTACATTTATCATTCCAATATGGTAGAGGTTTAAATTTCTTACGCTTTTCATTCTTTCTTAGATTTTGTTTTTTAAGAGGTATTGATTGATTAGCTAAGGTATTTATGCATTCTAATATATCATTATATTTATCATCTATATTTGTTTTCATTAGGACTTCATTAGTTAATGTTAAATTGCTAGAATCTTTATAATTTTTCCAATTAGCTTTATTTAATTTCCATAATTGCATACTTAAGTTATTTTCTATTATGCTTTCCTCGTTAACAAAAGTAATGGATGCAAAATGGTCAGATCCCATATTATACTTAGTAACAGTATGTCTAGTATTTAATGCTACATCTTGTGAGCATATACTTAGATCTATAACTGAGTTATTATTTAGCATGTTAGAAGTAATATAAGTGGCCTGCCCTGTATTAAGGACAACCATATTCTTTTCAACTAATATTTCTTCTAATAATCTTCCTCTTATTTTCGTATATGAGCATCCCCAAAGTTTATTATGCGCATTCAAATCACCTACTATAATTGTTCTTTTATTTAGGAAAAGATGTTCAATTTCCTCTTTAACCAATTGATGTGAAGGTGATATATATGTATTAAAAATTTTTAAGTGACCATTACTGGTTTTAATTTCAATTCCTTGAATTTCAATATTCGGATTATCTTCTATATCTAGTAAAGTGAAATTTATTCCTACTTTTATATAAATGACAAGGCCACCCTTTGTATTAGTTGTACAGTCTTTACGGACCACATTATAACCATCTATTTTTGGTGGATTTCTTTTAGGTTTTAAAAGGGTTTCCTCTATGCACACCACATCCGGCGGACTGGGCACATTAACTAAGAAATTCTTTAGTTGGTCCTTATGACCCCTTAAACCATTGGCATTCCACTGAAGGACTGTAAGTGCCATTTAGAAAAAGGTCATGATTATTTATATTTATTATTTGAGTGAAGCATACCTAACAATTACAATTGAATTGGACCTCATTTTCAAACATAAGTTGTGAAGCAGCTTGGCAAATGATCATTTTAGCCTGTTCTTTTGTTTTACAATTATCTATTGTTGCTAAAATGCCAAGTACAAATCTCTTATTTCTAGAAATAATTGGATCATTATTGTCCACATTATTCTTGTTACTTGCATAGTATTTCTTATCATTAAAATTCAGGAAAGCTTCAATTACATTTTGTGAAGTGGAGTCTTCCATTGGGATTTCTGGTTCTAAATGATCGTTATGTTTGATTGTTACAGTTGATGACGATGTATGGGAGTCTTCCATTGCGATTTCTGATTCTAAATGATCATTATGTCTGATTTGCACTGTTGATGATGATGCAAGGGAGGGCCATAACTGATTAACATTACTGGATTTCAGTTTATCAGCATAAGTTTGAATGTTTACATTATTAACTGTAGGGCAGTTAGTTCCTTGATTTAAATTTACAATAAGATCTTTATGCATTTTGTCAAATTGCTGATTTATTTTAACCTTTTGAATGGCTTCATTTAGTGTTATATTTTCTTCTGCTCTTATCTTTAATGCTTTTTGCAGTTCGATATATTGAGGACATCCTCTAAACGCAGCGCTATGAGCCTGTCCACAATTAGCACATTTCTGAGTAATTGAGTTACATTCTTTAAATTCATGACGACCACTGCAATAGCTACAAATGGTCTCTTTTGAACATTGGAATGTCAAATGTCCAAATTTCTGACATTTATCACAGCGTTTTGGTTTGGGAATAAACAAATGAACTTTGAATTTTCGATTGTCAAATTCAATCGTTGATGGAAGAATGGTGTTTTTATTAAAAGCTACCACTGTAGCATTGCTCGTTTCATAGTTCCCTAACGCATACATTTGAGAAGCACCGATATCTTTAGCTATTTCATTTAAATTGTGTTGGTCTTCCAGCAATCCATAAATAACTCCTTTAACCAAGTAATTAACTTTCTGCTGATTTGGTGGCACTGATTTGCTTGAATTAGGTTTCACTCTAGTTAAATTATATGGTAGGCTTACTTTGACTGGTTTATTATCAAGATGGTTCAATTTCATTAGTTTATCTTTTTGTGCATTAGTGCATGCTATTATTCTAAGGGTACCATTTTTGGTAAGATAAACTTTATCAATTTGACCACCAGCCTGTTCAATTATCTCCTTATTTAGAAGACGAGGTTTATGTTTGTAAAGCTTAATCAATTGATCTCGCTCACCAGCTACAAAAACTGTTCTCCAAGTTTATTTCGCCACTCGAAAGCCAAGCGCAGGGCACCAGCTTATTCACGAGCGCTGCGTCTAGTCAAAAGGGTTATCCGATAGAGTAGTCCGAAGGAGGTCCGAGTCCGGTTTCCAGAGGATCAGAGGTCTCAGAGTAGCTTCTCAAAAAAGCAAATCTTGACAAGGAAAACCTATCTAACTACCGTCCCATCTCAAATCTTTCCTTTCTATCAAAATTAACTGAACGAATTGTCCTTACCCGGCTCAACGACTACCTCTCTTCAAACTCACTGCTCAATCCCCACCAATCTGGCTTCACTAAACACCACTCCACAGAAACTCTACTCGCCTCTCTGTACAATAAACTGGTCTCTGCCGTCAGCCATCAGCAAGTCTCCTGCCTCTGTCTCCTCGACATCTCCGCCGCATTCGACACCATTGACCACAGCCTCCTTCTTCATCGACTGTCATCTTGGTTTGGCGTCTCTGGCACTGCTCTACAATGGTTCCAGTCCTACTTGTCTTCCCGATCCTTCTCTGTTAAAGCCTCCAGCCACTGTTCCCAACCCCTCCCACTTTCTTGTGGTGTCCCTCAAGGCTCCGTCCTGGGTCCACTGCTCTTCATTCTGTATACCACACCATTAAGCCATCTCATTGAATCCTCCTCTGTTGACCACCATCTTTACGCCGACGACACCCAACTCTACATATCCTTCTCCCCAAGCTCTTTTTCCACCTCCATTGCCAAACTACTCAATGTGGTTAACCTAGTCTCTCAATGGATGTCGTCCAACCTCCTCTGCCTGAACCCTTCCAAAACAGAATTCATCATCCTAGGCCTTCCTGACCAAATCAAGAAAATCCCTGACCCTTCAATACACCTATCCACTGACTCTTCATCTCTTACCTTCACCTCCGATGCTCCTGTCCGCAATCTTGGTGTCACCTTTGATCCACATCTTTCCTTCTCTAATCACATATCCAACCTCTCGCGCTCCTGCTTCATGCACATTCGTGACCTCCGCCGCATCCGACCCATGCTCGACTTCAAAACTGCCTCCACCATCGCTACCTCCATTGTCCACTCAAAGCTCGACTATTGCAATTCCCTCTTTCTCAACCTTGAATCCACCCAACTAAAGCGTCTGCAGCTCATCCAAAACTCACTAGCCAGAGCCGTCACCAGAACGCCTAAGCATCATCATATCACTCCCATCCTCAAATCACTCCATTGGTTAAAAATCCCAGAGCGAATTCACTTCAAAGTCCTATCACTAACCTACAACTCTCTACAACACTCCCAGCCCAGATATCTCCGCGACCTCTTCACCATCCAGCCAACCCGCTCTACCCGATCATCCTCCATTCTCACTCTCTCTCGACCTCCTGTCACTACTCATCTCAAATTCTCCAACCGAGCAATATCCAACACTGCACCACGTCTCTGGAACGACCTACCTCCTGAATTCCGCACTTTTTCGGTTCCTCCACCATCATCCCCAATCACCCACCATCATCCGCATCAGGCTCCTCTATCCATCACTGCCAAGGCTTTCCACTCGAAACTAAAGTCTCTCCTCTTCAAGAAGTCTTACCCCGACTCAACCGATCATCTACCTTTGTTTTCCTTAATCAATTGATCTCGCTCACCAGCTACAAAAACTGTTCTGGAGTTTATTTCTCGTTGTTGATCTGTCATCGTAGGGCGAGATTGATTATGTTTTACAGTAACATTTTTCCGATTTGTTACATCATGAACTATGCTAGCTTGTGCAAATGATTGCTTTACTTACCTCTTACAAATGATTGCTTTACTTGACCAGCGATTCAACGAAAATGTCAATTTATATTGAATTGGAGTAAACCTATTTAAAGGTGTCTTCGCAGATAGCATGATTATTAGTAGTATCCATTGTGTCTAACTAAATAATGCAATGTTCTCATTGCTTCTAATTGCTCAATAAATTAAATCCGACGATTACGGCAATAGTTTCAAGTGTTGAACGACATCTGGTGGCTGCCAGCGTCGTTATACTCGACTTTTCTGCTGCACCAATTTGAATATGAAACACTAAAAGAGTAAAGTTGAATAAACAGCAGCAATAAATTATTAGGAATCTACATTTTAATATAGACTATGCCAATGCCGATGCCAATGGCTTTTTATGCCAAAAGATAATTTTGGTTAAACCTGGTAGAATCTCTTGACGTTGAAATTAAATCCAATCGCGTAAAGATACCGAATGCTTTGCTTCAAAGCGGTCGATATGAGCGCCACAACAGCCACAAGATGTCGCTACACAATAAATAATAACAGTCGTTACACAGTATTTAGTAACAGAACGACCTCTACCGACATACAATGCCCTGGTATAATTATTCAGTGGTTCACAACATCATATGACTGCCAGGGCCGTTAACGACAACTTCTCAGCATCAGCGCTGGGAACACCAGTACTGTTGTCTAGAAAAGAAAATGTCAGCTATGTAACGACGGTTAGAAGCTATTTAAAGGTGTCTAAGCAAAAGTATTGTGAGTTTGCTTCGAAGCGGTCGATGTGAAGTATTTGGCAGCCGCAAAATATAGTTACACAATAATTCATAGTAACAGAACTATCTATAGCGATATACAATTACCTGGTAGTTTCCAGTGTTTCACAACATCTTGTGGCTGTCAAAGCTATTATTGTCAACCTCTCTTTACCAGTGATATCACTGGCCCGGGTCGGGAGCGCCTCCGTTTTTGAGTGGCGCGATATAAATACTCGATTACGATTACAATTACGAATACTATTACTTCATATATAAACCTCGAACAGAGGCCGATATTAACTATTGACGGATGGATCCTCAGTTTAACGGCAGCTTATGACAACATAGGCCGTTGCCGCCGACAAGATTAGTGTTTGGCATATTACAGCTCAAACTATTGATCGAAAATGTTGTTTATATAACGTCATTTTTAAAGTTTCTAACCGGATCGTAACACTATTCGCAGTATTGTGAGTTTAGCGACATCTTTCGACGGACAGGGCCGTTCACGTCAACTAAATCGATTCGTGAAATTCTGAATTTTAGTTTTAAAGCTCGGTATTTCTGAAGCAAGTAACGATTGGTAACAATTCTAGTTCAAAGGTTTTTACTTACATTAATGGACTTTGAGGAAATTTTGCCATTTCTTCTGTAATTGCTTTGCTGCGTTTTAGATTATTGTTGGAATTCTTCCTTCGATGCTCTGATGATAGTTTAAAATATTCCATAAACAGATTTGTACCTGTGCTGACATAAGAATGATGACCAGGAGCGCCCTCCAACTTTATTCAGGAATCTGAGTGGCAGACTACAAGAGTAGTTCATTGTTCAGACAGCGTCGTTAAACAGCAAATAACCAACTGTTTAACGGCTTTATACCCGGGTGGAACAGGTACAAAGCAGTAGTTTTTTTGTTTAACAACATCTTATGGATAGGGCCGTTTATATCGTCCTCCTTCTTAATTTCGGCTTTGGACTTGCGCTACTAGAGAAAGGGTAGTGGCTTAGTTACAGTTCATGGCTGTATTATGCTAAAACGAACTGAGAGAGCTGTTGAAAATAAATTACACACCCTTTTAAAAGGAAATATTAGACCTATAAGTTATAGCAGAAGAGCGGCTTGAGTCAGCTAACAGAACTGAAATGTGCCGAAATATTCTATACAAGTGAAAGCAGATGGACGGTGTAGTGCCAGTCTCAAGCTTTTAGAAGGAGGTCGACGATAATCATCTCTGCTATGACACAGTGTCGTTAAACTGCAATTTACCAGCTAACAGTTTTGTTTTATGTTAAAAGATGGTGAGAGTGCTCAATATAATTACACACCTCTTTTAAGTGTTATATTTGTCGTATAACATTAAGCAGAAGAGCGGTTCTGTAGATGTGAAGAATGACGCCTTAAGTGAAACGAAAACGATTGAAATGTCAATTGCAAATGTGGTAAGACAAGAGGAGGTCATTAGCATAGAGACATGCATATTGATGAGGTTACAAAAGAGGTGAACAAAACAATAACTAAATAAGTTAATGAACGCACAAAAAACTGTCTTCACTTTTACTGAAGAGAAAAAGAAGCGCCTAATGGAGGTTAAGTCACGAACTGTGTTTATATTTGGACATAAAGATGACCTGTGTTAATACTTTTAAAGCAAGTAGCAATAAGTAGTGGTAGTGGTGGTGGTAGTAGTAGTAGTCCAAGGTTTTGGCGTCGGACTGGCAGTGCCAGACTGCAGCTGCAGTAGTTTTCTGTGTTAACCAGCTTCTTATGGATATTAGGGTCGTTTTCGTCGCCCTCATTCTTTATCCAGGTATCGGACTATCACTGCTAGAGCACGGTCAGTGTTTCAGTAAAAGTTGAGCATTGTCATGGATAATTATATAGCATATATTGTACAACGCTTCAAAAAGGGGTGTACACTAACTTCCCTTTACTTTTACGACAGGAGTAGCACTTCCGCAATATGTCACAGTAAGAAATCGCATTCTTATTATATTGTTCTTCTCTCCTGCCATCTTCACGAGCACTTCATTCTCAGGTGCTCGTCTCTGCTCACTCTGTGAACCGCATTTGTGTCACCAATGCCGACATAAAGTCGACGCTAAAGGGCTCCATGGACTCGTTGTAGAGTAGGCAGCGGCAGAACAGTATTCAAAACGACGTCATCTGACAGCACTTAGGCTAGCCCAGCTATGTCCAAGTATTCCACCATCACTAGCACCCATGCCTTTGTAGCGGTCGCCATGGAAACCGGTGACGCTTGGAGCAGCGAAGGACTTCTGCAGTATGTCGGGAAGTCGGAAATCGGACGCAACCCACGATCCACTTTTGATGGAACATCATTATGTCTGTGTAACAACTAAAGTTCGAGTTTTATGAGAACAGTTCTCGTAAACTTATAATAATTGCAATGATCAACTGTTGAGTTTGAACTGGTTTTCGATAAAACTCAAGTCGACCGTCCAGCTGTTTAAACAATCAATCAATCAATCAATCCTTTTATTGTTTCCATAGAATAGTTTACAAGTAGTGATCCAGAATAATCATAATCAACGATCATAAGTTTGGAAATTAAAACAGACAGATCACATGATTATCTTATTAACATTTAAGGGAAACAATCGGGTTCCCAGAAGGGACTGAAGTCCCGCTAAGTTAGGGATACCCGTTTACCATGTTAGCAGAGGGATGACAGTTGAGTATAGTCTACACAAATAGCATTGTCAGAAAAAATGAGAATAACTGGCTTAACTAACAACACTTAACTAGGTCACTTAACTAATTGTGGTATAACAATGAATAACCATATTTAGAAAACGCATTGACTATTGTCAAGGAGGTAGACTCTGACCTCTTTTTTAAATAGGGCAAGATTCGGAAGAGTGCGCAGTGACTTCGGTAGGTTATTCCAGACAGGAGGACCACCACATCTTAAGGTAAAATAACGAGTGTTAGTGCGGGCATAGGTTCCATCAAAGTTATCGAGAGATCTTGTATAATGAGAATGTGTATCAGAGATCTTAGAGAAGTAGCGACTGAAGATTGGGGGAAGAGATTTGTTGGCGAAGCGATACATAAATTCACAGATTTGCAATTTATTTATCTGAGGGATATTAAGTATTCGTAGTATACTAAATCTACTTGCTGTGTTAGTTATCAATGATTTCCCAGCAATAATACGTACAACTCGTCTCTGTAATATAAATAGCCTATTCAGACGAGAGGAATAATTGGAAGCCCAGGCAATATTACAGTAACACATTCACACTTAGTACATCAATAAAACAGCTAAAGTATTATTGAAGTCGACTAGTCAGTCACGATGTAAGGCCATTATGTATTTTTTAAGCGGTAAACTCTTTCCAAGTCGTCTCACTAGAAGGCTGAAATTATTACAAACACTACCAAGTATGCTCAAAATGCATTTGGGGGCTTAAATCTCCCCCAGACCTCCTCCGTTTTAAAGGGAGTGCCGTTTTACGGCGGGGGAGGGGAGGGGATTAACCCCATGAACTAACACCAAACTCCGCCTATGTGAATATAACCGGTGTATCCAGTAGATGGAAGTATATAATAATGGCAAGGTTAAGGAAGAGACCCAGCACCGAGACTGGTGGCGTCATCTGGCGTTTGAACCTACCAGAGGGCAGGGAATCTGAAGAAAAAGGAACTTCATCTAAGAAACCTGGAGATTACGATTACGCAAATGTATCGCACAAAGACACGTTGTATATGTTGTCAGGTTGTTTTTACAGACTACATTTTGCTTCGAGATGACCGAAAAGTTCGGTTTTCCCCGTATGTTCAAAGACTTTGCATTCGGGCCAAGCAATCTCTCCATGCCCATTGTATTTTGATCTTCTTTAACGACACTGAGTTATAACAGAGATAATTAGCGTCGCCCTCCTCCATTCTCCAGTCTTGGGACTGATACTACCACATGTGAGGTTGGAGCGAAATTATGTATACTATGCAGAGAGAGCGAGCGAAAAAAGGAGGAATGAGTCATTATGTCGTAATGAAAACCAGAAACTTATAGCATTCGAAAAACCGAATAAAAGGTGTCAAAGGAGAGGCTTTACAACATGACTATAATATTCGTTGTTTAACGACAAAAAGTAATACATCTGACAATGATTTTGATCCTCTTATTGTGATAAAATGGTTTTATTCAAATTAAACAATATTCTGCAACAATTGTTACACACACAAAAATTATTGATAGCAAAAATTATTCCTGATAAACATTGCCAATTTAAAAACAATTCCAGCCACACATGCACAACACTTATAATTATCAATATAATTATCATTATAGTTATCAACAATTATAATATGCGAACCCCAACAACAGGAATTGTTATTCTACGAGAGAAGCAAGTGTTATTAAGGGATGAACAGAGAGTTTTGTGTAACAGACTATTGATGAAACCCCCACGAACCCACAATTATCCAGGCTGCGGACTGGCATTCCCAGACTACTGTAATAGCTTTCTGTTTTAATGACATCTTATGTATGGCCGTTTTCTTTGCCCTCCCGCTTAATCCAAGCTTCGGACTGGCGCTACCAGAGTATGTGCAGAAGGTGAGTTCAATTTTATTTATATATTTTGCCAAAACGAACGGTGAGACAAGCATATTGATGCGCAGTGAGGTTACAAACAAGGTTAACAAAACAATAGCTAAACAAGTTATTGAACGTAATTGTAATTGTAATTGTAATCGAACATTTATATAGCGCCGCTCAGAAATCAGCAGCGCTATTGATCTGCGTCAGTGCCTGAATTAGGAAACAAAAAGTCTTAAGACGTCTACGGAACTGGGAAGGAGAGAGGGCTATTAACTCAAAACGAAGAGACTGGGGAAGAGAGTTCCAAGCTGATGGGCCAACACGGGCAAAGCACCTAGAGTGGGCCGTAGCAGAGCGCATGCGAGGGACAACCATAAGGCCACGGGTCGAAGATCGCAAAGAGGCCCTCGCAGGTAAGGAGGAGACAAAGGTGCAAAAAGACCTGAGGTAGGATGGGCCACCCCAACAAGGCAGTTACGCATGAGGGAAAGGATTTTGAAGTTTACCCGCTGTTGGATAGGAAGCCAGTGAAGGGTATCCCGAATATAGCTTGAGATATGAGCAAACTTTGGAATGGCGCCTATAAGCCGAGCAGCTGCATTAAGAATAGACTGAAGTTTGTGAGTATTAGAGGCGGAGAGTCCAATGTATGCAGCGTTCCCAAAGTCGACCCGAGTGCAGATCAAGGCGTGGATCAGAGTAGTAATGGCATGCAGTGAAAGAGAGCTGCGAATGGAACGTAGTTGGCGTAGATGGTAGAAGCAAGATCTGGAAACCGAGTTGACCTGGTCAGTAAAAGAAAGGGAAGGATCCAAGACAATTCCCAGGTCACGAACAGAAGAGGAGAAGTGGATGTGGGGAAATCTAAGATGAAGGGAAACAGTATCAATCTTATTGAGCTGAAGACGGCCACCAAGCCATATGAATTGTGTCTTGTCAGGATTCAGCCGCAGGCGGTTAGAAGAGAGCCATTCGTCTATGGCAGAGGAAGCCTCTAACAACCGCTCTACCATTTGAACAGCAGAAGATGCTGGGCCATGTAAAAAATTAAACAATTCACAAGAACACAAATGACAGAAGACATAAATCTTAACTACTAACAGCACAGACACCCTGCAATACACAATAATAATAAGAAAAGAGGATAGAAAACTTGTTGAATGGAAGACATAACAAACGAGGAGGTGTTGGAAAAGGTTGGAGAAGAAGTCACTAATAAAGTTTCAATCTTTTTAGAAACCTTCATATTTGTATTTCACTTCAGTATATATTGTTTTTCGCTCCTTCCATTATTATAATGCGACGACGTGTCTAAATAACTAAAAATAACTAAGTAACCAACTCTGCATAGTCCGCGGAGAAAACTAAAATAATGATCAAATCCACCACGGCGAGCATTCTGGTTGTGCCAGTCCCAAGCCTCGACAAAGGAGGAGGGCGATGTCAGTCATTATTTCTATGGCAAAGCGTTGTCAAGTAGTAACTACTTCTTGTAGTCGTTTTGAAATAAGAAACCAATCAATGACTGAGCTTTTCTAAATCAGGTCGTAAAGCAAGGTCAACGACCTTGATATCCAAATAATTATCCAAATAATTATAATTATAATTATTATTATTATTATTATTATTATTATTATTATTATTATTATTATTATTATTATTATTATTATTATTATTATTATTATCATTATTATTATTATTATTATTATTATTATTATTATTATTATTATTATTATCGATATCCTCTGTTGGATCTGTCCAGAGTTCGCCGCTCGTCGGCTCCCGGCAGCCTTGACATGGTGCCCTGGAAAGCCACCGCGTTGAAGCGTTGGATCAAGACCGATAGGTCTTGGAAGAGGAAGTTTGTTTCGCGAGTGTCGGCTTCCGGTCTCCGATAAGAAGGCGAGGCCCTCTGTTGAAGGACCGAAGGTTTTCTATGGCGACAGGTACGAAGGTGTATTATCCTTTCCAGCTCCGAGTATAGGCTACTTGACGTGCTTCCTTGCGGCGGTCATCTCTGCCGCCCCACCAGCCGCGGCCACTGTCTCCGAAATGTATGAGGCGGCCACCGTGTCCACCACCGTCGCATCCCATAGTAAGGTCCGTCCACCACTCCACGGTATTAGGGTCTGCCCGTCCGGTCTTTTGCCATCCGATCTGGTCAGGCCGGACGGCTCTTTGACTGCCGGGATGCCAGCCCTGTTGAGACTGCGATAGATGAGGTCATTGATGTTGCAGTGCCTCGCTTGTCGGCCGAATCACAGTGAGCAAGACAACCTATGCGTACCTCTTGAGGAAACAAAAGTACCGCATGGGCATACATGCGGCTCGCAAATGGCCACACACAATCGCAGGCCAACCGCGACCCTTACGACCTCGTCCTCAAGTCTGAGGTCGTGTGCAACAAGCGGGAGAGCATGTAGCCAATCCGAGGCGGGCGGTGACTGTGAGGCTCTTAGGCTCTTATTATTATTATAATAATAATAATAATTATTATTATTATTATTATTATTATTATTATTATTATTATTATTATTATTTTTTTTTTTTTTTTTTTTTTTTTGCCCGAGGGCACATATTATTATTATTATTATTATTATTATTATTATTATTATTATTATTATTTTAAATTATTATTATTATTATTATTATTATTATTATTATTATTATTATTATTATTATTATTATTATTAATATTATTATTATTATTATTATTATTAATATTATCATTATTATTAATATTATTATTCCAACGTTTAACGTCGACTTATGGCGTCAAATGCCGTTGGCGGCAATTCAGAAATGCATGAAATGGTTTTGTTAGTTGCTGTTTAACGACACTATGTCATAAAATGGATGTTTAGCGTCGTCCTCCATCTTTCTCCAGTCTTGGGACTGGCGCTACCGTAGGTAGGACATTGACGAATTTATGTTTGCTTTGTATGTTTACTGTTTAACGACCACTGTGTTGTAACAAAGACCATTAGCGTCGCCCTCCTCTTTTAGCCAGGCTTGGGACTGGCACTGTCACAGTACAAACAGTTGCGTAGTTAGACTCATGTTTAGTTGTTGACAATGTTAATAGTGAATTAAATGTAGGAAGCTATTATACTGTACAGTAGAAACGAGAAACTTATAGCCTCAGAGAGAAGCCATTAAAAGGTTCCTAAACAGAGTCTTACAAATTACCTCAAATATTTATTGTGTATATGATACACCTATTGCAATAAAATGGTGAACTGCAAATTAAACAATATTTTTACAACAGTGGTCCCACTCAAGACATATTTAAAGCAAAACGTTTTTGATAAACATCACTAGTGCGCAAGAGAATCTCAATCTAGTTATTCCAATAATTTTGAAAACAACTTCAGTCACACGTGCACATTGCAAATAATAATTATTTTATTTGTATTTATGATTATAATTATGACAGTATATTCGTATTCCACTTTTTAATTTTAAAGCGATTAATCGGTAATCTTCAGTTTAGTGCATCTAATGGCAACATCTATCGTAATAATACATCAAATAATAATAATTTCACAAACATTGTACACCTTTAAATAGCTTATAACCTACTCTCTATATACCAGCACACTTTGGTTCAATTATTGTAAAATTAAAATTAAAATTATTGTTAAATACCAATAAACACAAAATATGTGTGATTAATGGTCATTTCATTATTTCATTGCATTTTCTAATGATATTACATTGTTTCATAGGAAAATGTTTAATGAAATGTTTAATTAAGTATTCTGTCATGTAAATAATTGTTAACATGCATTCTTGTAAATAGATGTATGTTAAAATAAAATGTGTATATAATACATGTATATATATTACACATCTGTGCTGAATTTCTGTTTGCAAATAGCATTACATGTTATTTTAGAAAACTTAAAGAAGTACTGTTAATAACTTTGTAAACATATTTGAAAAGAGCTAAAATAGCCAAAAAAAAGAGCTGATATAGCCAAAAAAAGAGCTGATATAGCCAAAAAGAGCTGAAATAGCCACCAAAAAAGAAACAAAAGGAGAAAAAGGAAAAAAAGGAAAAAAAAAGATGTTAAAAAGAATTACAATAAAAAGAGCCAATGGGCCAAACATAACGGAGATACAATACTTTAATATGTATCAAATCAAATAATATGTATCTATCAAATATTGTTAATATTGTTAATAAGATTGAGGAGAAAACAGTTATTAACATTATACGGAAATGATCTTAATCCGTCAGAAACTTTAAATACGTCTACATCTTATCAGAAACGGAATCAAAGCCAAGAAAAGAAAAAGAAAGCTGTTGATAGAAATTATAGGAAAATGAACTTAAATCGTCAGAAACTTTAAATACGTCAGCATCTTATCAGAAACGGAATCAAAGACGAGAAAGGAGAAAGAACATTTGTGAGAACATTACAAGAAAATGAACGGAAATACATCAACAACTTTAAAGACGTCAACAGCCTTTGTAGCTATAGGATGTCGTTAAATATTGGATTATGTATGTTCAATTATTGTAATAATGAGCTGTAATATGCCAAATATAATCTTTGTCGGCGGAAATGGCCTATGTTGTCATAAGCTGCCATTAAACTCTGGATCCAATCAATTATTGTCTATCCTAAAGACTCTTGGGTCAGTTAAAACTATAAATCATCAACTATGACGCTGATAACTGTAAATTATAATTTCTCCTATCGATGTCAACGGCCTTTGATGCCATAAGATGCGTTTCAAATGCTGCATTCATCAAGAATGTTGCTTATTGAAAATCAAAGTGAGATCTGGGTGAACGCTGGCAGCCACAAAGTGTCGCTACATAATGAAAGTGAATAGCTTTTGTAATGTAATGTAATGTAACCAGACATTTATAAAGCGCCACTTAAGAATCTCTCAGAAGCGCTCAACTTGTGGCCACCAAACAGCTAAAAAAAGTTCGTCTTTAAGAGTTTAGAGAAAACTATATAGCCGCGTGAAGCACGCACAGACGGCGGAAGAGCGTTCCAGATCCGTGGCGCCGCAATCGAGAAGTCCCGACGAGCACGGGTGGTGGTTCGAAACGACGGTATCATCAAGTCATTTCGCGAGGCAGACCGGAGAGCCCGCCGACCAGCTTGAGTGCCAACTGGAAGGCGCAGTTCAGCAATGTAGTTCGTAGCAGTACCAGTCGTAGCCTTCCAAACCAGCGTAGCAATTTTGAATTGCACACGATCAGCAACTGGAAGCCAGTGGAACTCACATTATATGATGTATAGCGCTACTGAACGGCCTCGGCTGTGAGCGGCGCTATAAAAATTACTAATTACATTACATTATATATATATTTGTATATATTTAAATCATTTTATTTATTATATGCACACACACACAAAGCTTTAATTGAACACCATTAAAACGCGATCGCCATAGACTATATAGATGTAATGTAGAACACGCGTTCAAATAACTTTCCAAATTCCCTTAAACGGGTCTTACTGTCACAAGACGACGTTAAACCTTGGAATTAAAAAGTCCCCGAATAATAAGAAAGCTGAATTAAGCTAAAATAATTTCTGACGACATCAACGACCTACGTTGCTATAAAATGTTAAGCTTTGGACCCAACTGATCATTACACAATTACGTCTATTAGAAAAGTAAGGTCGAGGATAATGGACATGGCAGACACCAGATGTCGTTAAACACTTGAAACTACAATCGTCGGATTTCATTTAATTTGTTTGCTATCGGATGGTGCAAGTCCAAAGCCCGGACAAAGGAGGAGGGCGACGCTAATCATCTTCGCTTCGTTATGTCACAGGATCGATCAAAATTAATGTTCCTAACTTTCTAACCTAATCGTTGAGCGTCAGACGAGAAGACCAAGATGCAATAGGGCTTGATCTTCATATCTATATATAGCCTGATGCTTTCATGAAAAAAGGGTGTCAACTGCTGCAACGCAATTGCCTTTTGTTATTTCTAATATTATTTCAAATGTATTAATATTTTATACATTGCTGTATGCATCTGGATTTCTTACGCGTAATAAGTAATCCACTCTTCTATGTACGCTATATTATGTAACTTGTATATTAAAAATCGCTGACATGACGTATAATCTTGTATTCACACACTTACACGCACATGTGCACAAACACACACCAGTTTCGGGTAGTAATTAAATAGCTTATACTATCTGAAAGTACTTGAATAGTTCTTAACTATTTAATTCACTATTTAAAATAGCTACGTAGATGGACTCATTGAAATAGCAGCTAAAGTGCCTATTTACTATTTAATACAAATTAAATGCGCAAACCACCAGTGGAATAAATTTAGACTCCATCCAGGGCACAAGTAGAGAGAATATTTAGTAATTCTCAACAAGAAAAGGAATCGCCTATACAGTTTTAGTTACTTAAAGTTTACCTGCAGAAAATTTGCATCTTTCTAAACAAATATCTGCAACTCAAAACGGGTTATAGCTGAATAGTGTTTAAATAGGATCTGGTATTTGCAATTGTCCACAGCTATTAACTATTTTAAATACTAGTTTAACAGTTACCTATGTGTAAAATTTACAATTCTATTGAAATTGCCACTTTGACCATTTATTCCAGCATCATTGCAAATACACTCACAGAAGCATACACCAACCGTAACAGCAGTATCTTATGAAACAGACAGACAGGCGGAGGTAAAGAGACCGATTAAATGAAAGGAGAAAGCTGCTTATTTATAGAGCCATAAGACAACGATTTAAAGGTGTCTTAGCAGATTAACATTCTTAATAGTATTTAGGATTTAACGGCATCCGTTTTCATTAAGGGCCCTTGACTTCGATAGGAAACAGTTTTTGAATAGTTTTCACATTTATATAAGTTTCCCTAAGCATCGCTTGGTTAGTTAACGATGATGAGTTTTTACAAATAATGATAAGCGCTTCCATGCTTGACCAGTTTATCAACCGGCGCTATAAATTATCAAATCAACTCCACAATAGTCATGCTGTTTTCTCCATTTCGATGCCAGGTCAGAATTCGGGGAGGTCAAGCCGATGAGACAGCACGATGCTTCTGTGGCAATAGGTGATGATGGTGGTCGTGTGGTGACGCAGGAAGAGAATCAGGATAGGATAGTTTGAAGAGTTCGGTCTTCAGTCGTGAATTGAAAAATCGCAAACTGAAGACTTTATCGACAGAAGAGCATACTACTAAGAGTGGATGGGAATTAAATCAATGCAGTTCGTCGTTAAAGTTTTATTCTCACAATTTCAACCAATCAATTAATGAAAACGTTTTATTGCTACCTTTAAAGCAGATACAGAATATAGAATATTCCAGGCTCTGATTAGAAGCAACACAATTGGAGATCATGAAGGGATCTAGATACAACTAAACTAAGGTCACCTAGATGAGAGTTCCATTTAAAAAACAAAGTCAGTCAACATGAAATTTAACAGTATTGTAATCCAAGGCTTAGTTGAATAGTCACGAGTAGCTTAACATGTTGCTTCTCACTGAAGTGAATTATTATCTTAACTAAACAAATGGAGAGATTCATACTGACATGGTAAGTTAATTACGGTCGTTGATTTGGATTGGATCCACAGTTTAACGGCAGCTTATGACAACATAGGCCGTTGCCGCCGACAAAGATTAGTTTTGGCATATTACAGCTCTTGATTTGGAGGGCTCTTTTCGTTCTACTTATATGGCTAATATCAAACTTAGAAGAGGTGTGTAATTATTTCCAACACTGTTTGTATGGCATAATAATAATAATAATAATAATAATAATAATAATAATAATAATAATAATAATAATAATAATAATAATAATAATAATAATAATAATAATAATAATAATAATAATAATAATAATATCTTTTCTTGAAAAAGCGCCTGACAAACGCACTGCGCTGTACATTTACATGTTATGCAATTTAAATCTTAACTACTAACAGAACAGACAGCTTGCAATACAACGGCGCTAATAGCAGCCTACAAAGATTATCCGCCCAACGGGGGCTCGAACTCGGTACCTCTCGGTCTCTGTGCCAGATGTTATCCAAAGCGCCACGGGCCCCCCGTAATACAGAAATACTATTCTGCTTTCACTTATTCGTTAGGTTAGTTGCCATTTAACGAAATTGTGTGATAACAAAGATGATTAGCGTCGCCCTCCTCTTCTTTTCTCCAGGCTTGGGACTGGTCCTACCAGAGTACGATAAGTGGCGGAGTTTCACTCATAGGACAAAATATTAAGCAGACATTTCAGCCAATACTTGGGATCCAGAGTTTAACGACATCTTATGGCAACAAAGACCGTTGACTTCGACGGAGATTATTCTGAACAGTTCTCACTTTGTAGGCCATAATAATGGTATAATGCTCATTCCCTAATAATCAACAAATACATGTAGTTAGGCCTACCACCAATTTAAGCGATCTTTGAAATCCACTGAAGTAACCGAATTAGTCTCGCTGATGGTAGATGCCCTTATTGAAAACTGACAGTGCATTGTGCTACACGGGTCGAAATTGTCGGTAACAACACTCGTTAACTACATACAAATTTGAAAGATTTTCAGAGTGTATGATGTAATATTTCTAGTTCTTAACGACATAATTATAGAAATTATAGACAAAGTCTGATCGCGTGAACGTGTGTGTCCACAGTTTAACGGCAGCTTATGATAGGCCGTTGCCGCCGATTAGTTTTTGGCATATTACAGCTCTGATCGCGTGAACCCGAAGACTGATTATTATTAGAGCGTCGAGTGCAAGCATTTTAGAGGTGTTTTAATTGGCAATTATACTACGTATTATTTACTTTCTAACATCTTGTGGCTGCATACGAATGAATAGAGATCAACACATTTTGGTGGACTTTATTCGAGATTGATCATATGTAATATAGCGCGAAGTTAAATTGTTTAGACTTGTTTTAACTGGCTTTTTTATTACGTATAATACAGATCCATTGTTTTAACGGCTGTCAAGAACTTACGCTTACTTAAGATAGACGGATCTATTAAGTAGTAATAAACAATTGTTTTACGATATCCTATAGCTACATAGGCCGTTGACGTCTTTAAAGTTCATTGATATGGTCAGTTCATTAAAAAAATACCTATTGATCATTATCAGTTAACTTTCGTCCATCAGTTTTGTTTCCTTCTCTCGTGGTTGATTTTGTGTCTGGTAGGTTGTTGAGACTTGAGATGGCGATGTTAGGCGGGTGGTTGGTGTCGAGCTTTGGTAATAATAAAGAATAATATCTATGTTATTATATGATTCATTTGGAGAATTGGCTTTTGCATTTTTATTTTTGTCCCAAAGGCTCTGCTCTCTTTTAAAATCTACTTTCTTTTCATTACGCTTTTGTCTTAGAAATTCTTTAATAACCACTTTTTATATTCAAGCTATTAGTTTCAGAAACCTGACATACAGAACACAAATATAGTCCAATACACGGAAGACATTGGTTGAATTTATAGCCTAAACTGGAAAATTTTTAAAGGTGTCCAAACTGAACAGTATTAAACCGAAGAAATACCTGTTGATCACAAAATAGTTACATCCCCTACGAGCAACTGCGTAACCTGAATATTTGGGAGAAATAATTTGAGAATAAGGGAATACTTTGAACGAACTTATTTGGTTCCTCTACAATGAGATAGAAGAAGACGAAGAGAAGTCCCTTAAACCAGCAATGAGTCAGTCAGCCATAGCTTTGAAGTGTTAACGACTACGTTTCTAAACCTCAGCATATAGTCCTCTCCCTCGCCGTCTCAACTTCCCACAGATAGTGTACGGTCAGTGTACTCGTTATAGCTGATAATAGAGGACGCAGGTTGGCCAGGAACCTCGAACCAAATATCTGCCCTGGAGGGGATTTGAATCCCGGACATCTCGCTTGAGATTAGAGTCCTAGTATAAATTAAATCAATTCAAACTGACTAACCGCAGTTTGATTACATGGAATAGTAGGACAACCGTCAAAAGTGTTTAAACAGACGTTTTAACCAATATTTTAAATCCAGAGATTAACGACGTCTTATGGCAACAAAGATCGTTGACTTCGAAGGAAATTATTCTGAACAGTTCTCATAGTTTGTAGGCCATGATATGGAATATGCTCATTCCCTATTGACCACCAAATAGTTATAACCAATTTAAACGATCTTAGAGACCGAACGATGGTTGTTCAAGGAAGCCCTCTGAAGCAACCGAATTGGTCTCGCTGATAGCAGATGCCCTTATTAAACAACCACAGTGCATTGTGCTACACGGGTTGCAATTGTCCCTAACAACACTCGTTAACAAAATGAAACTTTGACAGATTTTCTGAGTCTATGATGGAGATTTTACGACAATTAGAAATATTTCTAGTTCTTAACGACATCTTGTGGCTGCTTGCGAAACCAATAGAGAATAAGAAAGTCCCAATCGAGTGAACACGAAGAATTATTGTTTACATAGCCTGGAGTGCAAGCGTTTTAGAGGTGCGTAAAACTGGCAATTGTACTACATTTTATTTAGTTTCTAACGGCATCCTGTGGCTGTTTACGAACTGAATTATAGGCATTAGTAGGGTCAACGTACGAAATAAATACGGTGAACCCTAAAAAATTGCAAGAAAACGTTTTATGTTGATTTTCTGCTGTATTTGGTCTGAGAAAGAACATACCGAAAGTTGGACAAAATCGGAACACGGCATCACCCTCAAAAATGCATTTTAACCAAGATGGCGGCCAATAATGGCGCCAAAACAAAAAACAGTATATATCAGGTCATAGGTCAGCTACATTAACAAATGAAGTATCAAATGTAACATTATCAAGGTCAAGGAATCGATTTATCATAGTGGCAATACTGTTGGAATGTTACTATCCAAGATGGCGGCCAATATGGCCGCCAAAACACAAAAATATGTATATATAACTTCAGAGGTAACCTACAATAACAAATGACGTGTCGAATATAATGTTTTCATGGTCAAGAAATCGATTTAGCGTAGTGGCAATAGTATCGGAATGTAACTATCCAAGATGGCGGCCAATATGGCGGCCAAAACAGAAAAATGTGCATATATCAGGTCATTTGTAAGCTACAATAACAAATGAAGTATCAAATTTAACATTATCAAGGTCAAGGAATCGATTTATCATAGTGACAATACTGTTGGAATGCTACTATCCAAGATGGCGGCCAATATGGCCGCCAAAACACAAAAATATGTATACTTCTTGAAAACTAGTGTAGCGCTCACAACAGCAGAAGCAGATCCTAGGGTTTTGACTTTGAAGTTCTTTCTGTGCTTTCTTGGACTGTAGCATACCTGCACTATTGCCAGCATGGGAATAAATGATAAAATTTTACCACACATCTTAAAATTAAGCAATTTTCATTAGTTTACCTTTGAAAGTAGCTGATAACATTAATTACATTTAACATCTATTACAAATAGGACATAGTTTGGTCCAAGTAAAGTTTCACAGCGAGCCCTCAATGTTCTCTTCATCTGAAACTGGCTCTTGAGTCGTATTGTCGCAGTAGCTATGCTGACATTGTCCACAAGCTATGGTGCATTCCAGCCCATGTTTTTTGCAGCTACACTGCAGTGTGTTGCACCGTGCAGAGCAACTACATCGGATCATTTTTAGCAGTTCTCAACGACTCATACAGCGCTGAGAACAAGCGATTTAAAGGTGTGTAAAGAGCATAACTTAATCGTAGCATTCAGTGTTTAAGGACAACTTAATATGTCAGGTTAACGTAGACCAGTGTTTTCAACATTTTTTGGCAGTGACGCAAACCTCGATGACATATTTTATACGGTTCTAATTGAACACCTTTAAAACAGGGCCATTGTGTGCCATATATTCAGAAATTGCCATTTTTGAAATGTTTAATGAATGAAATTGTTTATTCATACTCTGGCAGTTCCAGTCCCAAGGCTGGAGAAAGAGCCTACCCACCCAAGAAAATTACCAGACAGCCCAAACGTAACATGCAACGGCTTAAGAAGAATATCATGGTCTACAGCAGTGCTTCCCAAACTTTTCAGTGTCACGGACCGGCAGGAATTAACTTTTAGTGTCACGGACCGGCAGGAATTTTTCCACTGTAGGAGGACCGGTGCCAAATTCATTAATTATTTCCCTGTTTCGTTTTCGATCACTTAAATTCCTCAAAAATTCATTTAAATGCATATTTAGCCAATTATCTGACTCTTCTGCCCTTTAAATGCTACCTATTAGGTCTAGGCCCTAAGTCTTTTTGCTATGACTTCTGAAAACATAGTCACTTCATGACAGTGCATATTTTAACGGATATGGACTACTGGGACAAAGTGTGCTACTATACTTTCACTGTGATTGGAAACTAACATTGAAAGTAAATTACCTGGGAAATATCACCAAAACTACTGGGACAAATCCTAAAACTACTAGGACATTTGTCCCAGTAGATATACAGTTACAATATGCACTGCTTCTTGATTCCGAGACAATTTGACCAGTTTCTTGACTCACTTTGCGGACCGGCAACTGAGGACTCGCGGACCGGCACCGGTCCGCGGACCACCACTTTGGGAAGCACTGGTTTACAGTATCAAAAGCGGCGCTGACGTCGAATAGAGCCAGAAAGGTCAGCTCAGTTCTGTCAATAGCTGTTCTCGAATCGACAATTGCAATTCTCTCCTCTTCAGTCCGTACTGAATGCTGCGGCCAGACTTATAGCTCGCCTTCCTCGATTATCTCACATCTCTACATTTATGGCTGAACAACTTCATTGGCTACCTCTTTCTGCGCGAATCCAGTTTAAAGTTCTCATTCTCGTGCTCTTTGTCACCAAATTCTCCGTCCCCTCTCTGCCACGTCATTGTGTCCTCTCAGATCCTCTGCAAAGGTCCCTCTCTATGGAATGGACTTCCTCCTTCTCTACGCTCTGCAATCCTCTTTGGTAGCATCTCTGCCTCTTTCTCTCACCTTAAAACCTTCCTTTTCTCTCGGAGTACCTTGCACTGGGAACGCTTCTGAAAGGCGTATGCTATTCGAAGCGCTTTATAAATGATCAAATACAATTCAATACAATAACCCGCATGGCTGAGGAACTTTCATCGTAAAACATTTCGATCCATTTAACTTAAACAAAGTTTTTATCATAAATGTCTACCCTTCGGAAAAAATTTTCAATTCGTACGGAATATGGTTAGCGTCGATAGCCCTCCTATATCTGTGAGTTTATAAATATCTTTTTAATCAAAACCATGAAAGTCGTTAGGAAATTTCCTTTACATTTTTAGAGAAATTATAGTAGTAATTGGTTAATTCCTATTTAACGAAAATGTGCCATTTCAAAGTTGATTAGCGTCGCTCTCTCTCATTCCCCAGGCTTGAGACTGGCACTGCCACAGGTAGGGTTGTGGTAGTGTTAATTGTAGTAATTAATTTTCACGAAAATGTCGAGAATATAATGTAAAAATTGCCTTCACAGATGACAACATTATTAGCAGCACTGAAGTGTATAGTATGAGAGCTCGTGCAAACTCAGCTGTAATGAGTACCCTGACTGTACACTGTCAGTGGGGAGATCATACGAAAAGGAAGAGGACTGGCCAGTAGGGCGGAGTGAAAAAATTATTTTTGAGCAAACGTTTTCCAATAGTGATAAAAAGTTGCCACTATGTTAGAGTAAGTTGTGTGCAAAATATTTTTGATTTTACTTTGTGTCTTCTGCCCTCTACCGGCGGTAATATTTTAGTATGTGAAATTCTGTGAAAAACGTCAATGTAGTGCATTTTTTCTTGAACTGTGGGCGAATCTTCAGATCTGTCGGCCATATCAGATCAGGCAGTTGCGGAAATCGCATCTGGTGTGATACGCTACAGGACTGTGGAAGTGTAATGCCCAGCGAGTGCAGCGACGATACATAGATCAATTTAAAACACACATAATCTTATATTTGTTTATCCAAAAACTACAAAATGTACGCAATAATATAAAATATCGCTAATTATGGGGGTTCCGTTGTTAAAAGTGATGTAATTTCGAGGTGCATTCACATAATGTACAACTAAATATACCATTCTGTGCAGAAAAGAATGCTAAATCCATTGCTGTATTACAAGTTATGATATGTGTAACCCAACACGAAATCTTACCCACCCCCAGCCCCCCTCTTGGTAGCCGATGTCACAAAAAAGCTTGGTAGCCGAGGGTTAAACCATGCTTTGCACTGGCATTTCCAGAGTAAGCGCAATAGCAGAGGTGAGTATTTGGATAAGACCGTTGCTTTGACTTTATTCACAGCTACTTATTTGGTCTTGTTGATTACCAACGATCAAAAATATCGAATATATGACTTCTATTTGAACCTATTTTAAGGTGTCTGAAGTTTCAACAGATCGGAACATGATTAGTGGTATCCAGTGTTTAACTTTATAATGCAATGTTCTCATTGCTTACATTATAGATTTAGTCAAATTGCTGAGTTATATAAAATTACACAACACTTTCTAAAGACGTCTACGTATATCGTTTCTTAAAAGACAGGACACCAGTGTCCTATTTAAACACGGACCTCAAATCAACGTAAGCGATCTATAGATGTGGCAGATGGTAATCTCGATGACACTGTTCAAGGTGATACGTAGAGTAATATGTAACGAACTCTGTATAGTCCGCATAGAAAACTCAATCAATGATCAAATTCTCCAGAGCGTGCACTCTGGTCGTGCCAGTCCCAAGCCTCGATGAAGGGGGAGGGAGAAAGCCAATCATCTTGTAACTAGCTGCGTTATGACAGCCAGAGTTGATTAATAAACGAAAAAACAATACAATACAATCTTTGTCATGACATATATCGTCAAATAGTAACTACTACTAATTGTAGTCGCGTTGAAATGACTAACCAATCAATAACTCAAAATTAGGTGGTTAAGTAAGATACATGAGACGTCGTCAAACACTGGATCCTATTGATAACAAATATTACGGTCCATTTAGACACCTTTAAATAGCTTTCAAATGAGGATATATTATCGACATTTTCGTTCTAACGCTAGTTGCATCGGTACTGTTTTGCAATTTAAGATCGACGTCAATTGCCATAAATTCCATAAGAAGGCGTTAAACACTTAATGCTACTTAAAACATTCGACCAGTGCTATTCAAACTGTGGTCCGTGGTCCTGTATTGGTCCACGATTGATTGGTTTCAGGGCCGCGGAATGATATCCAAATTCACAATAAAATATTGTGATGATATTTCGATAAAATATTAAATTGTTTACCATGTAAAACAGTGAGAAGAAATTAAAGGAAAGCTAAATTTGAATAAACATAATGCACATGTAAGCTGATGTTGAAAGGCGGCAAGGCTGGTATAGGAATTACTGATCCACAGCATCAGGTGGGGCCCGATAGCGCATTGAATAACACACGGGCATAGAGAGCGAGAGGTACCGAGTGCGAGACCCGTAGGGCGGACATGCTTTGTAGGCTGCTATTAGCGCCGTGTATTGCAGGCTGTCTGTTATGTTAGTAGCTAAGATTTATGTCTTCTGTCATTTGTGTTCTTGTGAATTGTTTAATTGTCATAACATGTAAATGTACAGCGCAGTGCGTTTGTCAGGCGCTTGATTAAAGAAAAGATATTATTATTATTACTTACCGATTATGCCTTTATTCATTCAGCCTTCAGAAGATTTAAATTATAGTACCTCTTCAAAGGAACTACTCAGAGGTACTTCTGACTCCAGCACGGCCAAAAAGAACAGTTTTATATTTCAAGGCATGAAATGCAGCAATACCTTCACATAATAGTGTTAATTGTTTTAACATAGAATCATGTCTATTAAGAATGACTGAGGGTTGTGATGAATTCTGCTCATTCCTCATCAATGTCGTATATAATAATTATCGTGTGCTTCGAGTGCAATGGTTCTATCTCCAATGCTTAAAGCAAGGGACATAGAACCATTGCACTCTAAGCACACAATATATATATTGCCGAATATAATTATCTATACAATGAATCAATAATTGAATCAAATACACAATTACAAGAATTAAAGTTTAAAAATTACTGCAATTTGAAAGCTACAGTGAAAGGACTAAAGGGTGTCTAGTTTGGAAAAGGCCGGAAACCACTGCATGAAACTGTGGATCCAGATGACATTGAAAGAGTTGCATTATGCCAAATAAACTGTGAGGACTGTTCACACTAATTTCTTCCGACGTCAACAGTCTTTTTTTGTTGCCATGCAAACTAACAACTAAAGCCGTTACGACCCTGATGCATGCATTAATATGCACCAGAGTCGACTATGGCAGCGCTGTCTATTGCAGGCTTGACCCCATCGCGCATTCTGTTCTTAATGCCGCGGCTCGTCTGATAGGCGGCGTTCCAAAGTTTGGGCATATATCTAGTTTTATACGGGTGGAACTGCACTGGCTGCCTATGCAAAAACGCATTGAGTTTAAGATTCTAATGCTTATGCGAAATTGCCTTGCAGGTCAAGCCCCAGTTTACCTCAGGGAGTTTTGTGTGCCAGTTCTATCCATACCAGGTCGTAGGTTCCTTTGCTCTACCACTCACGGCGACCTGGTTGTCACTATGGCTCGAACTTCAACGGTGCTTCATAAGAGTTTCGCTGTGGTCGGTCCATCTTTCTGGAATAGGTTGCCTAGCAACCTCCGTAATGAACTTCTTGGTCTGTCTTTGCACCTTTTTCGCAGGCGTTTGAAAACCATTCTTTTCGATTGTGGTTTGGTGTTATCAGGTGGGGAGCGTCTCTTAGGAGGTTCCCTTGAAGTGGCGCTATATAAATTTACGATTACGATAATGGCCATTAGCGTCGGCAGAAATTTTGTTAACATCTGCCAGTGTTCGTAGTGGGTCTGTACTGCAACTGAGAACTTGTAAAGGAATCAGCAGAAAATAACATTTTATCGTTACCCATTCTTTTATAGCATAAGTGAACAGTGTTTTAAAGGTGTCTGTCAACGCGTTCTCACCAATCGCCAACCGCGTGTCATACTTATATAGCTTTGGAAGCAATGTTTAAAAGGTGTCTAAAGAGGGCGATCAAAATATTTGGCTGAATGGATAAAAAACCTTAGCGACAAACATCGTATGGCTACAAAGGTCGTTGACGTCGACAGAAATTAATTTGAACAATTCTTATCGTTCCTTTGGCATCACCTCCTGAGACCAAATGTGCATTAGAACGTACAACCGGTCTGAGTCACATAAAACATATGCCACAACTTACTAAGCTGAGACCTGAAGTGCATTTAAATGATCAATTGTTTGGCATGCATCTCAGGGCGAGAACAGCGAAACAGACTATTGTTGATGCTCGGGTTTAAAAAGTTTGCTAGAAAGAAAAAGGTAAGAATTTTCCGATTTGTGAATATTTCTTAGTTGGTTATGTAAATCTATCGTGTGAACTGAATGTGCATTCACATGTACTACCCCTCCCCAAAAAGCCGCTCCCATACTCCCTGCGCCCGAGATTACATGACCGTTTTATTCCACAAGCGGACAATCTCACACGCAGATCGTTTATAATAAGAATGTTATACTCTATATTAATGTATGTACACCAAAGTGCGGATATGCAATTGGTTTAATAAAGAATATACTTACTTACTTTTTATTTACTTACATTGGGTTTCAGTTACGATGATTTGCTAGATTTTATGATCGTTTGTTATATATTTGTTTAAGGTCGTCTGGATGCGGTTGAAGCACCTTTGGTTGCAATAGGGCCTGGATGCGGGATCTGACGTTGAGGCAAGTGACGACAAAGATACAACTGCTGCAGACGATGCGGCATGTGTACTGTTCGATGAGTCATCGCAGTCTGACGAAGATGCCGATAGTGATGATGATGATGTTCCCCTGGCACAGACAAGGAAGAGGGGAAGTAAAGACATGAAAGGAACTGAAGTAGGTGTAAATCAAGTGACCTGGAATAAGTGCAAAGAATTCAGAGTCGTTTCTGCAAAGGAGAGGACGAGTGATTTTGTTTCAATTGCATAACATGTAAATGTACAGCGCAGTGCGTTTGTCAGGCGCTTCATTAAAGAAAAGATATTATTGTTATTGTTATATTTACGACACCTTTCCTGAGAGTACCAACATGCACAGTGTAAAGGAAATAGGGAAAAGCGTAAACTGCACTTCAGCAGAAATGAAAGTATTCTTTGTCATTGTTCTTTTGAGTGGTTGTTTTCCACAGATTAGAATGTATTAGGCTGGTATCACCAGAGTTCCTCGAAATGCCAGACAGAATTTATGAATATGAAAAAGACTAGACGCTTAGAGACAAATCTAGTCCGGACTAGCACTTACGACCGTCTTACGATCATCTCATATACGCTGCCCCTGAAGCCGTTGACGACAATTCAGAAAATTAATGTACACAATGTTTTGGCTAGTTGCTGTTTAATGACACTGTGCCATAACAAAGATGATTCGTTCTCCACCTTTATTCTGAATTGAGACTGGCACTATCTACTGACAGGGTTATAGCGGAGTTGCATACCATGCAAAGAAAGCGAGATATGAAATATGTCGAAGAACTTATACAGCAAAAGAAACTGAAAACTTATAGCTTTCGAATGATTCCCTGAAAAGGTGTGTAAGCATAACCTTAGAATATCACTACTTTTCGCAATAATAATAATAATAATAATAATAACCGTTTTAACAATCTAATTAATCTTGAAGTCCCTGAGCAATCATGTTTACCTCGGTGCAAAAAATAATAATGAAAAGAAGAAAAAAAAAAATAATAATAAATATAATAATAATAATCGACGTGGAAGAAGCCCAACTGCTCGGCACCCACTTTCATCGGAAAAAGCGCTGCAACAATGTCTGAAAACCCGAACCAGAGAACTAGAGGAGAGCCTGAGCAAATTAACCATCATAGCCAGGCAGGATGACCTTTTAATTCTGAGGAGTTCACCTCCGATGCCATCCCTGTGACAAACACCCCGAGTTGGAAACCTACGACGTGACACTACGCCACGAATTGGAAAAGATCCTGAACATATCTCTAAACGATCTACAATGGACACAGGCGTCACTACCCATCAAAATGGGTGGTCTGGGCATACGGAGAGCGAATTCGCTGGCGCTTCCGGTCTTGTTGGCTTCAACTGCGAGCACTCACCCTCTCAAGACCCTTATTCTAACCTCTCTCCATCTCATACCGGACACACTATTAACCCTGGAACTACCATTGGGAACAAAATGATATCAAACGATTTTCTGGGGAAAGTTTGGCCGTTAACGGGTTAATATAATTTTATTAATAAAATGAAACTTTAATCAGTGGACGGCTCAACCCGATAATTCAATAAGCAACAGTATGGATCCACAGTTTAACGGCAGCTTATGACAACATAGGCTGTTGCCGCCGACAAAGATTATTTTTGGCATATTACAGCTCTTAATAGCAACAGTATGTTTAAAATGTAAAATATATTAGCAACAGTATGTTTAAAATGTAGAATATATAACGTCTTTTGAAAGTATTTTAAAGGTGTCTTAGGAGATCGTAGCTTTATTCCCTGTATTGCGAATTTAACGACATCTTTCGGCTAGCACCTGCTTCAACAGCACCTTGCCAATATAATAGGTCAACGTCAACGCACTTGGCACGCTACTGGTGGTGCCGGTCCGAAGGCGGTATAAAGGAGGAGGGCGACCCGAGTCAGCTTTGTTGTGACACAGCGTCGTTAAACAGCAAAATAACAAACCATCAGACAAGAAAACACTGTATATTATAATTTCTGTCGACGTCGACCTGTTTGTTGCCAAAAAGATGTTAAACTTTGGATTAACCCTATCAACACGATCATTAATTTGGTCTAGGAGAAAGGTAAGGTCGAGACAGGTCTGGCAGCCACCAGATGTCGTTAAATACTTGAAACTTCTACTACAATCGTCGAATTTAATTTAATTGCTGCTCTCTGGTGATGCAAGTCCAAAGCTTGGACAAAGAAGGAGGGCAACGTTTATCACCTTCGTTATGGCACAGCATCGTTCATATGTTGCTAACTTATCAGTCAGAATCCACTCCATTAATTTTCATGTTGTAGGAACAACATGATGTTTCAGATGTAACTGGAAAACTCTGGGAGTTTGTGGATATCTCATATTTATTTTTGCTACTATAGAAGATAAGAATAAATTATCTGAATAATTAGGAAGCAAATTATGAGATTTTAATTAGAATTAGGCCATCTTTAACTCTAGAACAACCAGCTTTTTTGCACCCACTGGCTACAAGTGGGGTCAAAATGACCACATACCATTTGTCATTATGATGCATGAATAAAAGTAATTTTTTTAAATGTTGTGTCCTTTAAAGTTGTGAAGGCTTCTTTTCAAATCGATGCACTCCTAGTGCACAAGGCCACGAGAGAAGAAAGAGGCTTTGAGAAAGGCATAGGAGGAGGAGGGGTTACCAGCTAGACTTTGAAAGCGAGTAGAATGGTGCCTAAACAGAGTCATCTGTTCTTGAGGCAACTTTTGCACCAGACCAAGTCTAGCAAGAAGTTGTCACAGACAAAGTGTCTACCCGAACCAAGCAAGTGTTTGTGCAAGGCCAAAAACCACACGTTCTCATTGGTTTTGCTCTCTTTCGTGATCTTCTTGTCTCGCAGTTTAAAATATCCAGATGATAAACATCTGATACCTTGTTGTTAGGGGCTTAATTTTCTCAAACAGCATTTCATATTTACATATTTTTTTACAATTTTAAATTCTATTAAGCATCATCATTTGGGGTCAAAATGACCCCAGTTGCAAATCGTTATGGGTACAACATTTATACAATCTTGTAAAGAATGGTTCGATGTACAAAGTCAGAAAAAAATCACAACAATCCTTCATGCTACGTGGGAGTTGTGAGGAATGGAAATCATTTGGGGTAATTTTGAACCCAATGGTAGTTCCTGGTTCCAGGGTTAATTAGAATTGGAATTAGTATTAGTACAATTTTGTAATTAATTAATGAGAATTAGAATTAGGTACCAAACAAATTAATTAGCTAATTAATTAATTTCTAATTGCTCTCCCATTACTGCTATTGCATGAAACACTTAGTTTCATCAATCCCGCTTCTATTTACGGTAAAATTATTTCCATCAATCAGACTTCTATTTAAACACAAAAATGGTTTCATCAATCCCACTTCCATTTAGGGAAACAATTTTTTCATCAATCCAGCTTCCATTTTAATTTGACAATATAAAATAATTTAGCATCGTAAACTACGTACAGACCTATAATAATATTTATTACTGACTGTAGTAAATGGAACGCTATATATATATGTTATTATATATATATATTATGATATATATATTATATATATATATATATATATATATGTATTATTTATATAGTAGTTTACTTCTTTGTTCCGTTTACCTAGTAGCGGTTTAGTCTTAATTTAGTCAGGGTGTGGGGATTCGAGTGAGCCGATTGAATGAAAGAAACCTTATATTGAGTCATTGAAAACTCAATTTAAAGGTGTCTAAGCAGATTAACATTATCAGTAGTATTTAGTGTTTAACGGCATACTATCTCAACAAAGTCGTTGTCGTCGATAGGAAGCAGTTTTTCAGCAGTTCTCACTGTTATATAAGTCTCTCTGAACATCGCTTAGTTAGTTAATGACGCCGGGTGGCGCGTTGGATAACATCGAGCGTAGAGAGCGAGAGGTACCGAGTTCGAGTAGCTTTGTAGGCTGCTACTAGCGCCGTTGTATTGCAGGCTGTCTGTTCTGTTAGTAGTTAACTAGTTAAGGTTGTTTCAATTGCACCAATTGCATAACATGTAAATGTACAGTGCAGTGCGTTTGTCAGGCGCTTAATTAAAGAAAAGATTATTATTATTATTATTATTATTATTATTATTATTATTATTATTATTATTATTATTATTATTATTATTATTATTATTATATAATTATGATGATGGACCACGAGAAAAGGAGACATCGAAAGATTGGAAACCTTCGAAATCTGGATTTGACGGAAGATTAAAAAATTATTTGGATGAAGCACATAACAAATGAGGAGAGTAACTGGGGAAGAGCGGTCTATGATAGCTATATTAAGGGAGCGAAAGAGAAAAAGGAACGGTCATATCCCGAGAGGAGACCGTCATTGAGAAGAGTGGAGGTAATGGGGACAAGAGGAAGATGCAGGCAGATGCTGCTGGACTGGATGAGGATGGATGTAAACGTAAATCTTTCGAAATTTCGCCACTCAAAAAGTGTTATCGGACATTTGAACCTCCTTCAGAGTAGAGAACCAGACGTAAAAGAAGAAGAATCTCATAATAGAAAACTTAGACATTACGATCCGCAGCACCAGAACGTTGGATTTTTTTGGATTAGACACCTTTAAACAGCTTTCAACCGACGTTATATGAACGAAATTTTCGTTCAGACGCTATCTACGACCCAAAAAGATTTGAAAACATTTTTCTATCGACGCTAACGGCTTTTTTTATACCTGAAAATGTTGTTACGTATCGGCAAATTAATTGTAATCGTAATCTGGAAATTTCTACCGCACCCAAAAAGCGAAGTCGCGGCAACCAGCTTATTGAAAGGCGCTCAGTCAAAACAATATCGACAGCTGGGTGGCGGGGGAGTAAAACTCAGTTTCAGGTCAAGATCCGAAGGACCAGACAGACAGACAATCATGACACAGCGAAGGTGGATAGTATTAGAATTGAAACGGTCAGGGAGGGAAAGGGAGCAGGATGAATCGGGATTGGACTATAATATAAATGAATCTTATCAATGATTTATATATAAATTGAATTTCTATAATCAGTAACTAGTCTAACCTGTTCTAAAAATGTTGTCATCTGTCCGATCACCTTTAAGTTATTTTTATTCCGAAGTTTGACATCGTCTTATGACATCAAAGGTCATTTGCTACTGGACTGGATGAGGATGGATGTAAATGTAAACGTAAATCTTTAGAAATTTCTTTGCGCCACTCAAAAGGTGTTATCGGACATTTGAACCTTCTTCAGAGTAGAAAACGAGACGTAAAAGAAGAAGAATCTCATAATAGAAAACTTGGACATTACGATCCGCAGCACCAGAACGTTGAAAATCATTGGATTAGACACCTTTAAACAGCTCTCAACCGACGTTATATGAATGAAATTTTCGTTCAATCGTCAATTGTATAAACATGAAATTTCTATTAAAACCCTTTTGACAGTAAATTTATTTCAGAATGAAGTGTATAGGTTAGTTAAGATAATTAATAAAGGTAAAGTTTTGTAAATGGATATTTTAGGTTTCTTTATGTGAATTGTTTTGTATCTTACTCAAATCTGTAAATATTTGATTGGTCTTTTACTAATACATTGTTATTATGCAATTATATACTGTGTTGCAATGTAAAAGAGTACTTTTAACAATTATAATATGCTTTGTTGGTTAATGGAATTTTTTATTATGTATGTTAGATACATGAACAGTTTAAAAGAATAGGCCTACTTTAAACAATTATAATACATGTATACTTCTTTGGTTAATGAACATTTTTATTATAGTGTTTTTGTAAGATACATGAACAGTTTAAAAGAATACCTTAATCAATTATAATACATGTATGCTTTGTTAGTTAATGAACTTTGTCAGTACATAATAATCATAGATAGTATGAGATGAACTACTTTATGTTACAAAATATTGATATTAGTGAAATTGTAAAGCTCCGTTTGACACTTAATGGTGGCGTTCGAATGCTATAAGTTTCTGGTTATGATTGTATTGTATATTTTCTGCATTGTCGTCAACGGCCTTTGATGTCATAAGACGACGTTAAACTGTGGTTATAATAATAATAATCGCTCTATACGACAAAGCGAAGGTAAAGGCCTTTTGATACATGACAATGTTGTTACGTATCGATAAAAATTAATCGTAATCGTATTCTCTACACCACCCAAAAAGCGAAGTCGCGGCAACCAGCTTATTGAAAGACGCTCAGTCAAATCATCATAGATATCCGGGTGGCGGGGGGAGTAAAAGTCGGTTTCAGGTCAAGATGCGAAGGGCCGACAGACAGACAGACAATCATGATCCGGCGAAGGTGGATAGTGTTAGAATTGAAAAGACCAGGGAGGTAAGGGGAGCAGGATGAATCGGGATAGGACTATAATAATATAAATGAATTTTATCAATAATTTATATATAAATTGAATTTCTATAATCAATAACTAGCCTAACCTGTTCTAATAATGCTCTCATCCGTGCGATCACCTTTAAATTATTATTATTCCAAAGTTTAACGTCGTCTTATGACATCAAAGACCGTTGACAATAATTCACAAAAGTATACAATAGGTTTGGTTAGTTGCAGTTTAACGAAACTGCATCGTAACAACGATGATTAGCGTCTCCTTCCTCCTTTATCCAGGCTTGGGACTGGCACTACCACAGGTAAGACAGTAGCGGAGTTTAGTAAACAACACAATTAACAGAGTGATAAGTAATAAATGGCACGAAGACGTGATATTTATAGCGACCGTAACACACCACTTAAAGGTGTCCATTCTGAGCCTTATATTATCACTAATATTATAGTCAATGCTTAACGACATGAAGTAATACAGCTGACACTGTCTATCATACCTATCATACACATATTGTGATAAAATAGTTCGATGAAAATTAGACAGTAATTCCAGAGCAACTATCCAACACAAGTAAGTTAATTTTATTAAGGGCAGAATATTCTTGATAAACATTGACAATGCACAAGAAATTCTGTATCTAGTTATTACAATTTAAACCAACTTTAATCACAAAAGAATAATAAATTTAATTTTAATTACAATTATGAGTTAGATTCTTATTCAATTTTTGAAATTTTAAGGGTTTCTGTACTAATCAACACTTTGATGACCTCCTATGTCAATATCGACCGTTAGCGGAAAGGCGCGTAATATGGAACCCTAAGAATGATTTTACTAGGCTTATAGGCCTATCATAGTACAGAGGCAATTGAGTTTTGCTTATTCCATGCATCACTTGGCATGAGTTGTGACCAGATACGAAGGAATGATTCCTTATTCTGTGCAAATAAATTTTTGATTTTTTTAAATACGGAAAGTGTGGTTCATATTACATGACCATTATTTTGTGTAATATGAACCACCATTGTAGGGGTGGAATTGCAATGTTTCCTTGCCGCAGACTAATAATAAAACAATATAAAACAATTGGCCTAAGATTAAAATGGCTTGGCTAACCATTAAGAAACAATTACGGCTATATGCCTACGGTAAACAACACTTAAAACCGGTGATAAGGAAAGAGTAGCCATAACTCGGCCTATTTCTATTGCCTCATTCCATAAAGATAAACTCCTATGAACTGAACTGAAATACAGTTATTATCGTTGGAGACGCCGACGGCCATTGTTGTCATAAGATGTCGTTAAACATTGTAAATAATAATTTTAAAAACCGCTAGCTAAGTAAACGATGCGGGAATCAATATGTAATTTTAAGGTCAACGAGAATCGCTTTGAGATCCATTAGACGTCGTTAAATACTGGATACTAATAATAATACTACAATCTGCATAGACACCTTTAAATCGTTTTTAAGCGGCGGTACTATAGTCAAAACCCCCTCGGAGCGCCGTTCGAGCAACTGCCTCAGAAGTTTCACTCGACGGCGTGGATGTCCGATGCGTACGCCTTGACGGGGCGAGGGGGCTTCAGCCGATCCTGACATCTGGCCAGCCAGAGAAGACGAGTTCAGCCCGGTCTGACTTCTGGCCAAGCGGAGACGAGGATCGGTGACCAAGATACGCAGGGGCAAAGTTACCTCCGCCACTGAATCGTTCGTGCATTGCACCTCCGTGCTTTGTGCCAGTCTCAGTGCCAGTCCCAAGCCTGGAAGAAGGAGGAGGGCGACGCTAAGGGTCTTTGTTACCATACAGTTAGTCGTTAACTAGTCCAAAAGAAGTATATAGTCAAAATTGTTGTTTGTACGCAAGGTATGTCGCTGCAAATGCGATTAATATTTAATTCAAGGTCTGAGATCCACATAAGACGTCGTTAAACACTCGATGCTACTAATAATATTACGATTTGATTAGACCAATGCAACTCAATCTGTGGTCTTGGGTGAGGTCTCCGAGTAATCGGTTACAGGGCTGCGAGCGGAATGATAACCGGATTTACTAATTTGATTCTGCTAAAATAATATAGTATAATAGTATGCTGCAACAGTGCAAAACATGAAAAATTATTAGTGTTCATACATAATAGACTGTTGTAAAGATGCAACTGTAACAAAAGTATAGCAGCAATAAACATTCACATACTCTTCTAGGGTCCTTGACTTGGGTGTCACACTTGACTCCTTCCTCACGTTCAAGGAGCACATATCTAACCTCCGGCTCGCTCCTGTTTCTTTCAGCTGAGGCGTCCCAGAGCCATCAGACGATCGGTCTCTCCTCTGTCTTTACCATCAAAGTCCAAGCATTTGTCTGCTCCCGTTTGGACTACTGCAACT
>JACEVL010000131.1:0-33210 GCA_020284085.1 Aporrectodea caliginosa | reverse complement strand
CCTCCTGAGACCAAATGTGCATTATAATGCACAACCGGTCTGAGTCACATAAAACATATGCCACAACTTACTAAGCTGAGACCTGAAGTGCATTTAAATGATCAATTGTTTGGCATGCATCTCAGGGCGAGAACAGCGAAACAGACTATTGTTGATGCTCGGGTTTAAAAAGTTTGCTAGAAAGAAAAAGGTAAGAATTTTCCGATTTGTGAATATTTCTTAGTTGGTTATGTAAATCTATCGTGTGAACTGAATATATACATTTAAGTACATTTACTCCCCTCCCAAAGCCGCTCTCTCATACTCCCCTGCGCCCGAGATTACATGACCGTTTATTCCACAAGCGGACAATCTCACCCACGCAGATCGTTTATAATAGAATGTTATACTCTATATTAATGTATGTACACCAAAGTGGTTCGGATATGCAATTGGTTTAATAAAAAGAACTATACTTACTTTTTATTTGCCCGGTGGGTTTCAGTTACGATGATTTGCTAGATTTTATGATCGTTTGTTATATATTTGTTTAAGGTCGTCTGGATGCGGTTGAAGCACCTTTGGTTGCAATAGGGCCTGGATGCGGGATCTGACGTTGAGGCAAGTGACGACAAAGATACAACTGCTGCAGACGATGCGGCATGTGTACTGTTCGATGAGTCATCGCAGTCTGACGAAGATGCCGATAGTGATGATGATGATGTTCCCCTGGCACAGACAAGGAAGAGGGGAAGTAAAGACATGAAAGGAACTGAAGTAGGTGTAAATCAAGTGACCTGGAATAAGTGCAAAGAATTCAGAGTCGTTTCTGCAAAGGAGAGGACGAGTGATTTGTTTCAATTGCTTAACATGTAAATGTACAGCGCAGTGCGTTTGTCAGGCGCTTCATTAAAGAAAAGATATTATTATTGTGTTATATTTACGACACCTTTCCTGAGAGTACCAACATGCACAGTGTAAAGGAAATAGGGAAAAGCGTAAACTGCACTTCAGCAGAAATGAAAGTATTCTTTGTCATTGTTCTTTTGAGTGGTTGTTTTCCACAGATTAGAATGTATTAGGCTGGTATCACCAGAGTTCCTCGAAATGCCAGACAGAATTTATGAATATGAAAAAGACTAGACGCTTAGAGACAAATCTAGTCCGGACTAGCACTTACGACCGTCTTACGATCATCTCATATACGCTGCCCCTGAAGCCGTTGACGACAATTCAGAAAATTAATGTACACAATGTTTTGGCTAGTTGCTGTTTAATGACACTGTGCCATAACAAAGATGATTCGTTCTCCACCTTTATTCTGAATTGAGACTGGCACTATCTACTGACAGGGTTATAGCGGAGTTGCATACCATGCAAAGAAAGCGAGATATGAAATATGTCGAAGAACTTATACAGCTAAGAAACTGAAAACTTATAGCTTTCGAATGATTCCCTGAAAAGGTGTGTAAGCATAACGTTAGATTATCTTTACTTTTTCACAATAATAATAATAATAATAATAACCGTTTTAACAATCTAATAATTAATCTTGAAGTCCCTGAGCAATCATGTTTACCTCGGTGCAAAAAATAATAATGAAAAGAAGAAAAAAAAAAATAATAATAAATATAATAATAATAATCGACGTGGAAGAAGCCCAACTGCTCGGCACCCACTTTCATCGGAAAAAGCGCTGCAACAATGTCTGAAAACCCGAACCAGAGAACTAGAGGAGAGCCTGAGCAAATTAACCATCATAGCCAGGCAGGATGACCTTTTAATTCTGAGGAGTTCACCTCCGATGCCATCCCTGTGACAAACACCCCGAGTTGGAAACCTACGACGTGACACTACGCCACGGGTTGGAAAAGATCCTGAACATATCTCTAAACAAGGATCTACAATGGACACAGGCGTCACTACCCATCAAAATGGGTGGTCTGGGCATACGGAGAGCGAATTCGCTGGCGCTTCCGGTCTTGTTGGCTTCAACTGCGAGCACTCACCCTCTCAAGACCCTTATTCTAACCTCTCACTTTCCATCTCTATACCGGACACGTTCATATTAACCCTGGAACTACCATTGGGAACAAAATGATATCAAACGATTTTCTGGGGAAAGTTTGGCCGTTAACGGGTTAATATAATTTTATTAATAAAATGAAACTTTAATCAGTGGACGGCTCAACCCGATAATTCAATAAGCAACAGTATGGATCCACAGTTTAACGGCAGCGTTTATGACAACATAGGCCGTTGCCGCCGGCAAAGATTATTTTTGGCATATTACAGCTCTTAATAGCAACAGTATGCTTAAAATGTAAAAATATATTAGCAACACTATGTTTAAATTGGACGTGATATACCTGCGTGAAAAGTATTTTAAAGGTGTCTAAGGAGATCGTAGCAAAAAGAGGAAATTTGCAGTCTGTAACTAAATGTATCTGCTCGCACCTGATTCAGTGGCATCTTGCCAACATAATAGGCCAACGTCTCCTCACAACACTATTTGTGCCGGTCCGAAGGCGGTATAAAGTGAGGAGGGCGACCCGGGAGTCAGTCTTTGTTGTGACACAGCGTCGTTAAACAGCAAAATAACAAACCATCAGACAAGAAAACACTGTATTATTCCAATATATAATTTCTGTCGACGTCAACCCGTTTGTTGCCTTGAGATGCTAAAGTTTGGATTCACCCAATCATTAAATGGGTCTATGGGGGAAAGTTAGGTCGAGGATAACGGTTCTGACAGCCACCAGATGTCGTTAAATACTTGAAACTACTACTATAATTGTCACTCGCTCTCTGTGCTTCTTCCTCTGCCTCCACTCTGGTCCACGCCTTTATTCTTAATCGTTTGGACTACTGCTCTTCGCTCTACTGTGGACTACCACAGATCCGCTTCCATCCATTGGAAGGCGTGTTTCGGGCGGCTGCTCGCTTAATCAGTGGTGTACCTAAGTTTGGCCACATCTCTGCCTTTATGCTCATATCCTATTTTGGCTCCCGGTCCAGAAGCGCATCAATTATAGAGTCTCATCTATTGTCTGGCAATGTGTTCTGGGTAGAGCACCTACCTATCTCCAGGAGCTCTTCACATTGACTTCGGTCTGCTCTGGTCGCCGATCTCTGCGCTCGGCTTCTAGAGGTGACTTTATGGTACCACATGCTCGCTCTGCCACCAGACAGCGTCGGGCATTCTCGATAGTGGGTCCTTCTCTTTGGAATGGTCTCCCCTCTGACCTGCGTTCTCTTCCACGAGACTTCTCTTTTCTTTTTATAAATTACTTAAGACCTTCCTTTTTGACCGGGCCTGGGTCGGGAGCGGCTTCTGAGTAGTAACCTTGAAGGGGCGCTATATAAATCTCATAGATAGATAGATAGATAGATAGATAATCGTCGAAATTAATTTAATTGTTACTATCGGGTGGTGCAAGTCCAAAGCCTGGACAACGAAGGAGGGCGACGACGTTTATCATTTTCGTTATAGCTCAGCATCGTTTATGTTTTTATGTTGCTAAGCTAACGGTTAAAAACATATGTGGTTAAAGCTGGTGGATTCTCTTCATGCCGGTTGCTTTGCGTCTAGAAGCGGTCGATATGAGGAACATGGCAGCCACCAGATGTCGTTAAATTACTTGAAACTATTACTACAATCGTTGAAATTAATTTAATTGTTGCTATCGAGTGGTGCAAGTCCAAAGCCTGGACAACGACGGAGGGCCACGTTTATCACCTTCGTTATGGTACAGCATCGTTCATATGTTGCTACACTAGCAGTCATCACAATCCACTCCATTGATTTTCATGTTGTAGAAACAACCTGATGTTTCAGATATAACTGGAAAACTCTGAGACATATCATATTATTTTTGATACTAGAAGCTAAGCATAATGAGGAAGCAAATTATGAGATTTTAATTAGAATTAGACATTCTTTAACCCTAGAACAACCAGCTTTTTTGCACCCACTGACTACAAGTGGGGTCAAAATGACCCCATACCATTTATCATTGTGATGCATGAATAAAAGTAATTTTTTTAAATATTGTGTCCTATAACGTTGTGATGGCTTCAAATCGTTCTTAAAACCTGCCCTGTCCTATTATTCTGTGTCCTGAAATAACGCAATACAAAACATAAACCACTTTAGCGGTTTTCGAGCAGTATGAAAACAAGCGTAGAGTTGTCTCCAACTGCAAATTGGGCACATTTTCACGACCCTTGGCATCATAACTCAGGTTGAAATTTCTTAGCGTTCTTTATTGTATTGTATATTGTATTGTATTCAAACATTTATAAAGCGCCTCTAGTAGTCTACTAGAGATAGAGTGTACCGTTCAGATGCACTCCCAGTGCACAAGGCCACGAATAGATATATATATATTTATAGAAAGGCATATTATATATATATACCATATATATACTTTATAAAGCGAGTATGAATGGTGCCTAACAGTAGTCATCTGTTCTTGAGACAACTTTTGCACCAGACCAAGTCTGGTCAAGATGTTGTCACAGATAACGTTTCTACCTGAACCAAGCAAGTGCCAAAAACCACACGTTCTCATTAGTTTTGCTCTCTTTCGTGATCTTCTTGTCTCGCAGTGTAAAATATCCAGATGATAAACATGATATCTTGTTGTTCGGGGCTTAATTTTCTCAAACAGTCATTGTCATATTTAGGAAGCATTTTTTACAATTTCTACTGTTATATAAGTCTCTCTGAACATCGCTTAGTTAGTTCAATGACGCCGGGTGGCGCGTTGCATATCATCTGGCGCCATCTGCGAGAGGTACCGAGTTCGAGTAGCTTTATAGAATGCTACAAGCGCCGGTTGTATTGCGGAAAGACTGTCTGTTCTGTTAGTCCTTCATGCTACGTGAGAGTTGTGAGAAATGGAAAATCATTTGGGGTAATTTGTAAATGTACAATGGTAGTTCAAGGTGTCAGGCGTTTATTAGAATTGGAATTAGTATTAGTAAAATTTTGTAATTAATATTATTAGAATTATTATTATTATTATTATTATTATTAGCTATTATTATTTTATATAATTATGATGATGGACCACTGCTATTGAGACATGAAACAATTAGTTTCCTTCGAAATCTGGATTTGACGGAAGATTAAAAAATTATTTGGATGAATGACATAACAAATGAGGAGAGTAACTGGGGAAGAGCGGTCTATGATAGCTATATTAAGGGAGCGAAAGAGAAAAAGGAACGGTCATATCCCGAGAGGAGACCGTCATTGAGAAGAGTGGAGGTAATGGGGACAAGAGGAAGACGCAGCAGATGCTGCTGGACTGGATGAGGATGGATGTAATACGTAAATCTTTCGAAATTTCGCCACTCAAAAAGTGTTATCGGACATTTGAACCTCCTTCAGAGTAGAGAACCAGACGTAAAAGAAGAAGAATCTCATAATAGAAAACTTAGACATTGACGATCCGCAGCACCAGAACGTTGGATTTTTTTGGATTAGACACCTTTAAACAGCTTTCAACCGACGTTACAGCTGAACGAAATTTTCGTTCAGACGCAATCTACGACCCAAAAAAATTTGAAAACATTTTTCTATCGACGCTAACGGCTTTTTTTATACCTGAAAATGTTGTTACGTATCGGTAAATTAATTGTAATCGTAATCTGGAAATTTCTACCTCAACAAAAAGCGAAGTCGCGGCAACCAGCTTATTGAAAGGCGCTCTCAGTCAAAACAATATCGACAGCTGGGTGGCGGGGGAGTAAAACTCGTTTCAGGTCAAGATCCGAATTATGATGACAGACAGACAAACATGAGACATCGAAAGATTGGAAGCCTTCGAAATCTGGATTTGACGGAAGATGGAAAGGGAGCAGGATTATTTGGATGTAGCACATAACAAACGAGGAGGGTTGGGGAAGAGTGGTCTATGAATTGAGCTATATTAAGGGCTAGCGAAAGATCTAAAAAGGATTGGTCATAATATCCCGAGAGGAGAAGGTCATTTTTAGGGCACAGTGGAGGTAATGGGGGAAATGTAGGCAGGTGCTGCTGGACTGGATGAGGATGGATGTAAACGTAAATCTTTCGAAATTTCTTTGCGCCACTCAAAAAGTGTTATCGGACATTTGAACCTTCTTCAGAGTAGAGAACCAGACGTAAAAGAAGAAGAATCTCATAATAGAAAACTTGGACATTACGATCCGCAGCACCAGAACGTTGAAAATCATTGGATTAGACACCTTTAAACAGCTTTCAACCGACGTTATATGAATGAAATTTTCGTTCAATCGCTAATTGTATAAACATGAAATTTCTATTAAAACCCTTTTGACAGTAAATTTATTTCAGAATGAAGTGTATAGGTTAGTTAAGATAATTAATAAAGGTAAAGTTTTGTAAATGGATATTTTAGGTTTCTTTATGTGAATGGTTTTTGTATCTTACTCAAATCTGTAAATATTTGATTGGTCTTTTACTAATACATTGTTATTATGCAATTATATACTGTGTTGCAATGTAAAACTTTACTTTTAACAATTATAATATGCTTTGTTGGTTAATGGAATTTTTATTATGTATGTTGATACATGAACAGTTTAAAAGAATAGGCCTACTTTAAACAATTATAATACATGTATACTTCTTTGGTTAATGAACATTTTTATTATAGTGTTTTGTAAGATACATGAACAGTTTAAAAGAATACCTTAATCAATTATAATACATGTATGCTTTGTTAGTTAATGAACTTTGTCAGTACATAATAATCATAGATAGTATGAGATGAACTACTTTATGTTACAACAATATTGATATTAGTGAAATTGTAAAGCTCCGTTTGACACCTTTAATGGTGTCGTTCGGATGCTATAAGTTTCTGGTTATGATTGTATTGTATATGTTTTCTGCATTGTCGTCAACGGCCTTTGATGTCATAAGACGACGTTAAACTGTGTTTATAATAATAATAATCGCTACTTGCGACAGACAAAGCGAAAGGTAAACGGCCTTTTGATACATGACAATGTTGTTACGTATCGATAAATTAATCGTAATCGTAATCTCTACACCACCCAAAAAGCGAAGTCGCGGCAACCAGCTTATTGAAAGACGCTCAGTCAAATCATCATAGATATCCGGGTGGCGGGGGGAGTAAAAGTCGGTTTCAGGTCAAGATGCGAAGGGCCGACAGACAGACAGACAATCATGATCCGGCGAAGGTGGATAGTGTTAGAATTGAAAAGACCAGGGAGGTAAAGGGAGCAGGATGAATCGGGATAGGACTATAATAATATAAATGAATTTTATCAATAATTTATATATAAATTGAATTTCTATAATCAATAACTAGCCTAACCTGTTCTAATAATGCTCTCATCCGTCCGATCACTTTTAAATTATTATTATTCCAAAGTTTAACGTCGTCTTATGACATCAAAGACCGTTGACAATAATTCACAAAAGTATACAATAGGTTTGGTTAGTTGCAGTTTAACGAAACTGCATCGTAACAACGATGATTAGCGTCTCCTTCCTCCTTTATCCAGGCTTGGGACTGGCACTACCACAGGTAAGACAGTAGCGGAGTTTAGTAAACAACACAATTAACAGAGTGATAAGTAATAAATGGCACGAAGACGTGATATTTATAGCGACCGTAACACACCACTTAAAGGTGTCCATTCTGAGCCTTATATTATCACTAATATTATAGTCAATGCTTAACGACATGAAGTAATACAGCTGACACTGTCTATCATACCTATCATACACATATTGTGATAAAATGGTTCGATGAAAATTAAACAGAATTCCAGAGCAACTATCCAACACAAGTAAGTTAATTTTATTAAGGGCAGAATATTCTTGATAAACATTGACAATGCACAAGAAATTCTGTATCTAGTTATTACAATTTAAACCAACTTTAATCACAAAAGAATAATAAATTTAATTTTAATTACAATTATGAGTTAGATTCTTATTCAATTTTTGAAATTTTAAGGGTTTCTGTACTAATCAACACTTTGATGACCTCCTATGTCAATATCGACCGTTAGCGGAAAGGCGCGTAATATGGAACCCTAAGAATGATTTTACTAGGCTTATAGGCCTATCATAGTACAGAGGCAATTGAGTTTTGCTTATTCCATGCATCACTTGGCATGAGTTGTGACCAGATACGAAGGAATGATTCCTTATTCTGTGCAAATAAATTTTTTGATTTTTTTAAATACGGAAAGTGGTTCATATTACATGACCATTATTTTGTGTAATATGAACCACCATTGTAGGGGTGGAATTGCAATGTTTCCTTGCCGCAGACTAATAATAAAACAATATAAAACAATTGGCCTAAGATTAAAATGGCTTGGCTAACCATTAAGAAACAATTACGGCTATATGCCTACGGTAAACAACACTTAAAACCGGTGATAAGGAAAGAGTAGCCATAACTCGGCCTATTTCTATTGCCTCATTCCATAAAGATAAACTCCTATGAACTGAACTGAAATACAGTTATTATCGTTGGAGACGCCGACGGCCATTGTTGTCATAAGATGTCGTTAAACATTGTAAATAATAATTTTAAAAACCGCTAGCTAAGTAAACGATGCGGGAATCAATATGTAATTTTAAGGTCAACGAGAATCGCTTTGAGATCCATTAGACGTCGTTAAATACTGGATACTAATAATAATACTACAATCTGCATAGACACCTTTAAATCGTTTTTAAGCGGCGGTATATAGTCAAAACCCCCTCGGAGCGCCGTTCGAGCAACTGCCTCAGAAGTTTCACTCGACGGCGTGGATGTCCGATGCGTACGCCTTGACGGGGCGAGGGGCTTCAGCCGATCCTGACATCTGGCCAGCCAGAGAAGACGAGTTCAGCCCGGTCTGACTTCTGGCCAAGCGGAGACGAGGATCGGTGACCAAGATACGCAGGGGCAAAGTTACCTCCGCCACTGAATCGTTCGTGCATTGCACCTCCGTGCTTTGTGCCAGTATCAGTGCCAGTCCCAAGCCTGGAAGAAGGAGGAGGGCGACGCTAAGGGTCTTTGTTACCATACAGTTAGTCGTTAACTAGTCCAAAAGAAGTATATAGTCAAAATTGTTGTTTGTACGCAAGGTATGTCGCTGCAAATGCGATTAATATTTAATTCAAGGTCTGAGATCCATAAGACGTCGTTAAACACTCGATGCTACTAATAATATTACGATTTGATTAGACCAATGCAACTCAATCTGTGGTCTTGGGTGAGGTCTCCGAGTAATCGGTTACAGGGCTGCGAGCGGAATGATAACCGGATTTACTAATTTGATTCTGCTAAAATAATATAGTATAATAGTATGCTGCAACAGTGCAAAACATGAAAAATTATTAGTGTTCATACATAATAGACTGTTGTAAAGATGCAACTGTAACAAAAGTATAGCAGCAATAAACATTCACATACTCTTCTAGGGTCCTTGACTTGGGTGTCACACTTGACTCCTTCCTCACGTTCAAGGAGCACATATCTAACCTCCGGCTCGCTCCTGTTTCTTTCAGCTGAGGCATCTCAGAGCCATCAGACGATCGGTCTCTCCTTCTATCTTTACCACCACAGTCCATGCATTTGTCTGCTCCCGTTTGGACTACTGTAACTCACTTCGCATGGGCCTCCCAAAGCAGCGTCTCTCCCCTTAAATCGGTTTTAAATGCATCAGCTAGGCCCATAGCCCGTCTCCCTCGCATTGCTCATATCTCCACGTATATGATTAAAGTCTTGCCCTGGCTCTCTATTGCTGCGCGCATCCAGTATAAGATCCTTTTTCTGGTCTCTAACTCCCAGGTAGGCAGTGTCCTGAAATTCATCTCAAACTATATGCGGAAGCCGTTATCTCGTTATTTGCGCTTTTCAGATCGGCTTGATCTTTTTGTTCCTAGGACTATGACTGCTCTGGGTCAACAACGGGCGTTTGCTGTGGTGGGTCCTTCCATTCGGAGTTACCTTCCCCTCACTAAGGGCTAGATTAACGAGTGTTTTTCCTCAGCGGTCTCTCGCTCTTTAAAGGCGGTTCTTTTGCCCCGGGGTTTCAGTGCTGAGCTGAATAGTTATTCTGCGAGAGGCGCTTTATAAATTGTTAGATACAATACGATAGAATACATTGTATATTGGCCAACATATTACGCATAAGAAATCAAGGTGAACATAAGAATATATTAAAATATCTATACATTTAACAATATTTGAAATGATAACAGGAAACCCCGTTGCATCTGCGGACACCCTTTATAAAGAAAGATTCAAGCTATATATAAGATAAGAGCTGTAATATGCCAAAACTAATCGGCCTATGTTGTCATAAGCTGCCGTTAAACTGTGGACACACACATATATAAGATGATCATTGAGCTATTTATTAGCACCATTTCGCTCTCTGGCGCCCGCAACAATTCTGGCTATTAGGTTAGCAACTTTTAAACGATACTGTTATAACGAAGATGATTAGGGTGACCTCCTTCTTTGTGCATGCTTTGGACTTGTACCTCCCGATAGCAACAATAAGGTTATATCTGACGATTGAAATAGTGATAGTTTTGAGTGTATAACGACATCTGGGAGCTGCCAGGGCCTCTATCCTCGACCTTGTGTTTCCAATTAAATGATCGGGTGGATTTAATTTCATTGTTGACATCATGTGATACCAGTCCAGAGCCTAAATAAAGGAAGAGGGTGACGCTAATCTTCTTCGTTAAAACACAACTTCGTTAAACTGTAGCTAACCGAATCGACACAGTTTCGTTAAAAGCAACCAAGCTAACATGAGCTAATATTGTTATGATCTGCTTATACATCTTCAAATATATAACTATGCTTCACATGAACCTTGAATCGCGAGTTCATCACACACTTTGCTCATTAAAAACGCTTAATAAGCGATGTAAATGAGAACTATACAAAGACATTATCCCATCGAAGCCAACGGCCTTTGATGCCTAACGATATAAGTAAGTAAGTAAGTAAGAATATTCTTTAATTGACTACCAGCAAACGCACAGTAGCTTACAGAAGAAATAAATAATACAAACATTTATGCAAAGTGATATAACATTCTCATAATAAAACTTCTTTTTGCAAAGGCATCAATTCTAGGTAGGGTGAGATCATGTGGTCTGGGCCGCGTATTGTATGGAGTGACCTTACGGGGAGGGAGGAGGTCGTGAAGGACGGAAATTAATCTCTGATAATCCGACCCGACAAGGATTTGAGAGAATTGAACGAAAAAGAGTAGAATCGGCTTAAACCTGTTAGAATCTCCTAACGATTGAATTCAATCGCGTATAATTATGTGGCTGCCAGGACCGTTAACGTCAACCTTTCGTCATTTAAGTATTAAAATAAAACATTTTTTATCAGTGGACGGCTATTCGTTGCCGTGCAAGTTTTCATGAAGTGACGATTTGGCGAAAATTTCGAATATATGGCGTCGTTTGAAAATAGTTAAAGGTGTCTTAACAGTTCTTAGCTTCATTTGCAGTATCTTGAGTTTAACGACTTCTTACGGCTGTCAGGTATGTTGACGTCGAGCTGATCTTGTATTACCTTGTACGCGCAGTGGCGGAGCTGAGTAGTTGGGTAGAACCGTTGAATTGACCTTATCTTAAATTAACTCTGTCCAATTGGTCATTCACTGAATGGGATTGAACGATCATGAATTTTATATGTAATAGGATAGTGGGTTTACGGCTATAAATTGCGTCAAAGTTTCATGAAAAAGGGTGTGCAGTGTCGCAACGGCAAGGTTTCGTTTTATTTTTAGATAATGTAAGATGTATATTGATATATTTATATAATAGTTCATCTGATTTTTTACGTACAATATGTAGTCCACTATTCCATATAATTTATATAAAGTAGAATATATATAAAACGCTGTAGTCACCTAGATCTAACACAACTTAAACACCAGTTTTAGGTACTAATTAGATGAAAATAGTAAATAGTATTTTAATAGTAATTAAATAGTTCATAAGTGTCTACTTACTAGGCCTACATCAAATAGTTAGGTAGAAAGACTAATAATCATTGACATGGTATTTAAATAGTATGCGCCCATTTACTATTTGTAACAAATTAAATAGGAAACCACCAGTGGAATAAATTTGAATCCTATACAGTTCACCAGTAGAGAGACCATTTAGAAATTCTCACCAAGAAAAATAATCGCTTATACAGTTGGAGTTACATAAAGTTAACCAGTAGAAAATTGCAAGCTTGGTAAATAATTTTCTGCAGCTGAAACCGAAAATGGCTAAATAGTTTTCAAATAGTCATGTCGTATTTACTATAGATCACAGCTATTTACTATTCTAAATGATATTTAAACAGCTTCGTACAGGTACTATTTACTATTCTATTGAAATAATTACCCTGACTATTTATTCCAACACTGTTACACTCTCGAACACTAACACACAACGCAATGGATAGCGCGTCGGACTTCTAATTCGGAGGTTGTGGGTTCGAGTCCCACAGGAGACGGAAGTTTAAGCGTTCTAGAAGTAGCTTGCTACCAACAACGCTATATAAATCGTCGTAATTACAATTACAATTACAACACAACAACACTAACGCCTTTATTTCAGGGAACAGACGGACACTAAAATATAGCATTATTGTGATTTACGGCCATGTAGTCTTATTCTCGTGACGTTATTATTAGCGACAAGCTGAACATTGAACGATCGCGAAAAACAGTATATATAAAATCATTAAAGACCAATATAAAGGTGTCTAAACAGGTAAACATCATAACTCGTTTTAAGCGTTTTGCGAAATTTGACTGCATGAAAAACCGTTGACTTCGAGAGGAAGCAGATTTTGAGCAGTTCTTACTGTTTTATGTGTCCCTAAGTATCACTAGGTAAATTACTGTTTAATAACGCTGTGTTGTAACAACTGTTATAAGCGTTGTCCTCCTTCATTATCATTATCGAGGCTTAGCACTGGCACTGCCAATCCAAAGCCTGGATAAAGGAGAAGGACACGCTTGGTAATAAAATGATTTCAACCTATATTCTTTGCAGAGTTTTCGAATATTTTGGAATTTTTCTCTGGATGCTCCATACTGAAAACCATATTTACTTACTTACTTACTTACTTACTTACTTACTTACTCACTCACTTTTTACTGATGTTGTTCTGCATATTCCTTGGTTAGTTGCTGTCTTATGACGCTGTCATTACAATGATGAGAATCGTAGGCCTCCTCCTTTATCCTTGCTTCGGTCTGGCAGACCAGATTAAACACCGGCGCTATATCAAATCAAGTCCACATTAGACATGTGGTTTCGATAATAATAGGTCAGAATCCGATCAAGTCGACGAGACGACACTATCACAGGTGAGGCATGCAACGCACAGAACTCCAAAAAACACATTGCAACGAAAACGGCGAAGCTTATAGCTTCTGTTCGACAGCATTAAAAGGTGTGTAAGCAGAGCATTACAACAACAACAACAACAACAACAACAACAACAACAACAACAACAACAACAACAACAACAACAACAACAACAACAACAACAACAACAACAACAACAATAATAATAATAATAATAATAATAATAATAATAATAATAATAATAATAATAATAATAATAATCATCATCATCATCATCTCCAGACAATAGTAATAGTCAAGTCCCTGAGGGATCATGTTTACCTGGGGCATAAAAAAAATAATAATAAATAAAAAAATAAATAATAATAATAATAATACTAATACTAATAATAGTAATAATTATTCTTTGATAAAATTTATTTTATATCACCACGAACATTCATTTAACAATATCATGTAATATGCCTGACACTAGTGACACTGTCTATAACACACATATTTTGAAAGAATAATTTGATGCAAAGAAAATAATATTCCCAAACAAGAAAAACTAATTATATAAAAGCAACAAAACTCTTGATAAGCATTACCAATGCACAAGTGAATCTCTATCTAGTTGTTTAAATGTTAAACAACCTCAGCCACAAAATGCACCATACATATAATAATAACTATGATTATAACATTACATTTTTTAAATTTTAAAGAAATTATTTATTTATCTTCAGTTTACTGTTCTCTTATTGCAACAACTACCATTATAATCATGTCATGCATCAAATAATAATAATGTCCTTATCTGGAGTCTGCAAAATGGATTTACCCTCAGCTCACAGTGTAATCAGTAAAATCGATTTACCATCAGCTATGACATTGATAACTGTAAAATTTCATTTCTGCTAATAGATGTCAACGGCCATTTATACCATCAGATGCCATTAAAGAGTTGGATTCATCCAGCCATAGGATGTTTATTCAAAGGTAAAATAAGGGTCGAGGTCAACTACCATGGCAACCACAGTATGTCGTTACACAGTGAATGGTAATAGCTTATACAATTTGTGTATATACCACACGCGCTATTATCACACATTATATATATATATATATATATATATATATATACATATATATAGTTATGTAATATAAAATATATATTTATTATATTATATATATATTTATCTCTAATTGGACACCCTTTAAACGTAATCATTACAAGCTATATCTTCTTAAATTGAGCACAATTATACGCTTATGGCACTTGAATGTCGTCAACGGGTTTTGATCATTTTCATAAGACGAAGTTAATCCTTGGAGTAAAAAATCAGCAAAGGAAACAAAGATGAATTATGTCGAAATAGTTTCTGCCGACGTCAACGGCCTTTTTTACCATAAGATACCGTTAAACCCGGGATCCACCCGATCATATAATTGGTATACTAGGAGAACAGTAAGTTCGAAGAGGAACAATTAAACAATTGAATCTACTGCTACAATCACAGTGGTGCAAGTCCAACGCCTGTTCAAAGGAGGAGGGATACGATAATCATCCTTGTGGTGATACAGAATCGTTGAAACGCGTTAACCTAACATTGAGACTACTGTTGAGGATGAATGCAATCGGCGTCACTTGTTTTGATTATATAGCATAAAGGATTTCTTAAAAACGGGTGTCCACTGATGCACGAGGTTGCCTGCTGTCATTTAATTTAATTTAAAATTTATTGATATTTTATATGCTATTGTGTGCATCTTGCTTTCTTACGCGCAATATATAGGCCACTATTTTATGTTGGCCTACCTCATGATCATAAGGCAGAAGAGTACAATGTGGAGGTCACTAATAGATTTAAAGAACTGGGGAGATGGGCAGAAGAAAGGAAACCTGATGAATTATGGGAAGATACAAAAACAATATTACTTGATGTGGCGAAGGCAACCATTGGGTATAAAAAGAAACAGAAATGTAAACCTTGAATAACTAATTAAACTTATGAATTAATTGCAGAAAAAAGGGATGCAAGGAACAGAGATAAAGAGAAATACAGGGCACTTAAAGGAGAAGTACAGAAGAGAATAAGAGAAGATAAACGACAACAAATTGAGGACATGTGCAAGGATCTGGAGGAATCCAATAAAAGGGGGGATATAAGAAGGGTATACCAAACTGTAAGGAATCTTACAGGGAAGTTCAGACCGCAGCTGATTTGTGTAAAGTCAAAAACAGATGAAGAGATTACAAACAAAGAAGAAGTAGCCGAAAGATGGAAGGAGTACTGTGAGGAGTTGTATGATGGGGAAGATGCATATAAAATAATGAGGGAACACGCAAAGGAACCTGCACCTCTGAGATCAGAGGTAGAACGTGCGATAAATGGATCAGCAAGAAGGAAAAGTGCGGGGCCGGATGAGGTACCAGCAGAGTTATTCAAGTTCGCGGAAGAAACGGCAATAGACAGAATGCATAGGATATGTGTGGAGGTATGGGAAACGGGGGAATGGCCAGAGGATTGGACGAAGTCTATATTCATACCCATTCCAAAAAATGGGGATATGAAACAATGTAGGAATTATAGGACCATAGCATTGGTATCACATGCGAGTAAAATTATGCTGAAGATCATTTTGGAAAGGATAAGAGGACGTACGGAATCAGAATTATCAGATGCACAGGCAGGGTTTAGGCGTGGCAAAGGAACAAGGGATCAAGTGACGAATCTTAGAATCATAATGGAAAAGATGGAAGAGCACCAACTACCGCTGTACATGTGCTTTGTCGATTTCAAAAAGGCTTTTGATTGTGTATCACATGAGCAACTATGGCTATCGATGGTTGAAATGGGGTACCCATCACACATTATCAACCTGATAACAGAACTGTATAGAAAACAGACGGCAAAGGTAAAAATTGCCGGGATACTGTCAAGTGAGTTTAAAATTAAAAGGGGAGTCAGACAGGGATGTGTGATCTCGCCAACATTGTTCAACATACTTTCAGAGATGGTCATGAGAGAGGCACTGAGAGGATACAAAGGAGGCATTCAAGTTGGAGGTAGAAGGATAACAAATCTACGATATGCAGATGACATAGTGTTAATGGCAAGCACAGAAATGGAACTACAGGATCTGGTGACTCGATTGGACAGGGAAGGGCGAAAAATGGGCTTAGAGATCAACATAGGTAAAACAAAGTGTATGGCACTAAATGGGAATCAATGCAACATCAAAGTACAAGACAGTATGATAGAACAAGTGGAAACCTTCGTGTACTTAGGATCACTCATAACAGAAGACGTGGATTGCAGCAGGGAGATAAGAATAAGAACTGCAAGAGGACTTGGAATAGGAGTAGATCTGATGAAACTGTGGAAAAGCCATAACATAAAAATTAACACAAAGATTAAATTAATGAGGACACTTATATGGCCAGTGATGATGTATGGCTGCGAGAGCTGGACAATCAAAAAGAGGGATGAGGAGAGAATAAAAGCATTTGAAATGAAATGCATACGAAAAATACTGGGTATATCATGGATAGAGAAGAAAACAAATGAATGGGTGTTAGAGACGGCGGGAGTGGAAAGGAATTTACTGGAATCAATCAAAAGAAGAAAGATGTCTTACTTTGGGCACATAATGAGGAAACAAGGTGAATGTCTAGAGAAAGAAATTATGCAAGGAACGGTACCAGGAGCAAGAGCAAGAGGGAAACCAAGGAAGAGATGGATGGACAATGTGGGCGAATGGTTGGAATTATCAACGGAAAGGTTGCTGCGAGAAACCGAGGACAGGAGAGGATGGAGAAGAATCGTCTACAATGCGACCAACCCTCGTATCGAGGACGGTTGAAAGAAGAAGACGAAACAGAGCTAAATATTTACGAGAAATGTGTCGGTGAAATGCATATAATTATATCATAAATCATTAACTGCTGATTGTTGTTGAGATGTATGTACACCAGAGTGCGGATATGCCATTGGTTTAAAGAATATACTTACTTACTTACTTTATTATCATCACCATCATCGTCGTCGTCGTTGTCGTCGTCATCGCCATCATCATTATTACGCATTTATTAAGCCCCATATTTTAATGACCAGACATTAATCGATGGTGATGAGCAATTATTAGCGAAGGACTTGCTCAAGATCCATACACAGTAACCGTCTCAGGGAAGGAGACTCTTAAACGTACTCCCGGTGTTACAAGGCTCTAACCAACTGTATATCGTGTCACAATCTAAATCGATAGAGACCTGCCATCTCGATAGCTGCACCCATCATGTCACAATGAAAGGAAGGTTCCACAATTTTTCCTCCATAGGAATCGCACAAAGGTCAGATCACCTTTTCATAATCCACTGTCAACTCTAAACCACTCTGATGTTCGCCATAGACTCGTACACAGCTCAAGATGTTGGTATACAAAGGAACATGTGAGATGAGCAATCTTGGCTAGGCTGAGTCAATTCCGCATAAGACGCACCTTCATATACAAAGAGTGAAACGCAGCCTTCAAGTCAACGTATACGGTTCCCAGTGACTGATGATATGCCTATACTTACAGTGTCTGGATTTGCTATTCAACGTTGAATCTTGTTTGTTTTGGACCTGTCTGGATTAAATCCATTCTCATCTCGTCTTCTGTGTCTCAGAAGAAAGTCCATCAAGCGACCCACAAAAATAATTTCTAAAACGTCATGGGGTCAGGATATTTGAAGCGTCGGCCGCTGCAAAATTATAATTATTACTATTTTGTTTGCATTAAATTTTTTACAAATCTTTGACTGTCGGAGCAGTTGGTATTAGTTCCACTTGTCAAATGACACATTTTGGCTTCGTCTTCCTCCTTTTTCAGGCTTTGGACTGGCACTACGAGCAGTAGTTGAATAGTTGGGTAGAACTGTTAATTTTTACATTATTATTAGATAGTAATACTGTACCTGATTGAATTTAATATCGTTACCTATTTATTTAGAACAAAGTTTAACGTCGTCATATGATATCAAAGGCCGTTGACGACAATTTAAAACATATACTCTGAACATTTGTCAAGTGGAAACTTGGTTTATTGGTTCGGTTAGTTCTTGTCTAACGACATTGTATCATGATAAAGGTGACTAGAGTCGCCTTCCATCATCCAAACTTGGGACAGACACTACCAGAGGATGCAGTGGTGGCGTAAACGACGCATTAGAAGTTTCCAGTGCTAAACATCTTATGGCAACAAAGGCCGTTGCCTGTTTTCTTCATCGGGTGAAAGAGAACGACCGACGAAACTGCGGCGCTGGTTCGAAACCGCTCCATCTCTAGCACCAAACGACCCAATCGGCGCTCTAGCGGCCGTCAGCGAAATTAATCTCAGGCCATCTGTCGACCGCTGTGGGCGCCAGGAAGGTGACGTCAGCAGCCAAATTAAAACCAGTCGCGGAAAAATGGTCGCCTGATGATTATGAATGGATTCTTCGATCTGTCACCGGATCTGACTCAATAGTGGATCTCGATGAGTCACATTTGCACTGGCAACAATAGAAAACTAAGCGAAAGTAAAGCGTCGGCTTCAGTAATTATAACATTGCTTAAGTCAATAAAACGGGTGTCAAGGTTAATCAGATCGTATCCTCAGTTTAATGGCAGCTTATGATGACATAGGCCGTTGCCGACGACAAAGATTATTTTTGGCACATTACAGCTCAAATTTATCTAGGTTAATAGAATTCATTCATTCATTTTAGATATTTATATAGCGCCCCTTCAAGATTTAAGAATGAACGCAGTTTATATACCATTGCCACTATTTTAACCCTGTAAATTACATGTACTTTTATCTTGCCATTTAGCCATTAGGTCTATCTAATACACCCTTTTAATAAATTTACGTTACGTTATAATTACTCAGGGTGATGCATTGCACTGTTTAGAGATCCTGGGTGGCCGAGTGGGTTGGTAGCCCGCTCGTCACGCCGGCGCCCCGGGTTCGCTTCCCGGTCGGTCGGTTTATCAGAGATTAATTTCTCGGATCTTTACTGCGGTTGGCTCGGTCGCAATATAAACGTGGAGTACGAGGTTGCTTTCTGCCTCCGACACTAATCATCTTCGATATGAAAAAGTGTCGTTAAGCCGAAGTACAACAATTGCACTGTTTTATAGAGTTATTCGGTGTTCACTAAGATGCAGTGTTCGTGTTTCCATGGTTACTTGCCTGCATTTCGACTGGAATCGCTTGTATGTGTATGATGATGATGACGACGACTATGATGATAATTATGGTTGTGGTGGTGGTGGTTGTGGTGGTTGAGGTTGCGGTGGTGGTGCAGGTGGTGGTGATGACGATGATACTGATTATTTTTGATGATGATGATTTTACACATTGGTTCCCTTAGTTTAGAATGGACAGACACAGACACACAGACATACATACATAGAAACATGCACACAGGCCGGCAGTCAGACATAGAGAGAGAGAGACAGTGATATAGACACACAGACAGACAGGCAGACAGACGGACAGACGGTCGGACAGGCAGATAGTCGAATATGGAGAGAGTTATCAAGCAATCCTTGCTGTGTCTTAGTTAAGTTTTAATCAAATTAAACTTTTGAAAACAGCTGATAACAACAGCTCAAAATATCAAACCCACGACGAAAAGACTCGTTACCTATTAAAGAAATGTCGAATATATAACGTCGGTTCATACCTATTAAAAGGTGTCTCAACGAATCGTAACTTTATTAGTAGTAACCAGTGTTTAATTGGATAATTCTCACCGCTTACTTACATCAGAGAACTTTTTCAAATTGCTAGGTAGTATAAAATTAAACGACACATTTTAAAGACGTCTACGTATAGCGTTGCGTTAAAACTGGATACCAGCGTCCAGTTTAAATGCGGTTTTAAAATCAATAAATAACTAAACAATTTATTAATCTACTCCAAGGTTTAACGTCGTCATATGACATCAAAGACAACTGTTGACGACAATTTAAAACATATACAGTGCAGTGAAAATGAATTCATAGCGCCCAAAAGACACCATTTATGACTGTCAAAACATAATGTGTCTTAAATTTTGATAGACCACAGTTTCTCATTTGTTTGTGTTGTGAAAATAGATTGCCTGTTATTTTTCTTAAATTGTAAGCAAATAATTTTGCTTTCTTAATATTTGGGACCGCGATCTATGCCTAGAAAAAGAAAGGGTCCCTGTCACAAAAAGTCTTAAACCCGGCCTTCGAATCAAAATAAGCGATTCTCAGATGTGACAGACATTACTCTTGCCGGGTCTCGATGACGTTATTCAAGGTAATACCTAAGTATTACTTGTAACCAACTCTGTATCGTCAGCATTGAAAACTAAAACAATGGTCAAATCTGCAACGGCGAGCACTCTGATCGTGCCGGTCCCAATCCTCGATGAAGGAGGGAAGGCGACGCCAGTCATCAGTATTATGACACGGCGCCGTCAACAAGCAACCACTAATGGTTTTCGCTTTGAAATAACTAACCTATCAATTTCTGGACCTTTCCTTATTAGGTCGCAGGGTTTGGTTGACGTCAACGGCTTAAAGTGAGAACACGACCCAGTGTTCGTGCATAATATGAAACATGCAACAGCAACAAAGCTATACTTGTTATAAACTGTAACAATAAATTATAATGAAACCAAATTTCAATGTAACAAATTATCTATGTAATGCAATCTGATGTTGAAATGCGCTGGTGCGAGGTAAGGCTGGTAAATTAAACACAGGTCCACAGCATCAGAAAATTTGAAAATCATTGGATTGAACACCTTTAAATAGCTTAGCAACGATGCTATATGTTCAAAAAAATTTTTTTAATTGCTAGTCATTCTTCAATCAAAAGTCGCTCTCAGTCATCGGTATATAAAGATGTCTGTCGCCTAATGTTAACTCCGCCACTGATCGTACTCTGTCAGTGCCAGTCCCAAGCCTGGATGAAGGAGGAGGGCGACGCTAATGATCTTTGTAATCACACAGTGTCGTTAAACTGAAACTACTACGAATTCGGTTGACGGTATAAAGAACTTCTATCTATTGTAGTCGATATCTGTTGTCGATACTTTTCGTCGATTTCATCAATCCCAGACTTTCTAAAACATTTCACGTATCCAAGTGCGCCGTTATAGACATCACAAATCTGAGTTTGAATTCAATCGAATACGCTCAAATGCTTATGGAGCTGATTTAATTTAGCATATTTTGAACTTGTAACAAAAACAAACGCGTGATTGGTATAAACAATTACAACAAATTATTATGAAATCTAATATTAATATGACATTTTATAAAATGTAAGATACGATGATGCTGAATAGTACCGTAATAGTTCACAGCTTCAGAATGTTTGAAATAATTGTATTAGACACCTTTAAATACTATACAGCCGGCGTTATGTGTTAGAAATTTTCGTTCAATCGTTAGCGCATATTTGCCAAAACAATAATCTTTGTCGGCGTCAACGGCCTATGTTGTCATAAGCTGCCGTTAAACTGTGGATCCATTTAATCGTTAGCGCAAGACCACACCATAAAACTGTACAAGACATTTTCTATCGTCGGTAAGGGCCTCAGATGTCGTTTAACTATTTTATAGCATAAGCATTCGCTATCCTCTTTCTCAACAGCGTCGTTAAAAGGCGAAGCAGGACGTTTTGGCGCAGCCGTTTGGGCGCCGGTCGTTTGGGCGCTGGCCGTTTTGGCGCCGGCCGTTTAGGCGCCGGCCGTTTTGGCGCCGGCCGTTTTGGCGCCGTACGTTTAGGCGCTGCCCGTTTTGGCGACGGCCGTTTAGGCGCTGGCCGTTTAGGCGCCGGCCGTTTTGGCGCTACTAAACATAGTAAATAACAGTTGATAAGAAAAGCTAATTTTTTTATTGAAAACAAATATCAGTAGTATAGCCAAGTTTTATGCTGTTTGAAATAAACGTAAAATTTGTAACGGAATGTTCAATTAATAATGTTCAGTGCGCTACCTTTTCGATTAAGTTTATGAGTCCATCAAAAAAATATGCGACAGTCCTCGGTAGGCCTACTCGATGATGTTTCGATGTCTGTAACTGTCAACGATTGTCTTTATCCTGACATCGGTTGCGTCGTATTTTCTTCGCTTGACAGGCGGCTGGTCTCCACGAATGAATTGCTCGTAGACAAGGTCCCGCCCTTTCTGAACAGCTCGTATACCGTCTATAAATTGCCAAATATTTGGGTGGTCCATCCCAAATTCGGCCTGCAATCTTCGATGGGCTGCTTGAACATAGTTGTTTGTACGATCTTCTCCATTCACTGTCCTCTCGTACACAGACCACGTTTGAGGTGGAAACAATGCACGACGTCGAGTCCGGTTACGATTTTGACGTCCTATGTAGAAGTCCTCAAACCAGTTGAGGATTGGCGTGAGGTCCTCTGTAATTTCATTTGCCAGTGCCTCCAAAGCAACATCTAGGTCGTCGATTGGAACAAAGCGCGACTATCATTCGGGCGGACAAAGCGAAATCCGGATCCGTGTTGTATCGGCGAAGCAGACCCTCGTCTGCCAGTTTCTTGCGCATATTCTTCGTCAAATGGAAGAGACATCCATGGATTACGCAGTTCGGAAACGTTGCTCGAACAGCTCCAATAGCGGCCTGCTCAAAGTCGATGGAGACGGACGACGGATTAAGATGTGGCCAGAATTCTTTAACGGCTTCCAACATTCGTCGATAGGTTTCTCCTTCTTTATTTGGTAACAGAGCATACAGAACCGGTAGAACGAATCCTCCTCTGTCTACCATGACAACGTATATCTGTGAGAAAAGAGCAGGAGCTAGGCTGAATGTTCCGTCTACGTAAAGTCTTTCCATCTGGTTACTCCAATCACCACTCGACTGTCGACCAAATATGAAAATTCGATTTTCATCTTGTTCTCCGGAATCCCATATTAGAAATTCTTCCAGTTGATCGGGTGCGACTTTGTACATCCGATATGCATCCGGAATTATAATTCACTGGTCAACAGTGATTTTGTTGCCAAAGATATTAGAGCGATTTTAAGGTAAACTTGTGGTGCTGATTCCGAATATGGGGGTCGGTTTTGGTAGATTGGATCTAGTTTTTCAGTTTTTCTTATAATTATGAGAATTTAATGGTTAAGCGAAGCCCATTACCAAATCCCAATAAAATCATCTGAAATTTTGTACAAATGTGCACACAAAAAATACATAATGGCATTTTATTTGGTCAAATAACATATAAACACATCAGCTGATTCAGATAATCACTGTTAATCATAGCGGAGCTGTGGACCCATGCAAGCCGGGTATAAAGCAGGAGCACAGTTTGTTATTTGCTGCTTAACGATGCTCTCAAAACAAAGATGATTCATTTCGCCCTCCTCCTTTATCCAGGCTTCGGACATTGCCAGACTACAGGATACTATGGCCGTTTTTCTTCATTCATTCATTCATTCATTCATTCATAAATTTATATAGCGCCCCTTCAAGAGGGCTACTCAGAGGCGCTCCCGACTCCAGCACGGCCCTTCGCCCTCCTTCTAAATCTACGCTATGGACTTCCAGGGTATGGAAAGTAGGGAAGTTAAATTTTATTTCTGTATTATGCAATACGAACGGTGAGAACTGTCGAAGATAATTACACACCTCTTTTAAGTGTTATTATCGCGTTTTAAGTAGAAGCAGAAGAGCAGTTCTGTATGTTCTGTACATTTTTATTCTGAGTCACAACGTTCATTCGACTGTTGTCGTTGAGAAATCTGAAAGATTTGTTAACTTTTCTGAGAAATGAGTCGATGATATATTTATGTTGATGAGAAATGTGTTGATGAATCTTTTACACGTCATGGAGATGTGTATTTTCGGGTTTTAAATTAAATGGAAACGATTGAATTATCAAGTGCAAATGTACTAAAACAAGAGGATGTCATTACCACAGATAAGGCCATGTTGTTACCAAATGAAGTTACAAACAAGGTAAACAAAACAATTACTAAAGAAGCCATTGAACGTAAAATCATCCGTCATTCACGTCCTACTAATGACTGAGAAGCAAAAGAATCGCCTTAAGAGGGTTCAGTGCGTTTATAGATGGACTTAAAGATGACCTCCGAAAATACTTCAAACATGCTCTAAGGCAGGAGGGCGATTAGCAGCAGTAGCAGTCATTAAACAGTAAATAAACTAACCTAATATAATGAACAATGATGTTGTCGTCTGTTCGGACACCTCTAAACTATTATTATTATTATTAGTCCAAAGTGTAACGCAGTCTTATGACATCAAAGACCATTGACGACAATTCAGAAACGTAGGCTACACGATGTGTATTGGTGAGTTTCTGAATAACGAAAATGGTCGTAAGGAAGATGATAGGAAGATGATTAGAGGATCCCTCCTTATTTTCTCGAGGTTTGGAACTGGCACTACTACGATATCAGATGGTAAGTTGAGGTTGGTGTCAAAGGATCAAAATATAGAACACGACACAGTATTCATGCCCAATAAACAGTTTTAATTAACGCAACAGCAACAAAATTATAGTTGCTATAAACTGCGACAATGAAACATTATGAAATCTAAATTTCAATATAACAAACTATATACGTAATGTAAGCTGATGTTGAAAATCACCGGTAGATCGCAGTAAAGCAAATACCGGTCCGCAGCATCAGAACTTTTGAAATCATTGGATTAGACACCTTTATGTAGCATTCAACCGTCGCTATATGTTCGAAATTTTCGTTCAATCGATAGCTGTAATATGCCAAAAACTAATCTTTGTCGGCGGCAACGGCCTATGTTGTCATAAGCTGCCGTTAAACTGTGGATCCATCCAATCGATAATCGTATTAAAGCGATTCCCGGTAATCTTCGCTCTCAGTCATCGGAATATAAAGAACTGATGCTTGTCGTAAAATCCTGTTGACGGATACAGAACTTCTTTCTATCGGTCGTCGTCGATAATAATCGTCGGTTTCTTAATCCCAGATTTTGCCAAAATTTGTTCCAGCGACGCTAACGGGTTCTGTTAAAAGTTTAATGAGCGATGTACATGTAGCTGAGAGCAGTGCAATGGCTAACTATTGGTAACCTAAGCAATCGCTAGCACCTGTTTTAACAGCACCTAGCCAATATCTAAGGTAAGGTCAACGCCAACAGTGAGCGTACTCTGGCGGTGCTAGTCCCGAACCCGGATAAACGAGGAGGGCCACGCCACTCATCTTTCTTATGACGCAGAACCGGTCAGCGGTAAGGCCGGTGAAGGAAGTTTGAGATGCACTGGATTAGACACCTTTAAACAGCTTTCAACTGATGCTATATGAATGAAATTTTCGTATAATCATCAGTTAAGACTACTATGGAATACAAAACATTTCATATCGACGCTAACGGTCTGTTATTCCACAAACAAAGTAATCGCCTGGACATCCCTCAACAGCACCTAATCAATAAAATATTATAATGGTCAACGTAAACGGACTTGTATGTATGTATGTATGTATGTATGTATGTATGTATGTATGTATGTATGTATGTATGTATGTATGTATGTATGTATGTATGTATGTATGTATGTATGTATGTATGTATGTATGTATGTATGTATGTATGTATGTATGTATGTATGTATGTATGTATGTATGTATGTATGTATGAACACTTGTTATAGCGCCCCTACCAGATTTCCCATTCAGAGGCGCTCCCGACTACTGCGCGGATGCTGAATCGGAGTTTCACGCCGAAGCGCATGAGCAATTGCGAGTGAAGAACTTGCCCAGGGTCCCTACGCGGCGGCTTGAGGTGGATTCCAACCCGCAACCCTCCGGCTGAAAGGCACCGAACATACCCCTACACCACAGCGCCCCACACTTGGCACATCCACTGACGGTTACGGTACACTGGTAATGCCAGTCCCAAGCTCAGATAAAGTGGAAGGGCGACGCCACTCATCTTTGTTATGACACTGCGATGATAAAGAGCAACTAACCCAACCTAAGCTAATGATGATGTTGTGATCGGCTTGGATATCTTTAAATATAATTATAATTATTTTGATTCACAGTTTCCTTCATTCGCGAGTTCATGACGCAGTTTGCTCATTAAAGATTTTTAATCCGAAGACAATTTTTCTGTAGAAGCCAACGGCCTAAGTACATTCGTTTATTTCACAGAACAACATGCACAGTCGAATAACAGCTGAGAGCATGGTTACTTATGGTTGGGTTAATCAGTACATGTTTCTATATAACAGTCGAAATGCCCAAAAATATGTGGCTAAACCTGGTAGAATCTCTTCGCATTGGAATCCAAGGGCGTATTGATTACGTCGATGTGAGTGCCCTGGCAGCCAAAAGATGTCGTTACACAATGACTTAAAATAGCTCACTTAAAATATGAAGCTCGGATTGGACACCCTTAAAACGCGGAACTAAGGTTGCCGTAATGTTAGTAAAGCAAGTTCCAGCGCGCAACATTAGAGAGTTTGAGATGCACTGTATTAGACATCTTTAAATAACGTTCAACCGTTCTAAATTTTCTTTCAATCGCTAATGTTATTGTGTTTGTTGATGAATAAGATTCATTTTTTAACTAATTTTATAATGCATAAAAGTAAGCCAACATTGAATAATATTGATGCTTTGATTGTCATGTTGAAATTGATAATTGAATCTGTATGTACTATGATTGACGGATAATGAATATTGAACATCGCCTGTAAATGTAATATTGATAGTTTGATTGTAATTTAGATAGATGAATGTAATATTCTATAAAATATTGTTAATAAGATTATGGAGAAAACAGTTATTAAAAGAGCCTGTTTGGCCACAAAAAAGCGAGTGGAAGGCCTGCCAGAAACGGAATCCAAGCCAAGAAAAAAGAGAGAAAACTGATGATAGACATTATACGAAAATCAAAGACGAGAAAAGAGAAAGAAAACTTATGAGAGCATTACAAGAAAATGAACGAGGTCTTTGACAGCGTTCAATCGGAGCCTATGTTGTTGTTGAGAGAAATTATTGAAATGGGATCCAAGGGATTAAAATGAGTCGTATGTCGGAAATTTATTTTTAAAGACCACATTTTTTGCTTTAAAATGACACCAAAAGTTTGGTTCTACCTTATTTTTTACATAGTTACGAATGATCATGTTGTTTTTACTTGGAAAAAGTTCAATTATTTTAATATATAATCACAAACAATAAAAGTATTCTCTGTACAAAGTTCTGAAAATACACATTAAAACAATGAATTTCATCCAATGTGAGAAATCAGAAAAGTATAAAAAACATTTTCACCCAATTTTTATTAAAATCTGAAAATTAGAAAAAGTGACATCTGATCATATTTTGCTGTTTTCTTAAGAATGTCACAAATATCATGTGCAAATGTGGTAAGACCAAAGTATGTCATTATCACAGATAAATCCATATTGTTATACAATAAGGTTACAAACAAGGTAAACAAAACAATAACTGAACAATCCATTGAACGTAAAATCAGCAGTTATTCCCGTCCTACTATTGACCGAGAAGCAAAATAAGCGAACGAAGTGCTTCAGTGTGTTTGTAGATGGGCATTATAGATGACCTCCGAAAATACTTTAAACATGGTCTAAAGCAAGAAGCTATTAGCAGCAGTGGTAGTTGTTAAACAATAACTAACCTAACCTAACCTAACCTAATGATGTTGTGATCTCTTCGGACACCTCTAAATGATTATTATTATTATTATTATTATTATTATTATTATTATTATTATTATTATTATTATTATTATTATTATTATTATTATTATTATTATTATTATTATTATTATTATTATTATTTATATTATTAGTAGTAGTAGTAGTAGTAGTAGTAGTAGTAGTAGTATTATTATTATTATTATTATTATTATTATTATTATTATTATTATTATTATTATTATTATTATTATTATTATTATTATTATTATTATTATTATTATTATTATTATTATTATTATTATTCCAAAGTGTAACGTCGTCTTATGACATGAAAGGCCGTTGACGACAATTGGCAAAAGTATACAATGCTTATTAACTAAATGTATCGCAACGAAGATGACTGAAGGAGCCCTCCTCCTTTCTCGCGACTTTGAACTGGCACAATCAGGGAGGGCAGTTACGGAGTTATAATATATATTACAAAGAAAACGAGGTAGGGATGCAAGATACGACTTATACAAGCAAAGAAAACGAGAAACTTATAGTGTCAAACCTACGCAATTAAAAGGTGTCTAAACAGAGTCTTACAATATCACCACAGATATTCCGCAACAATAATTATCCCACACAAGAAATGTTAAAAGCAAAAAATTCTTAATAAACATTCCCAATTCTCAAGAGATTCTCAATCATAAATAATAATTATAATTGTGACAATAGATTCTTTTCCTTTTTCAAATTTAAAACGATAATTATTTATTAATCTTCAATTCAATAACAGCTTATGGCAACATTGACCGTTGTAATCAAATCATACATTAAAAAATAAAAATTACACAAACATTATGCACCTTTAAATAGCGTATCATCATCAATAACTATGGGCTCAGTGCTCGTAGGTGTCTTCACAAAGAAGAAGGTTTATATCCGCCTTTATATACACCACGTTTTCATTCAATCACCAATCCTCAACACATTTCAATCAGTAGAAGCGATTAACCCTCAGGTATGACGTTGAAAACTATAAAAAATTCTCCTACCGATGTCAACGGCTTTTGACGCTATAACATGCCATAAAAGTGGACGATTCATACAACCGTTGGTTTAATAAATTGGACACCCTTAAAACGGTATCATTGTAATCGATATAATTATGTTATTCAGAAGTCGCGCTATTAATAAATTCTGAATACTTTCGTCAACTGTTACAGCCTTCAATGTCGTAAGACGACGCTAAACCTTGGAATAAAAATCAAAAAAAGGAAAATGTTTAATGATGCCAAAATAATTTTTGCCGACTTCAACGACTTCTGTTGCCATAAAATGTTAAACTTTGGATCACCCAATCACTAGATTCGTCGAGGAGAAAAGCACAGACGAAGATGCGCGCTTGGACTGGTATCATTTTAAAATATTTTCTTTCTGGCGTTTCCGATTATTTTTCGAAGATTTCCTTTGATAACCTAACGATGGTTTTGAATATTCCTTGGTTAGTTGCTGTTTAACGACTCTGTGTTGTAACAAAGATGATTATCGTCACACTTCTTTTTTCTCGGACTGGTATTGCTAGACTGCAGCATCTGTGTTTAACAACATCGTTTGGTGTTATCGCCGTTTTCGTAACCCTCTTTTTTTATTCAGAGTTTGGATTGGCGCTACCAGCGTACGGGCCGAGACTGGGTTAGAAGTGTAACAGGCATGGATAATAATATATCATGTTCAATGCTTCCTAAGAACTCTCTGCCCTTTAATTTAACCCCCGGAGTAGCACAATCGCAACATGCGACAATACGCCCTCCTCCTTTTCCCATGCTTTGGACTGGCACTACCAGAGCAAGAACAGGGGCGGAGTTGAGTAGTTGGGTAGCTGAGTAGAAACGTTGATTTTACCTTATCCTAAATATTAACTGTTGCTCTTCGAATTGCTTGCGTCCTTAGTGCCAGGCAGTGCCAGGCCGAAGCCTGGACAAAAGAGGAGGGCGACGCTAATGTTCTTCGTTATCACACAGGTGTCGTTAAACTGCAACTACTACTGCTGCTTATGGTGTCTGTTAGTCAACGATTGAACGAAAATGTCTTATATATTGCATCGGTTTAAACCTATTAAAAGGTGTCTCAACATAATTATCGGAAAATTTTAATATTACTGGTATCCATTGTTTAACTGGATAATCTTAATTGCTTACATTACATATTTGTTCAAATTGCTCAGTAACATAAAATTGCACAAAACTTTTAAGAGACCTCTACGCAGAGATTTCTGCTTAAAACAGGCTTCGGCCTGGCACTGTGGTCGGAAGCGCTCCTGAGTAGTAACCTTGAAGGGGCGCTATATAAAACTTCGTAATGAATGAATGAATGAATGAGTGTCCTATTTAAACGCGTCCTTCAAATCAACGTATGCCATCCACAGATGTGGCAGAAGGAAATCTCGCTGGGACTTGATGACATTATTCAAGGTGATCCCTACCTAAAATAGCATCTAACCAACTCTGTAGGCCTATGGTCCGCAGAGGAAACTAAATCAATGGTCAACCCCGCCACGATGCGCAGTCTGGTCGTGCCAGTCCCAAGCCTCGATGAAGGAGGAGGGAGATGCCAATGATCTTTGTTTTGACACAGCATCGTCAAGTAGAAACTACTAATTGTAGCTACGTTGAAATAACTGACCAATCAATGACTTGATCTTTCGAAATTGGGTCATAAGGTAACGTCGACGTCAATGATCCAGGCAGCCATGAGATCCATAAGACGTCGTTAAACACTAGATGCTGCTAATTATATTATAGTCGTTAATTAAGCACTTAAAGCTACAAAAGATATTCCGCTTTGATTAGATCAGAGCTACCAAAACTTTGGTCCGCGGTCCGTTACCAGTCCACGAATAATTGGTTACAGGGCCTCGGATGGATAACAGGAATAACTATTATGATGGTATTTCAATAAAATATTAAACTGTATGCAATAATATCAGACAGTAAAAAATGAATAGGAAATCTAAATATTATTATAACATAATATACATGTTAGCTGATGTTGAAAGGCGGCAAAGCTGGTAAAGGAAACGACTGGTCCACAGCATCAGCAAGTTAAAGATGCACTGGATTAAACACCTTTAAATTGCCTTCGACCGACGTTATATGTTTGAAATTTTCTTTCAATCGCTATGTTCGACATAAATAATATTTCAATCGCTAGGGTAGAGTTGTACTATGCGCAATTAATTTAAGTAAGTAAGTAAGTATATTCTTTATTGAACCAGTTGCAATCCGCATTCTGTCGACGACGGCTACGACCTTTGTTGTCATAAGCTGTCGGTAGACTCTCGATCCATCCATCCAATCGCTATGGTAATAAAACAATGAAAAACAGAAGATGTTGTTTAACATAAAAACATTAAAACCTGTATAAACATAAATTATCTCCAACAACTTCAAAGGCCTTTAACGCCAGAAGATGTTGCTTAACTATAATGGGTAATCTAAGCAATCGCTAGCACCTCCCTCAACAGCATCTAGCCACTGCATAGTGTGAGGTCAGCGTAAACGGACTTGGCACCGTCACTGACCTTACTCTGGTGGTGCCAGTCCAAAGCCTGGATAAAGGAGGAGGGCGATGCCACTCATCTTTGTTATGACACAGCGTCGTTAAACATCAAATAACCTAACGTATGCTAATAATGTTAGGATCTGCTTAGAGATCTTTAAATATAAAACATTTTCACAATTTCTTTTAATCCTGAGTTCATGACACACTTCGCTATTTAAAACTTTTAATGAGCTATGTAGCTTAGAACGGTATAAAGGAATTTCCTATCGAAGCCAAAGGCCTTTGATGACTAAAGATATGTGGTAAAACCTGGTGGAATCTCTAAACATTGGATTTCAATCACGAATAGATGTCGATTTCTTTGCGTCAGAAGCTGTCGATGTGAGAGCCGTGGCAGCCAAAAGATGCCGTTACAAAATGAATAATAAAAATAACTATCTATTCTATATCGATATTAATGGCTATCATAGTAAGTAAGTAAGTAAGTAAGTATATCTTTTATTGAAAAAACTGCTAACCGCATTTTGGTGTACAAAGATCATCAAATATAAAAAAAATGTTTAGTATGCCGTGTTTAACGAGATCTTGTGGCTGCCAAGGCCGTAAGCGTCAACCTTATTAATTTTTCGTTTATTATCCTGAAGACCAATCGCAGTAACGTTTAATCGAAAATGTCAAATATATTATAACGTCAGTTGAAAGCTGTTTAGAGGTGTCTAAGCAGATCCTAACAATATTGCAGTATTGTGCGTTTAACGATAGGCTGTCTTACGGCTAGCAGGTCCGTTCAAGTCAACGTTACCATAATTATACAGTAGCTAAATCAAATCGAAATGTTCTAACTTTTAGTTAAGAATCAAGCAAGTGGCATTTGGTATCAGTTCTAGATCAAGGGTTTAGCATCGTCTAATGACGCCAATGGACTTTGACAACATTTTATTATTTCTACTTGATGACGTTATTCGATAACGATAACTTAAAACAAATTTAAACCAGCTTTATATAGTCCGCAGAGAAAACTAAACAATGGTCAACTCTGCCACGGCCCGCACTGTGCTAGTGCCAGTCCGAAGCCTCGACGAAGAAGGAGGGCGACGCCAATCATCTCTGTTATGACACATCGTCGTCAAGTAGTAACTACGGGTTTTAGTCGTGTTTAAATAGCAAACCAATCAATAACTGGACCTTTCTAAATTAGGTCGCAAGGTAAGTTCTACGTCAACGGCCTTAGGATCCATAGGACGTCGTTAAACTCTTGATACTACTAATTATATTACGATTTGATTTGATTAGACCAGTGCTACTCAACTTGTGGTCCTTGGTCCAGTGTTGGTCGGCGATTGATTGGTCACCGTCCCTCGCAATGATCACGGGAATCACAATCTTCATGGTAGTTAAATAAATTATTAATTTGTTAACAATGTAAAACATAAAGAATTATAATCTGACACATTGTTCACGCATGATAAACAGTTGAAACATGCAAAAGTAATAAAAGTATAAGTTTGTTTGTAATAAAGATTTACAATAAATTATTGTGAAATCTAAAGTTATTATACATGTGGTGTAAGCTGATGTGGCAAAAAGAACCG
>JACEVL010000130.1:4401075-4571557 GCA_020284085.1 Aporrectodea caliginosa | reverse complement strand
AGAGGTCATTGCCGATGATAAATTGATATTGATACCCAATGAGGTTACAAACGGAGTAAATAAACCATTTATTAAACAGGTTATTGAAGGCAAAGTCAACGGTGAAATCCGTCCTCCTTTGAGTCAGGAGAAAAAGAAGTGCCTGAGGGAATTTCAATCACGAACGGTGTTTGTGGATGGGCATTAAGCTGACCTCCGTAAATACTATAAGAATTTTCTAAAGCATATAGTAGCGATTAGTAGCATTAGTAGTCCAAAGGTTCAGTTTACGGTTGTAGCTTTCTGTGTTCAACAGCAATTTCTATGACCGTTTGCTTCCCCCTCTCGTCATCCAGGTTTTGGACTGGCACAACCAGAGGTGATTACGGTCAATGGTTGAGTTAAAGGCTGAGCAATGGCGTGGGTATGTATATATTTTGTTTAAAGTTCAAAAACGATGTACACTCTTCTCTTATCATCATCATCATCATCATCATCATCATCATCATCATCATCATCATCATCATCATCATCATCATCATCATCATCATCATCATCATCATCATCATCATCATCATCAACATCATCATCATCATCAACATCATCATCATCATCATCATCATCATCATCATCATCATCATCATCATCATCATCATCATCATCATCATCATCATCATCATCATCATCATCATCATCATCATCAATATCATCATCATCATCATCATCATAATTATCATCATCATCATCATCATCACGCATTTATTAAGCCCTACTATCTCTAATTAAGATGAAGCTTCCGGAGCTGAGAGAGGCGACGAGAGATCGGAACACGTGGAGAAGGTTGACTACGACGGTCGCTAGGATTCATCGAATCGACGGTACTATCTCTAATTACCAAGCATTAATCGAAGGCGCTGAACAATTATTATTGGCGAAGGACTTGCTCAATTTTCCTACACAAAATTTCTACAGTACCCAAAAGGCTAAGTCGCGGAAAGCAGCTAATTCACAGGTGCTCAGTCAAAACAAAGGCGAAAGCCGAGTGGGAGGGGGGGGTAAGAATCGGTTCCAGGTCAAGACTCAAAGGGTGAGGCAGGCAGGCAGGCAGGCAGACAGTCAGACGGCTAAGGTGGAAGGTGTTTGCAGAAGAAACAGTGAGGGAGGTAAGTGGAATTTATATACAAATTGAGTTTAACATTAGCAACCGATTCCACCTCCCTCAACAGCACCTGGATAAAGTCTTTGTCAACGGACTTGACACCGCCACTGACGCTATTCTGTTGGTGCCAGTCACAAGTCCGGATAAAGAAAGAAGATGACACCACTCATCCATGGGCGTTAGCCACAAAAATTTCGGAGGGTTTTAAGATTTAGTGGAGGATTTTCATTGGAGATGGTCGCAAAAATTAAGTTTTTTGGTATTTCACATGTTAAAACATAAAAAAATCGGAAACTTATTTGGAGGGGTTCGAACCGGTAAACACTCCCCCCAAATACGGTCATGCACTCATCTTTCTCACTGCAGAGCGTCGTTAAAGAACAACTAACCTAACCAATGTTAATAATGTTATGATCTACTTAGAGATCTTTAAATATACATGCTTCACATTTTCCTTCAATAGAAAGTTCATGACATCCTTTACTCAATTATAGACGTTTAATGAGCGATGTAGCTGAGAACTGCACAGAAGAATTTTCCTTCTGATTCCAAAGACTTATGATGTCTAAATATATGTGGTAAAACCGGATAGAATCTCTTAACGTTGGAATTAAATCGCCTATAGATGAAGATTTCTTTGCATCAGAAGCTGTTGATGTAACGTCCCTGGCAGCCACGAGGTGTCGTTACACTATGAATAATTACATAGCCATATATATATACCGATAAAGATAGCTCTGGTAGAGTCCAGTGTTTAACGATACCTTATGGCTGCTAGGGCTGATAATGTCAACCTTACTTCATATTACAATATTATAATGAAACTCTAATCAGTGGACGGTTGAAGATTAGTCATGAAACAAGGATAGTTGGAAAATGTCAATATATATAGCGTTCGTTGAAAGATAATTAAAGGTGTCTTAGCAGATAGTATCATTTCTCGCTGTACTGTGAGTTTAACGACATCTTGCGACTAGCACTTGCTTCATAAGCACCTAGCCTATAAATAGGGTAATGTCAGCGTCAATGCACTTAGCACGCTACTGGTGGTGCCGGTCCGAAGCCGGGATAAATGAGGAGGGCGACGCGAGTCATCTTTGCTATTATACAGCGTCGTTACACAGCAACTAACAAGCCATAAGAAAAGGAAAAACTGTATTATGCCAGAATGATTTCTGCCGACGTCAACCCGTTTGTTGCAAAAAGATGTTAAACCTTGGATTCACCCGATCCACACGAAGATTTATTTGGTCTAAGAGAAAAGAAAGGTCGAGTTTAACGGCTCTGGCAGCCACCAGATGTCGTTAAATACTTGAAACTACTACTACAAACATCGAATTTAATTTAATTGTTGCTCTCTCGTGGTGCAAGTCCAAAGATTGGACAAAGAAGGAGGGCAACATTTATAATCTTCGTTATAGTACAGCATTGTTCATATTATAATGTTGCTAACCTCTCAGTCAGAATCGTTGCGGGCGCGATGCAGAAAGAACCGACACAGTGATATAATTGGTTTTGGATCCACAGTTTAACGGCAGCTTATGACAACGTAAGCCGTTCCCGCCGACAAAGATTAGATTTGGCATAATATATTACAGCTCTTTTGATATTTAATTGGCGTGATGTTCATGATATAATTGGCGTGATGTTCATAGCTATTTATAGCGTGAAACTTTTATGAACAAAGGGTGTCCACTGATGCAGCGAGATCGCCTGTTGTCATATCAAATAATTTGAAATGTGTTGATATATTTATACATTATTGAGTTCATCTTGATTTATTACATGCTATATGTAGGCCTCTAATCCATGTATTGTACTGTATTGCATTTGCAAATTTGTAAAAGTCTTTAGCAGTATAACGTATAATGGGGCGCTCTCATCGTGACAGCTCTAAGAGAATAAGATAGAGTCTTCAAGCAGCGGGCAGATGACGGAGAGACCTAAGTCCAAATCTTAGAGTGTAAAGCGCGGGAAAGGTAATTCCAATAGTAAGCATCCACAACAGCAAAGGCATAGCAGCCCTTGTCCGAGGGACAAAGAGATGAAGACGGTCTAGAGAGCGAATAGGTCGACGAGAAACAGCAGAGGTGGATTGCGCATCTGATCACAAAGATACTTGGGAGCACGTCGTTGCTGAGTTTTGGAAACCCAAGATCTTGTACCGGAAATGTTGTTTTATGCTGCAGGTTTTTTAAACGCTCTTATCGCGTTGGCCTATATCTAACACACTTACACACACACACACGCGCGCACACTCACTCGCTTAAAGTTAACCTGTAGAAAACTGAAAACTTTCTGCACAATTATCTGCGACTGAAAATGATAATAAATAAAAAGTTTTTTAATGATCATGTGATATTTGAATTAGCACACTGCTATTTACTATTTTAAGTACTATTTAAACAGTTTTTACAGGTTCCATTTGCTATTCTATTTAAATAGTCACAATTACTATTTATTCCAACACTGTTACACACAAACTAACACCAAGACACACCAAAACATTATCTCAGGGAACAGATATAATACAGACGAAGGGACGAATAGACTGACATACAGTAAAATTATGTTGCAATTATAGGAATTTATGCCATTGGCCTGATTACGTCAGTCTTTGTTGCGTAAAGTGAAGGACAGTAACTATGATCCGATTGAACCAAAGAAAAAACAGTGCATATAGATTCTTTGAACGCCAATTTTAAGGTGTTGAAGCAGGTTAATATTTTAATCGTATTTAATGCATAACGATATTTTATTTTGTTAAAGGATGTTGATGTCGATAGAAAACAGTTCTTTTAACAGCTACCACTTTGTTAATGAGGCTGTGTTAAAACATTAGGATAAGCGTCTCCCTCCTCCATTATAATAGCTTGGGACTGGTACTGCCGCTCAATAGCCAGGATAAAGGCGGAGAACGCGCTTGAGGCTGGTATCATTCGAACATAAAATTAATTATGATAACCGTCTCCATCATCCATTATCCAGACTTGACCAGTTTAGCACCGGCGCTATATCAAATCAAGTCCGCAATGATCATGTTTTGTTCGTTCCGGTGCCAGGTCAGAATTCGGGAAGGTCAAGCCGAGGAGACAATATGATGCTACCGTGGCTATTGGTGATGATGGTTTTCGTGTGGTGGCGCATGAGTAGAATGAGGATAGGACAGCTTGCAGAGTTCGGTTTTCAGTCGTGAGTAGAAATTGCAAACTGAACACTTTAGCGACAAAAGATGGATGGGAATTAAGCAGCTCCTCGTTAAACTATCAATCTCACAATTTCAATCAATCAATCTATCTAAAAGTTTTATTTCCACCGTTTCAACAGATTCAGGATGTAGGCCCTACAAACATTCCATGCTGTGATTAGAAGCACCACAATAGGAGACCCTGAATGGATCTAGATCCAACTAAACTATGATCATCTAGATGAGGGTTCCATTAAAAAACAAAGACAATCAACATTCAGATTAAAAGTAGGCTACTTTAAACCAAGGCTTAATTGAATAGTCACGAGTAGCTGAGTATGTTATATCTCACTGAAGTGAATTAAAGTAAGTAAATATATCCCTTAGTGCACCAATTGCTAACCGCATTTTGGATTAGGCTACATTCTACAATGGCCTTTAATCTCAAATGTTACATTTTAATTTCAATTGTTTTTCAAACTGTGCAGCATACAGTGTTTTAGTCAAGAGTAAAGCATCCTAATAATAAATGTTTTACGGCCAAACTGTCAGCAGCGGGAATAACTGTATGGGCACGAGGACGCATATAGTATTATAGCTGCTTTAATCGGGGGTAATAGTCCATAGTACATGATCAGGGTCGTTAATTATGGCCGAGAAGAGACGGGAGTCTGCGCACTGACATAGTTGTTCGAAGCTTTTAAATGAATCCAGGAGAAAGCCCACTCGAACCAGTCGTCTTATTATCGCCTGGAATCGAACCCGTTCCTCATGTCCAACGAACCCTCACCACACAGGAGTCGCATACAACATCCGTGCAACTGTGTAGTTGCACTGACGCCGTCTTCTAGCTTTGGACCTGACAAACCATAGGCAACCAAGACACGGAGAGTGTACATTGTGATTGGCTGGCCTTGAAGATAATGTTGTTAACATGTATCTTAACTAAACAGATGAAGATATACATGTATACTGACAAGGCAAGTTATTAATTACGGTCGTTGATTAAGTAGTGGCGTAGGATTATATCACCCACATAAAATTGTAGTAACATGATTTTGTTTTCAATGACATCCTGCGGCTGCCTGCGAAATGAATAGAGATCAAAGTCATTTGCGTGCGAGGATTGACTTTTATATAGCGTGGAGCGTTGACGTTTTAGAGATGTTTATGAAAGCGAGTTACATGGCGACGTCGGACATTTGAACCTTCCTAGGAGGCAGAGAACCAGTAGAAGATAACTGGCAATAATTGATCTACATGTAGTAATTTTATTTTGTTTCTACTTATGAAATGAATAGAGATCGAGCAAATGCGAAAATTGATTATAATAATATTATAATCAATTTTCGCATTTGCTCGATCTCTATTCGATCTCTATATTATAATCAATTTTCGCATTTGCTTTCACTTTGCGCTATTATAATGGGCCTACATGTTATGTAGGCCTATTATAGCGCGGAGTATAAGCGTTCATATTACAGGTGTTTTTAACTGGCACTTCAATTACATATTGTAGTAATAAATCTATAGTTTTACCGACATCTTGCGGCTTTAAGATAGACCATTAAGTAGTAGTAATCCATTGTTTAGCTACAAAGGCCTTTGACATCTTTTAATTGATATAATTCAGTTCATTTTGATGTAACTTTCGTTCCACAGTTTCGTTTGCTTCTCGCCTGGTTGCCTCTGTGTCTATTTTTGCGTCTTTACCTTACATACACAAACCAACAATTTATAACTTATGGCCAAGTACCAAAGATGTGGAGACATGGTTACTTAGGTAACTATTTTTTAGTACTGTTGACTATGACCGTGAGACATGAGAGTCTTATATAAAATTATGCATTATTATAGGATGATATTTGTATTCAACGTGACAGTGATGAAACAGTATTATACTGCATAAGCTGAAAGTATTAAAACGCCTTCAAATGAACAGATAAGTCAGATTAATAGATAACGTTATACAGTATTTAAACACTAATAACATACTGTTCATATTAGATATTAATACCATACTAATAACACCCTGGAATTAGATACTAATAATTGCATATGCTTCAAGAAAAATGGGTCGCACGGAAAGTAAATTTCTAAAGGTAAAAATATTAATCTACTTTCTTTTCATTACATTTTTGCCTTGGTAATTATTGTTAAGCGCCCTGTATTTTGCATTCATGTAGAGCACAAAGGCCCATCTAGTCGACTATTCGAAGGCGTTTGGAACAATTTATAGCCATGACTTAAACCTTTTTAAAGGTGTCTAAACTTAAGAGAACCGAACAAAACTCTATTGATCCCAAAATAGTTACAGCCACTACAAGCAATTGCATAACCTAAATTTTGGCGCGAGAGGCATATTTTGAAAGAATCGTATTGGACTCCGAAACTCCGCCACTGATCGTACTCTCTCAGTGCCAGTCCCAAGCCTGGATGAAGGAGGAGGGTGACGCTAATGATCTTTGTTATCACACAGTGTCGTTAAACTGAAACTACTACTACTACCATTATCGTATGGTATCGTATTTAAATATTTGTAAAGCGCCTCTCATAGGGTGAACCGTTCAGAAGCGCTCCCAGTGTGCTAAGCCCCGCGAAAATAAACAGGTTTTAAGAAAAGCGAAGGAAGAAGAGAGACTGCCAGAGAGAATTTTAGAGCGAACAGAAGGAGAAAGAGCATTCCAAAGAGAGGGACCAATTGAAACAAAGGAACGAGCTTGAGCCATAGCAGTTCTACTACGGGGAACCAAGAGGTCAAGTCTATTGCAGGAACGAAGTGGACGGTGGGAGGAAGCTGAGTGAGGCCGAAGAATTACACCAACCAGATATTGAGAGGCAAGCTAGCATTGACGCACTCACGGGTATGAAGTATTAGCGACTTCATTTTCTTAGCCTCAGCATATGCAGTCGTATGGCCAGTTCTCTTCCGCGCCGTCTCATTTCCCACCAACAGCGTACGATCAGTGTACTCATTATAGCTGAGTTGGTTAGGGAATGCAGGTGCAGCAGCAAATCTCGAGCAAAATTTCTGCCCTGGGGAGGTATTTGAACCCCAGAACTCTCTGTTGACAGTCCAGCACGTTAACCACAACACTATCGAGCACCCATCACATGCACATAAAGTTATTCTCCGTTACTTTATCTCGTGGGGTTATTTGGATCCGAAAAGTGGACTGAACAAACTATGATAGCCATAATAAGGGAGCAACTGCAAAAACTGAATCAGTCATATCCCGAGAGGAGACTCACTCTCTTGATAACCGTTATTGATGGCAAAGTGGCGGGCTTGAGGACAAGAAGAAGATGGAGACAGAAGCTGCTGGACTGGATTGCGATGGATGTAACTTTACAGGTAAATCTTCGAAATCTTGCTCAACGCTAATCAAAAACTGTGTCATAGTGAGCAGTTTGTATACCGGCGATATATCAAATCATATCCCCAATATCCGGGTTGTTTTGTCCGTTCCAGGTCAGAATCAGGGAGGTCAAGCCGAGGACACAGCATGGCATTAAGCGACATCTTATGGCCGTTGACGTCGTCCTCCTCCTTTTTCCAGGCCTTGGACTGGCACTACCAGAATAAGAGCAATGGCGGAGTTGATTAGTTGTTTAACCCTATGACGCACACCTGGGGTCCATTACATGTAGACCCCATCGATGAAACTTTCTTGAATAGCTACGTTGATACAAAAAATCTGAAATAATTCAAATTCCTCAGCAATTCATCCCTCTACATTTATGGAAAAATTCGAAGAGTTTAGAATTCTTGGTTCGATTATACAAAAATAAGAAAGACACTAGGGCATACATGTATTTAGCACACCTGGGGTCCAGCAGACCCAAGGCTGTAACATTGATTCGCCCATCGACTATGATATATTCCAGGCTACGTTACATACACAAATACACACATACATACAGACATACACACATGCATACATGCATACATACATATACATACATACATGCACACATGCATATATACATACATCCACGCATACATACATACATACATACTTTCTATTAAAATGGTATAAATGCCACCCGTGTTATCGGTGGGGTCTATTAGACCCCAGGTGTGCTAAATGTGTTAGCCAGGAAGGTGTGCGTCATAGGGTTAAAGAGTTAATGATCGAGTAAAATTTGTCAAATATAATTATGACGTCGATTCGAACCTATTTAAAGGTGTCTCGACAGATCCAACCATTATTAATAGTATTCAGTGCTTAAATGGATAGTGCAACGTTCTCGTTGCCTAAATAACAGATTTCTTGAAATTGCTCAGTTAAAAAAATAAACAAAACTTTGTAAAGAGGTTTACGTAGAGCATTGTGTTTAAAACAGGCTACCAGTGTCCTAGTTAAATGCGGCCTTCAAATCAACGTATTCAATCCACAGTAACTGTGATATAGGTTTTACTCTCGCCGGGATATTATTCAAGGCGAAACCGAAACATAGCTTGTAACCAACTCTGTGTAGTCCGGTGAGCAAACTAAAGCCATGGTCAACACCGCCATGGTGCGCCCTCTGGTCGTGCCAGTCCCAAGCATCGATGATGAAGCAGGGAGTCGCCAATAGTTATCTTTGTTATGCACAGCATCGTCAAGTAGTAACTACTAATGATCATGCGTTGAAATAACTTACCAATGAATACCTCGACCTTTTTGAAGTTAGATGGTGAGGTAAAGTCGATGTCAACGGCCATGAGATCTATAAGACGTCGTTACACATTGGATACTATTAATGATATTACGATCTATGCAGACACCCTTAAATAATATCATACCCGCGATATAAGGTCGAAATTTTTAAACGCTAAATTGTTAATAATTTAAGGATGACGTCAATGACACTGTAAGTTAATATTACGATAAACTTAGACACCTTTAAATAGTTTTTAATCGGCGATATATAGTCGACATTTTCGTTAAAATGCTATATGTCTCTCTCTAACGGCCATTAATATGTAATTGAAGGTTGAAGTCCTCTGACACCCATAAGACGTCGTTAAACACTCGATGCTACTAATACCATTTGATTAGACGAGTGCTACTCAAACTGTGGTCCTTGGTCCGTTACCGGTTCACGAGTGATTGGTCACCCTGCCTCGGATTGATTACCGGATAACCGGATTCAAACATTTTATAGTATTCAAATAAAAATTGTATTGTATACAATGTAAAACATAAAAATTATATCAAGACATAGCGTTAATATAAAGTTAATAATTCGACACTCAATTTAAAAAAGTACACTTGTATTAAACAGTGACAACAAATTAGAATGAAATCTCAATTTTAATATAGCATAATATATTATGTGCTATGTAAGCTGATGTTGAAAGGTGGTCTGCTGGTAAATCAAGTACCCGTCCACAGTATCGGTAAGTTTGAGATGTACCGGATAAGACACCTTTAAAAAGCTTTCTCTCGACAGTATATGTTGGAAATTTGCATTTAAAGAGCTGTAATATGCCAAAAACTAATCTTTGTCGGCGGCAACGGCCTATGTTGCCATAAGCTGCCGTTAAACTGTGGATCCAATCCAATCGTAAGAGCAATAAAAACCTCAACAAAATATTTCTTCATCGACGTTAACGGTCTTTGAGGCCCGAAGATGTTCTTTAACTATTGGTAACTTAAGCAATCTCTAGTAACATCCTCAACAGCAGGTAATCAACATATTATAGGGTAAGGTCAACGTCAAGAAACTTGACACTGCCACTGACCATACTCTAGTGGTGCCAGTCTGAAGCCGGGTAAAGGAGGAGGGCAACGTCACTCATCTTTGTTATGACACAACGTCGTTAAACGGCAATTGAAAAGAATCTAATCTATGCTAATAATGTTATGCTCTCCTTAGATATCTCTAGATGTATGCGTCACAGTTGCTTTAACCCTCTAAGGGACAAGATTTTTTTTGGTCTGCAAAATGTTCAAAACTAACACAAATACATTGTCTAGGGTTCTCGTGTCAACATGATGTAGTTTATTTTATACTTAGTAGTACACATTTACATTATGGTCACTTTTATTTTATGGGACAGATATGTCCCATTGTCCGTTAGGCAGTAAAAGTACATTTTTGTGCTATGTTGCATTTTGTTGATTAAATGTCAGAATATGATCATGTACCAAGTAGCAACGAATTTAATTGAACAGATATGATAGATAGATAGTTAGTGTGGAACTTGGTGAAACAGTTACGGTCACTTTGCAAACATAGAGCAACACTACAGGTGGCACACTGAAATCTTGACTTTTTATCTTTGCCCCTCTTGTGACTAAGCTTGCATCTCTTCCTATCGGGCATGATGTGATGCAAATGATTATGTATAAACACTGGAGACGCCTTTCTCTTGATGGCTTCAGTCGGAAAAGCATTCTTCCTGGAAGTATAAGTACCTATGAGACCACGAACCACCTGCTCTCTGAACTCTGAATGTGTTACTTTGGTGTCTGTTGTGAGACTTGTAATTCAAGTAGCCATTCACAACTGCTTTATCCAGGCTATCAAACATCACTCTCAGATAATATATCGGCATCAAATTCTATATTACATAATACAAGTTGAGCTGGTCTTCCAGATCAACTCCTCCCACATTATTAATTGCTGTAAGCTTATTCTTTCACCCACGATGGAACGTTGATAACAACCTTCACAGTGGAACCTTCTGACGTCTATGTATAGGTTCTGTACCTATGGATGGTTCTCAATTGGATACGAGATGGTCAGCCTTTGTGTCCATCCACATGAAAAAGTTCATCTGCTTGTCCGTTGTTTGGAGGGACTGAATGTCTCCTCTTGTATGCCTGCAGGCCCTTGGCATATTTGTATGTATGTATGTATGTATGTATGTATGTATGTATGTATGTATGTATGTATTTATGTATGCATGTATGTATGAATGGATGGATGTACATATGCATGCATACATGTATTTGTGTATGTATGTGTACTGTATATGTATGTATATATGTGTGTATGCATGTACATATCTTTCTATGTATGCATATATATGTATGTATGTATATATGTATGTACATATGGATGCATATATATGTACATGTAAGTATTATGTATGTATCTATGTATGTGTGAATGCATGTATAGATGTGTAAGTGTGAATGTTATATATGCCTCTATGCATGCATATATGTATGTATGTATGTATGTATGTATGTATGCATGCATATATATATATGTGTATGCATGTACACATGTATGTATAATATGTTTGTATGTGTGTATGCAAGTATGCATGAATGCATCTATGTACGTTTTTACAATGCCCTTTCATGTACAGGCATTTTGTACATGCATTTTATGACATTGCTTAAGGAACAATGGGACATATATGTCCCATGAAGATTTTCTTCAAAATCTGCAAGGCTGTGATAGAAATGGTTCTTGTCAATGAATATCCTCTTTTGTGAAGAGTCGATGTACATTATTTAAAAGTTTTGTAATGTATTATTCCATTGTAAGAAAAAATAAAATATGACAAAGTTTGTATTTTATCTAAAAAAATTAATAATCTTAAAATAAAAAAATCTGGCCCATAGAATGTGCGGAAACTCATTAAAAGGTCACAGTTAGATTAATAAAATACTGAACTAATAAATAAAATCGTCAAACAAACCAATTTGTTCAATCTAATAAATCCAGGCTCTTTTTTCTGACATGGGACATATATGTCCCATATCCTTTAGAGGGTTAAATCGCCAGTTCATGACACACTAAGTCTTGGCTCATTACAGACGCTTGATCAGCTATAATAGCTGAAAACTGTACAATAAATTTTCCTTCCGATACCAACGGCCTTTGATGCATAAAGATATGTTGTTAAACCTCGTAGAATCTCTTCACTTTGGACTCCAATCGCGTATAGATTAGGATTTATTTGCGTCAGAAGCTGTCGATGTGAGGGTCAGGGCAACCACAAGATGAAGTTATGCGATGAATAATGGCAGATCCGTTTATACCGATATAGATAGCTCTGTAAGTATCCAGTGTTCGTGGCTGCCAGGGCCTTTAAACGTTGACCTTCTTTTATCAGCCAAACAACGGTGACTTACTAACGATTATTATTATTAATCCAATATTTAACGACATCCTATAGCTACAAGGCTGTTGACGTCTTTAAGTTTTTGATGTATTTCAGTTCATTTTATTGTAATGTTCTCATAAGTTTTCTTTTCTTTCTTTTCTCGTCTTTGATTCCGTTTCTGATAGGATGTTGACGTATTTAAAGTTTCTGACGGATTAAGTTCATTTTCGTATACTGTCTATCATCAGTTTGCTTTCTCTCTTCTTGGTTTGGATTCCATTTCTGATAGGATGCTGTGACAGGTGATTGTTGTCAATCTCTTATTCATATAAATCATTATATACTGTTTTCTCGTCAATCTTATTAACAACGATTGGATTGGATCCACAGTTTAACGGCAGCTTATGACAACATAGGTCGTTGCCGCCGACAAAGATTAGTTTTTGGCATATTACAGCAACGAAAATGTAAAATATATAGCGTCGATTCAAAGCTATTTAAGGGTGTCGAAGCAAATCATTGCATTTTAATAGTAACATGTGTTTACAGACATCTTATGGTTGCCGGGACCGTTAAACTCTTCCTTTATTGCGTCATTTTTTCATTTTGAACGAACTATTTTTATTCCAAAGTTTAACGTCGTCGTATGACATCAAAGGCCGTTGGCGACAATTTAATCACATATAATGCAGTGAAAGTGAATTCAAAGCGTGCGAAAGACACCATTTAAAGGTGCAAACACAGAACTTTACAATGTCATTAGTATTCATTGTTTAGCGACAGAAAATAGTACAGTTAATAACATCTATGATGTAATGCAACATAAGTGATATCTTACGCAAATAAAACAATTGCCGATTCGCACTGTCACATGCATGAATCCCGCGTTTAACGACATCTTCTGGCAACAAAGGCCGTTGACGTCGCCAGAAATTTGTTTGAACAGTTCTCACCGTTCCTATGAAGTAAGAAACATTCCGACTTACACAAAAGTTACATGTAGCGTCGTGCCGTAGGTATTTATAGACAAATAATTTTGTATAAAAAGGTGTCTATTACGACAACATCATAAGAGTTTGTGGAAGTATATGTATAGACTGCCTGCGCTGATGACAACATTATTAGCAGAACTGAGGTGTAAAATGTGAGAGCTCGTGCAAACTCAACTGTAGTGAGTACACTGATCGAACACTGTCAGTGGGAGGATCATACGAAGAGGGAGAGGACAGGTCACTTGCCTTCATATGCCGTGACCAAGAAAAATGAAGTCGCTAGCACTTCATACTGGTGGCTTCCTCTGCGTACCAGATTAAGGGATTGCTCTTCTTCCTGCTGTTCCTTCAGTGAATAACGATATTTGTGGCTACAAGAGCCGTTACCATCGACCTTGCAGAACATAACTAGACAGCTAGTGTTCTAATGAAAATGTCGAATATATAGCATCCTTTGAAAGCTAATAAAGGGTGTCGAAGGAGATCGTAACAAAAATTAGTAGTATCCAGTCTTTAGCGACATCTTCTGACTGCCAGGGTCGGTAAAGACGACCTTAACTTACATATTAATTACGGTATTTTCTTTTATTGAACGAATCGATGGATCCCGAGTTTAACGACATTTTATGGTAACAAAGGCCGTCAACGTAGACAGAAATTATTTTCTCATAATACAGCTTTAAAGCTGAAGATATGTTAAGTAGTGTCCAGTGTTTAACGGCTGCCAAGGCCGTTCACATACGCTTTACCTTACCCATCCTGTATATCTTAGTGGCTGAGTTAAAAATTGTAACAGGCATGGATAACAGTTACTGTATATTCTGTTCAAGGCTTCATAAAATGGGTGTCACTATTATGACTTTTAATTTAACGCAAGGAGTAGCTCTACCGCAGTATGCCACAATATGCCCTCCTCTTTTAACTAGGCTTAGGACAGGCTTTACCAGAGATTGGATTTGAGTATTGGGGTTGATTTGGATTTTAATCTTAAGTAGTTCCTGCTTCTCAATGAACTACTTGATGACCAACTATTACAAAATCTAACCTAAGTCAATAATGTTATGATCTGCTTAGACATCTTTTAATATAATTGCTATGCTTCACAGTTTCCTTCAGTCGCCAGTTCGTGACAGAATTTGCTGATTAGAAACGTTTAACCGTAAGCTATGCAACTTGAACCCGCATGAAGAAGAAATTGAACGAAGAAGCATTTGTTTCCTATGTATAACGTCATCTTGAACTTATTTAAAGGTGTCTTAACAGATCCAACATTATTAGCAATATTTAGTGTTTAACTGGATCGTGCAGTGTTCGCGTTGCCTACATAACAGATTTCTTCAAACTGCTCAGTATTATAAAATTACACAAAACTATCTAAATACGGTTACGTAGAGCGTTTCGTTAAAAACAGGATACCAGTGTCAGATGACCGAGGTCCAAACCTATTGCCCGCCCTCCCCTCAGCCCTGGCATCGAGAGGGTCCAGGAGATGGTTATTTTGGGTGTCACTATCTCTGATCGGATTGGCCTTGGGGCACACATTGACAAAATATGCTGCAAAGCCCGACAATCCATGTTCGCGCTACGTGTTTTGGTCGCCCACGGTCTCCACGGTCAACGTCTCTTTGACGTTGTTAGAGCTACTACCCTCGCACGGCTACTTTATGCCTCCCCTGTTTGGTGGGGATTTGCCACTGTAGGGGAGCGTAAACGCCTTAACGGTATTCTGAGAAAATTGACCCGTTCAGGCTTCCTCCCTGCAGATTTTCCTAGTGTTGACAAACACTGTTCTAGAGCTGATTCTACTCTTTTCCGTTCAATTCTCTCAAACCTTGTCACGTCCTTCACGACCTCCACCCTCCCTGTATGGTCACTCCATACAATACGCGACCCAGACCACATGATCTCACCCTACCTAGAATTGATGCCTTTGCAAAAAGAAGTTTTGTTATGAGAATGTTATATGACTTTGCATAAATGTTTGTATTATTTATTTCTTCTGTAAGCTACTGTGCGTTTGCTGGTAGTCAAATAAAGAATATTCTTACTTACTTACTTACTTAATATCATAGATAAACAGTTGAAGGGTAGGCCTAATACCATAGATAAACAGTTGAAGGGTAATACCATAGATATTCAGCAATCAATATGTAAAACATGCGAAGCAGATCGTAACATGGCTAGTTGTATCCAGTGTGAAATCATCAAAGTCGTTGTCTTGACGTAGATAAGAAAATTCCTTTTCAACAGTTCTCACCGTTTTGTGAATATTATCAGAAGCCTAGTTCCTCTTTAGGTAATCAAAAGCCGATAGACTCACCATCTTATAGTCAAATGAAATTCTTTAAAAGAGGTGTATAGAATGTCAAAATAAAAGAGTTGTGTGAGGAAAATGCTGTTTCATAGCGGAAATGGTTAGCGTCGTTCTAATGCTCTTCCAGGCACCAGTCCAATATACATGTAGGTTAGTAACGGTAGTTAAACGGACAAATGGGTTGTATACAACAGTCTGACGACATCTTATGCCTGGCACCAAATCGGATTTACATTGATTGTAAATATTTTTTCATACAATTCAAACGTAATGTTTGAATTGAGTAAGAGTAAGAATTACATGTATGACCAATCAACATCGTTTGGCAACAAAGGTCGTTTACGTCGATAGAAATAATAATAATTATTCTGAGGAGTTTTCACCGTTATTATGGCATAATAAATACTAGCCGATAATGACAGCTTAATTAAACTTACTTGTTTACTGCTTAACGACCACTGTGTGGTAACACAGACCATTGGCGTCGCCCTCCTCCTTTATCTAGGCTTGGGACTGGCACTGTCAGGCTTGAACAATATCACCCTTTAAAGACGTGTGTAATTTTTCTGAACAGTTCTCACCATTCTATGGTAAAATTAACACTCGGAGCTGACTGGAATTAAACCAATGTACGCAATCGGCTATTTATAGCTAAGCAATAATCTTCAAAAAGGTATCTAATAAAGTAACATCAAAAGAGATGTACACCGTGTCTCAATAAAAACTGTGCTAAATTGTTTCTGTCAGAACTTCGTCAAATTTCCACCAATTTTAATAAGTTTTGGTAGGTAGATGGCAAAATGGCTGAAATTTTATGCTATGCATAAATTTTCCACCTCACCTGACTCATATCACCGCACTACTTTGTTAAACACAGATGTACCAAGTTTCATGTAACGCTTAAATTTTAACAATTAGAGTGCTCAGATTTTGTCGCCGTCTAAGCGCTTGTGTCCGTTTAAGCGGGGCACATTTCGAGCACCAATTTTAACACTTTTAAGCAGATCTGTCATACCAATTAAATGTGCCCCGCTTACACGAACACAAGCGCTTAGACGGCGACGCCACTGGCCGATAGCAGCATCAACGATCGACTGGTCAAAGAGCGCCCACTCGTCGATCAGACGCGTTTTGAGTTCGTCGACGTTGGCTATTCTGGAGCGGTAAACCTTCTCCTGCAGCACACTCCATATGCTATAGTCGACTGGGTTAAGATCCGGTGAATTCGGCGGCAACAGTGTTGGAGGTATAAAGTCGGGCGTTTCTCGCTCCAGGAAAAGACAGTGTCGCGTGCTCGATGCGCCGGGGCGCCATTTTGTTGAAAGCCAAAGAAGTCGCCCTGGGATATCCGGCGTATGTCTGGCAGTAGTTTCTGGGCAAGAAGGTTGTCGCGATAGTATGCCCCATTCACTTTGACGCCCTCTAACGAACTGATGAACAAAATCTGAGCACTCTAATTGTTAAAATGTAAGCGTTATATGAAAATTGGTACATCTGTGTTTAACAAGGTAGTGCGGTGATATGAGTCAGGTGAGGTGGAAAATTCATGCATAGCATAAAATTTCAGCCATTTTGTCATCTACCTACCAAAACTTATTAAAATTGGTGGAAATTTGACGAAGTTCTGACAGAAACAATTTAGCACAGTTTTTATTGAGACACGGTGTATAGAAGATCCCGTTTTACGACTAATATGGTTAACGTCGACTTCTCCCATTAGTCAGGTGTTAGACCGGCATCATCCCACTATTAAAGGCCGTTAGGCCTAATTGTAAATTCCATTAGGCTATGTATAGCGACATCTTAGGCTGTCAGGGCCATTGGTGTGACCCTCCTCCTTAATAGATGCCTGGGCCTGGCACCATCCGAGAACGACAGTGGTGAAATTGAGTACACGACATTGGAAGAGTCTAGGGTGGGTTGGTAGTTTCTGTTTAACGAAGGTGTGTTATTATTAGGTCCATCATGGTTAGCGTCTCCCTCTTCCTTTACCCTCGTTTAAACCGGCTTCGTTTTAGCTGGTCTTTCACCTTGGGGACCCCGCAGTCAGTAAACTTATCGCAACATTTAAATAAAGTTTCATGAACTAAGTTAATACCCGTCGGCTAAAAATTTAAAATTCAACCCTCTCGATAACCAAAATTTAACTTTGAAATATTTTAATATCAACCGATAAAAAATTCTCGATAACTAAATTACTTAAACTTAAGATATTTCAATAAAAGCCCGTGGTAATTACTTTCACCATTATTATCTAGCGACATCCTGCGGCCGTCGACGTGAACCCTATTTAACTGAACTTTACATTTTATTCGGGGGTTAAACCGACGCCTGGTGGAAGAATTCCAAGAGTTCAGCAACAATTTTAGAAGGTTTCAAGCGACTTACGAAATTTAAATATTATGCACTATATATAGCTTCTTCAGCATCGATATAAAGGTGTTAATCATACAAGATTGCAACGTAATTTGTAGTACCCTGTGTTGAACAACAGTTTGTGGCTATGGCGGTTTTAGTTCATTTTTAAAACTTATTTCTTAAAATTATATTCATTTGTTTCTTCTGTTTTTTTCGGCTAATGAGCTCGACGTGTCATATATCTATTATGTATATTATTACATCAGTCTTTCATTTTTGGGCTCTTTTCATAGGCAGTAGGCGCGGTTGATTAATTTCTTTTCTGTGTTGTCCCATTTCAGGCAGCATAAGGTTTTTTGTGACATTGAAGATTCATCTTTCTTCATTTGTTTATTTATTTCTTTATTTTTATTAAGCTTTCAACTACAATAGACCGTTTTATGGCATCAAAGGCTCTGTTTAATTTACGTTCTTTTTGTCAATTTTACTCTTTTTCTATACAAATAGCAACCTGTGGGTTTTAGAAATATTATTATTATTACTATTCCAAGGTTTAACGTCGTTTTATGACGTCAAAGGCCGTTTTAATTGTAGTAGTTGTTGTTTCAGTTTAAAGCCAGTGTGTGATTACAAAAGTCATTAGCGTCACCCTCCTCCTTCATCTAGGCTTGGGACTGGCACTGCCTGGCTTTAATGCACGGACATGTAGAGGCGGAGTTTACAGAGTCGGCATCTACCGTCGGTTGAAAGATATTTAAAGGAGTCAAGATACATGGTTAAACCTGGAAAGATCTCTTAATGTTGGAATTCAATCACTTATAGATGAGGATTTCTCTGCGTCAGAAGCGGTCGATGTGAAGACCTTGGCAACCACAAGATGTCGCTATACAATGAATAATAAAATAACTATCTATTCTATGCTGATATTCATAGCTCTGGTAGTATGCAGTGTTTAACGATATCTTGTGGATGCGAGAGCCGTAAACGCCAACCTTACTTCATAATAATTATTAACAGGGATTATATACAAATGAAGCAGTAACGATTTAGCGAAAATGTCAACTATATATCGTCGGTTGAGAGCCAATTAGAGGTGTCTAGCAGATCGTAACAATATTGGCAGCATTGTGCATTTAACGATAGGCTGTCTTACGGCTAGCAGGTCCGTTCAAGTTTTTTTTTTATTCACAAGTTTACCGTCATCATATGACATCAAAGGCCGTTGACGACAATTCAAAATTATGTACAATACAACTTAAAAAAACAAAGAATTAATAGAGTTCAAATGACACCATTTAAAGGCGTCTAAACAGTATTTTACAATGTCACTGATATTCATTGTTTGACATAATATAACTCAGCTATTAATATCTATGATACTTGCAGGTAAGCTATACAATGCTTTGCAGAAATATCATAAACAATTTATTTCTATTCTACTTTGAATTTTCAAACATTGCAATCAAATATTATTAAAGAAATACATGTATAGTCACAGATTAAAAATCACAGTTCTTTTTCATATGTTATATGTTATATTCATTGATTGACATCATAATATAACTCAGCTATTAATATCTATGATACTTGCAGACAAGTTATACAATGCTTTGAAGAAAATATCATAAACAATTTATTTCTATTCTACTTTGAATTTTCAAACATTGCAATCAAATATTACTAAAGAAATACATGTATAGTCACAGATTTAAAATCACAGTTCTTTATCATATGCTATAGACATAAATATAAAATAGTAATGTAATTTCACCAGATTTTCTTAATTTCTTAATTTTAATTTTTAATAAAGCTTTATGGTTATTTATTATACATATAATTTTGACATGAGATTCTTACTTAAATTACAAATGTTTACATAAGGAATCAATCAATACAAAAACAAAAACCATATTAACATAATAATATACAAAATGCAGTTTAAAAAAACAAAGACAAACAACAACAAATTTAAAAAAAAATCTTTTTAACACATTTTTAATCTATTCATATTACGTGCTATATACAGCTGATTTGACAAAGATCATCTGTGCTCTTGGAGCCCGAGTTCACCAATATGCCGATGACTCCCAACTGTACTCGACATGCCACCCATCTGATGCACTGGCGTGTGTGTCAAAAATCCAGGCAATTGTCGAGGAAGTGCAGACCTGGATGTCTTCCAACCGGTTGAGGCTGAACCCGGACAAAACTGAATTCATTTGGCTGGGCACGGGACAGGCACGTTCAAGAATTGACAGTGAGGCGATTGAAGCGGCATTTCCTAACTGGAAAGTACAACGCGTTGTCCGGGACCTCGGAGTGCTTCTGGACGAAGACTTGTCTATGGAGGAACATGTCAACTCCCTCTGCAGGTCTTGCTTTTATCAGCTACGCCAGATTAGAGTCATTCGGCGAAATCTATCATTTGACGCCGCTATGACTCTTGTTCACTCCTTTGTGCTGACGCGCCTGGACTTCTGCAACGGTGTCCTTGCGGGTTTGCCAAAGTTCCGGATACGACAGCTTCAATCCGTTCTCAACTGCGCCGCCAGAGTCGTCGCAAAGCTGCCTAAATTCTCGCATATTTCGATATATATGCGAGACACGTTGCACTGGCTCCCGGTTGAGGACAGGATAACTTTCAAGATCATCCTCATGGGACGAACATCAATGATCGGTGCAGCCCCAGAGTACATCAGGGAGCTCTGTGTTCCAGTCTCCAGCCAGCCAGGTCGTCGATCCTTACGCTCTGCAGCTCGTGGGGACTTGATGGTCCCACGCTCCCGTACATCGATGCGGACGCACCGTGCCTTTTCATGTATTGGACCTTCGCACTGGAACAGCCTTCCATTAACAATTCGTAACATTGCACCGCAGGCAGCTCAGGAAACATTTTCGAAACTTCTTAAGTCGCATCTGTTTAGATCTGTTGGGTAGTCACGTTTAGCGCCTTCGTGAGTTTCTTGTAGGGCGCTATATACATGGCCATATACATACATACATACATTACAGCCAAACAACTAAAAGTTTACACAAAGGGAACCACCCGTCGACGTCCATTGACAAAATTATAAATATATACAACAGGTTTAGTAGTTGCAGTTTAACGACACTGTGTATAAAAAAAAGATGATTAGCGACTCTCTTCTCCTTCCTCCAGACTTGGGACTGGCACTATCAAATGCAGGGCACTAGCTGAGTTATATAAACACTGTAACGAATGGCGTTAAAACTAATAAATGCCACCAAAACGAGATACTTATAGCCACGAAAACAGCCTATTTATAGCGCCATGAAACATCAATTTAAAGGTGTCGAAGCAGATTAACATTATTTAGTCGTATTCAGTGTGTAACGACATCTTATTGCATCAAAGGCCGTTGACGTCGATAGGTAACAGTTTTTGAGCAGTTATCACTGTTACATAAGTTTTTTAAACATCGTTTGGTTAGCTAATAATAATTATATGATAAGCGTCTCCCTCATCTATTATCCAGACTTGACTAGTTTAGGCAATGCCATATATTATATCAGGTCCGCAATAGTCATGCTATTTTGATGCCAGGTCAGAATCCGGTGGAGGTCAGCGCGATTAGAAAGCGGTAGTAATAGGTGATTATTGTCGTCGCGTGGTAGCGCAGGAGTAGAATCGGGATAGGATAGTTTGAAGACTTCGGTTTTCAGCTGTGAATTAAAAAATCGCAAACTTAAAACTTTAACGTCAATAGCATACTAAAAATCGGCTGGGAATTATACTAATGCAGCTCGTCGTTAAAGTGTCAATCTCACAATTTCAATCAATGAGTTAATCAAAAAGTTTAGTTACCCCAGTTGCAACAGATACAGAATATACAATTTTGAACGCGCTGATTAGAAGCACCACAATAGGGAGCCCAGAACGGATCAAGATCACGCTAACTAGGGTCACCTAGAACTAAGATGAGAGTCCAATAAAAAAACAAATACAATCAAAATCAAAATTAACAGTACTCTAAACCAAGTCTTTGTTGAATAGTCACGAGTAGCTTAATTAACATGTTGCTACTCGGGCCAAAACTCCGAAGAAAAAAATTTCTCTGTGCGCAGCTGTCCAGTGAATTGTGAGTAATGCGATGAATGCTTGGAATCATAATGTCTCCGAATATTGTAAGCTTACTCTTCAAGCACTGCAAATGGTGTCATTGCATATCAGGCACTTACAAACAGCGACATGGATTTTGGCAATATGCATGTCAGAGTACAGCGGGGTTAAAATTTTCAATTTTCCAAATTTAATTTGTTTCTTCAAGGAGAGGTCCGCGGGCCAGATTAAAGGCCTTAGCGGGCCGGATGTGGCCCGCGGGCCGTACTTTGGAGACCTCTGCTCTAAACCAAGTCTTTGTTGAATAGTCACGAGTAGCTTAATTAACATGTTGCTACTCGCCGAAGTGAGAAATTAGTATCTTAACACAACAAATGGAGATAATTATACATCCTGACAATGTCAGTTAATAACGGTTGTTGCTTAGGTAGTGGCGTAGCATTTTCTTAAGCTGTTGTAAAATGGGTGTTTCACGAATGTCCATAGAGCCCATCCTAGTACGATACAACAAAACTTAAAACATGCAACGCTTCTACTGAGGAACTATTCGTCGCTACTGATTAGTCTACGAAACAGTTGTGTACGTTAGAGATAAATTGGAGTATAAAGTAAATCTCCGAAATTAATCGGCGCCACACTAGTGAGGTAGACCAGCTCACCCATAATTAATTTCATTTAATCAATAATTAATAAATGGAATTTATTTATTATGATTATTCCTAGTCAGAGGCAGGTCCGGGGCTTAAATCGGGAAAGTAGCTAAATATAAGCGGGATTTCAGTCAGCAGATACACCTTGGGAACGATGCTGAATGACCTTGGTACGATGCTGAATGACCTTGGTACGATGCTGAATGACCTTGGTACGATGCTGAATGACCTTGGTACGATGCTGAATGACCTTGGTACGATGCTGAATGACCTTGGTACGATGCTGAATGACCTTGGAACGATGCTGAATGACCTTGGTACGATGCTGAATGACCTTGGTACGATGCTGAATGACCTTGGTACGATGCTGAATGACCTTGGAACGATGCTGAATGACCTTGGAACGATGCTGAATGGCCTTGGTACGATGCTGAATGGCCTTGGTACGATGCTGAATGGACCTTGGTACGATGCTGAATGACCTTGGTACGATGCTGAATGACCTTGGTACGATGCTGAATGACCTTGGAACGATGCTGAATGGCCTTGGTACGATGCTGAATGGCCTTGGTACGATGCTGAATGACCCTGGAACGATTCTGAATGACTCTAGGGTAATACTCAATGACCTTGAGATAAAGCTGAATGACCTTGAAATAATGCTGAATGCCATTGTACGATGCTGAATGACCATGGGATATGCTGAATGGCCTTGGTACGATGCTGAATGACCTTGGGACGATGCTGATGCTGCCGAGATGCTGTCCCAAAACGTCAGCTATTCCATGAACCCAACATTGTAATTGTACTTTATGAAATCTATCGCGCTGTTATCTAATGCACAAGGCAAAACCAGGTAATCAGGCAAATATCTAGAAGGTCAGGTTGTAATACAGAGAGGCACTCTCTGTTGGATAAGTAACTTGAAAGAGACAAGTTTAAAGAAACTTTATCTACTAACGCAGTGCATGGCTATCATTTTATAGCTTCAGTTGGAAACGTTTTAAAGGTGTCTAAAGATTTATAAGATCATCTTTTTTTTACCACAGTTTAAAGTTAATTGATATTGCTTCTCTCGTGGTTGATTTTGTGTCTGGTAGGTTGTTGAGATGGCGATGTTAGGCAAGGATTGGTGTCGAGCTTTGGTAATAATATAGAATAATATCTAATATCTATAATATTATATAATTGGAGAATTTGGAGAATTGGCTTTTGCCTTTTTCTTTTTGTCTCACTTTTAAAAGCTACTTTCTTTTCATCGCCTTTTTGTCTTAGTAATTCTTTAATAACCTACTTTTTATATTCAAGCTATAATTAGTTTCAGATACCTGACATTCAGAACACAAATCTCTCTCATCCAATAGACTGGATTGGATTGGATCCACAGTTTAACGGCAGCTTATGACAACATAGGCCGTTGCCGCCGACAAATATTAGTTTTGGCATATTACAGCTCTTATTAGACGGAAGACGTTGGTCGAATTTATAGACTAGACTGGAAACTTTTTAGAGGTGTCCAAACTGAACAGTATTGAACCGAAGAAATACCTGTTGATCACAAAATAGTTACATCCCCTACGACCAACTGCATAATCTGAATATTTTGAGAATAAGGCAATACTTTGAACGAACTTATTTGGTTCCTCTACAATGAGATCGAAGAAGACGAAGAGAAGTCCCTTAAACCAGCAATGAGTCGCCCATAGCTTTGAAGTGTTAACGACTTCATTTCTAAACCCTCGGCATTATAGTCCCCTCCCTCGCCGTCTCAACTTCGCACCGATAGTGTACGGTCGGTGTACTCATTATAGCTGATAATACAGGACACAGGTTGGCCCGGAATCTCGAACCAAATATCGACCCTGGAGGGGATTTGAATCCAGGACATCTCGGTTGAGATTAGAGTCCTAGGTATAAATTAAATCAATTCAAACTGACTAACCGCAGTTACTACATGGAATAGTAGGACAACATAATGTCAACAGTGTTTAAACAGAACAATTTAACTCCAGATACTTTAATATCTAATAATCTATAATATTATATAATTCATTTGGAGAATTGGCTTTTGCCTTTTTCTTTTTGTCGCCCTTTTAAAATCTACTTTCTTTTCATTGCCTTTTTGTCTTAGTAATTCTTTAATAACCTACTTTTTATATTCAAGCTATTAGTTTCGGATACATGACACACGGAAGACAAATCTTATTCAATAGACGAAAGACGTTGGTAGAATTTATACCTAGACTGGATATCTTTTTAAAGGTGTTTAAAAAACTGAACGGTATTGAACCGAAGAAATACCTGTTGATCACAAAATAGTTACATCCCCTACGACCAACTGCATAATCTGAATATTTTGAGAATAAGGGAATACTTTGAACGAACTTATTTAGTTCCGCTACAAAGAGATAGAAGAAGACGAAGAGAAGTCCCTTAAACCAGCAATGAGTCAGCCATAGCTTTGAAGTGTTTAACGACTTCATTTCTAAACCTCAGCATATAGTCCTCTCCCTCGCCGTCTCAACTTCCCACCGAAGTGTACGGTCAATGTACTCATGGAGCTGATTATTGCAACAGTAGTGGACCAGGAATCTCAAACCAAATTTCTGCCTTGGCGAGGATTTGAATTCCGTATTTCTCGGTAGACAGTCCAGACTATCGAGCAGGTTAGGAGAAGACCTTGTTCAAAATATCACCTTAGATTTGTTACACGGGTTGGACTGCAGGTCGCAACGAACGGTATCAAAATGCGTTGAGCAAATTCTTTAGCAGGTAATTATATAGGCCTATTATGTTACTCAAAAATACCAGAGCAATAATTTATGAAGGGCTCCCTTTCCAGGTGAAATGTCTCCTCTTCGTCGGCCACGGGGGCGTGCTGGGCGTGACGCTGTTCCGATTACTACTCCGGGACTGACAAGGGTCTCCAGCATGGTCATCTTGGGCATTACAATGAATGAAGCTTTGAGTTTCGAGTCACACATCATCCGTATATGTTGTCAGGCCAGACAATCGCTGTATGCCTTGCGCATCCTCGTGGCGCATGGTCTTTCAGGCCCTATGCTATATTACGTGGTTCGTGCTACAACGGTGGCCCGAATGCTCTGTGCTGCTCCGGCTTGGTGGGGGTTTGCAGGGCAACAAGAAAAGAACCGCCTTCAGTCGGCGATGCGGCGTCTGATTCGTCTGCGGTACCTGCCAGAGGACAGTCCATCGTTTGAACATCTTTGCCACACTGCTGACTCACGCCTCTTCTCTGCGGTCTTGGGAAACCCGGGGCATGTACTCCATGGGCTACTCCCCCCAAAAGCCGCTCCCTACTCCCTGCGCCCGAAATTACATGACCGTTTTATTCCACAAGCGGACAACCTCACATGCAGATCGTTTATAATAAGAATGATATACTCTGTATAAATGTATGTACACCAAGTGCGGATATGCAATTGGTTTAATAAAGAATATACTTACTTGCTTATTTTTTACCTAAGCAACCTGGAGATAATGATTATGCAAATGTCCCGCACAAAGACATACTCTCCGTTGTATATGTTTTCAGGTGGTTTATACAGACTACATACCGATGAATATGATGTATAGGTATGTGTGCAAATCGTACATATATACTTAATAGGCCTACACTAATAATAATTTAACAACTTCCTAAAATACTTAAAAATAACTTCTGACTCACTCTGTATAATCCTCATAGAAAACTATAACAATGGTCAACTCTACCACGGCGCGCATTCTTTTCGTGCCAGTTCCGAACCTAAAGAATGAGGATGGATCACTAATCATCTTGGGGGTAGGATGATGGTAACACTCTGGCATAAGGAGCAGAAGATCTGCACGTACGCGGGATTGCTTCCCGTTACCCTCCCAAAGGTCCACTCAGCCTTTCACTCGCCAGATGGCGATGATAATAATGAGCATTTAGGACGTGACTGGCGCATTGCATGGCTGTCAAAACAGTCATATTCGACTCCTCTATTAACTTGTGATCATCTGTAATCATACGCGCGGTGTGTCAGTTTGAAATAATAAACGAAGATTATTATTAATATCTTTTGTTTGGACACAGCGTCGTCAAATAGTAACTACTAATTCTAGTCGCTTTAAAATGACTAAGCAATCAATAACTGGACATTTCTAAATTAGGTAGTAAGTTATGGTCAACCTCAACAGCCATGAGATCCACGAGACGTCGTTAAACACTGATAGTATTAATAATTATTACAATCTACCTAGACACCTTTAAATAGCTTCAACCGACGACATATGAACGACATTTTCGTCGTAACGCTAGTTGCATCCCATAGTGTAGCTTTCAATTGATACGAAATTTAAGATCGACGTCAATTATTGCCCTAAGGTCCATTAGACATCGTTAAACACTTAATGGTAATAATTATATTAGACCAATCTTCTGTTACTCAAACGGTGGTCCACGGTCCGGTCCCATTACCCGAGTGATTGGTTACCGAGCCTTGGAATGACTCTTTCCCATCGACTTTCTTTTTCATCGCAAGGGGCCAATCCGTAGCTTCTGTGGTATTAGTAGTAGTTTCAGTTTAACGACACTGTGTGATTACAAAGATCATTAGCGTCGCCCTCCTCCTTCATCCAGGCTTGGGACTGACACTGACAGAGTACGAGCAGTGGCCGAGTTTAGTGGTTGCGTACTTCTACGGCCCAGTCTAGGAGTTTCGCTATTGTTGGTCCCAATAACTGGAACCAGTTACCTCAGTCCCTCAGGACTGACCTTTTTCGATTTCTTTTGACCAGTTCCGCAAACGCCTGAAAACCTCTCTTACCAGTGCAGAGATTGGCCCGGGTCGGGAGCGCCTCTGTTTTTGTGTGGCGCTATATAAATGCTTGACTACGATTACGATTACGTTGATTTGACCTCATCTTAAATATTCACTGTTGCTCGCCTATACAGTAATTATCCGAAGATTGTAATATAATTAGTTGTATCGAGTGTTTAACGACGTCTTATGGGTCTCACAGGACTCCAACATTATTAAATGGATGGATCCAGAGTTTAACGGCAGCTTGTGACAACATAGGCCGTTTCCGCCGACAAAGATTATTTCTGGCATATTACAGCTCTTTAATGTCCAGAACACATGACATGTCCAGAATATAACACCGGTTTAAACCTATTAAAAGGTGTCGCAACAGATCGGAACATTATTTGTAAAATTCATTGCTGCGGAACGATAACTGGAATCAGAATTTTGATTGTATTGTATTGTATTTAAAGATTTATATAACGCCTCTCACAGTGAACCCCAATCAGAGGCTCCCAATGTGAGAGACCCCAAGCGAAAATAGTTGTCTTAAGACAGCGAAAGGAAGCACCTGGATCACCGGTTAATTTCAAAGAACATCATGGTACTTAAATAATCATTAAAAACTGCTAGCAATTTAAAACATTAAGGAATTATAGCTTGATACGGTGTTCATGCATAATGAACAGTTTGAAACATGGAACAGTAACAAAATTGTTTGTAATAAAGAGTTAAAATAAATTATTGTGAATTATAAGCACATTATTATACATGTGGTGTAAGCTGATGTGGCAGTACCGGTCCGCGGTAAGGTTTGTGCAGCAAGTTTGAGATGCACTGGATTAAACACCTTTAAATAGCTTTCGAGTGATGCTATATGTACGAAATTTTCGTTCAATCGTCAATCTCGCCTCAGTGTAGCAATAATAGTAATATAGATTTCGACGTTAACGGCCTTTGATGCCATAAATAATAATAATTTATTATGCTGCTTAACTAAGCAAACGCTAGGACCTCCCTTAGCAGGACCTAGCCAATGTTAACGGAAACCTCAACGTAAACGGGCTTGGCACCGTCACTGACTATACTCGGGTGGTGCCAGTCCCAAGCCAGGATAAAGGAGGAGGGCGACGCCACTCTTTTTTGTTGTGACACAGAGACGATAAACAGCAACTAACCCAACCTAAGTAACTAATGTTATGATGTGTTTGAACATCTTTTAATATAGTTATAATTATTTACTTCACAATTTCCAACAATCGCGAGTTCTTCACACACTTTGGTCATCTTCTCTTCTTTAAGTTCTCTGCCCTTCGGCAGGTTCCAACTTCAATGACGCCAATTTTCTCTTTGCTGTGCTCTTTCCTTTAATTCGCTGTATCGATCGGCCATCCATCCCAGCATAATCTGCCTCGGTCTTCCTCTCTCTCTTTTCCCTTCCATTCTTCCCTTCTCTGATTTCCTTCAGGAGGGAGTCCCCTCTTAATACGTGCCCCACCCAGTTCTTCTGTCTTTCTCTTATTGTTGTTATCAGCGATCGCTTTTCATCAACCATTTGTAACACCTCTTCATTCGTTATATGCTCAGTCCAGCTCACCTTCTCCATCCTTCTCCAAATCCACATCTCAAAAGCTTCTAATTTTTAATATCTTCTTTCCTGATGGTCCAGGTCTCTGACCCATACAGTGCCACACTCCATACCAGTGTTTTAACCAGTCGTTTCTTTAGGCTTTTATTTAGCCCTCCCTCTCAACAATTCTCCTTTCTCGTGAATGCATCTTTTCCCAGTACTATTCTTCGCTTCACCTCATTTTGACACCTTTTGCATCTGTTGTTATCATGCTTCCCAAGTAACAAAAGCTCTTAACCTGTTCCACCTCCTCACCGTTGATTTTTATTTTCTCTGTTACCTCCCCTTCCTCTCTGCTTATCCTCATACTCTTTGTCTTTCCAATGTTTATTTTCATGTTGTATTCCTTTGAGGTCAGATTTAGTTTGTCCATCATCTTCTGTAGACCGGCCTGTGTCGTCGCCAGCATTGCTTGGTAATCAGCAAATCTTAAGGCTTTTATAAGTCTTCCTCCTACTTTTACTCCTTCTTCCATCTCCTCCATTGCCTCCAGGAGGCAGCTCCTAGGAGATGGAAGAAGGAGTAAAAGTAGGACGTTTAATCCTCGACTTTTTTTATCGATGCCAGCGACCTTTGACGCCTAAAGATCTGTGGCTAAACCTGGTAGAATCTCTTCACATTGGAATCCAAGGGCGTATAAATGACGTCGACGTGAGTGCCCTGGCAGCCACTAGATGTCGTTACACAATGACTTATAATAGCTCATGTCAAATACAAAGCTGGGATTTGAACGCCCTAAAACGGGTATTGCCAGTCCGAAGCCTGGATAAAGGAGGAGGGTGACGCTAATCGTCTTCGTTAAAACACAACGTCGTTAAACTGTAGCTAACCGAATCGTCAGAATTGTGTTTCATTTGGACCTAACTCATTGAAATCCATTTCATGTATAAATATTTATATATAAAAGGTTTAGCCCTATTTTAAGGTGTTTTAACAAATTCTGAACATTATTAGTAGTATCCAGTGTTTGACTGGGTAAATCTTATTGCTTACAGTACAGATATCTCCAAGTATAATATAATATTAAAAATCTTGTAGAGTTGTCTACGTAGATCGCTGCGTTAAAAACAGGGTACCAGCGTCCTATTTAAACACGGCCTTCAAATCAACGTATGCGACCAACAGAGGGATGTGGAAGGTGTTATTCTCGTTGGGTCTCGATGACGTTTTTCAAGATGAATAGCGTCGGTGAAAATCTATTTAAAGTTGTCTGAACAAGTCAACGTAGCTCCTGATTTCACACAGATTCTTAGGCATGGGATAGAGACAGTAACATTGTTATGATTCGTTATCGTAAAACTATTGGTATGAGGCCTATGCAGTTTCACAGCGACATTTTGGGCTTATAAGGTCGTGGATACAGTCGCGATCGATGTGACTGTATACACAGGACTCGAATCACGCAATTGGCCAATGCATGTCACATGATTTTGTGGACGAGAGAAGAGCCGATCGACAAACACTCCCGAAAGCGGTGGAAAATAGTTGACCATGTTTTCTAATGACGACACAAACCCTAACCCTAACCCTAACCGACCCTCACGATGTCCGCCATTTAAAAATTCAAAAAGAAATTAGCAAGTTCACGTGACATTCTTTAGCAAATTATAGCGTGACGGGCGTGAATATAGTTGATTGGATTCCGCTCACGGATCCACTACGATCTTATAAAGTACCCTGACGATTGAAATCATTCTAGCAATCTGTGTAGTTTCTGTTTAGCGCCAATATGTCGAAACAAACTGTTAATTGGTGTCTCCCTCCTTCCTTTCAGGTTGAGGACTGTAACCAACAAGCAATGGCTAGTTACAGTTTAATGACACTGTTTCATTACGAAGATGACTAGCGTCACCCTCCTCCGTTTTTAGACTTTGGATTGGCACTACCACAGGCAGGATGTGGTGAAGTTGAGCATGCAATGCTATATAAATGAAATCTTAATAAAAGGGGAATGCTAATACGCAACGTAAAGAAAACGCGAAACTTATAGCGTCATAAATAGAACATTAAAAGGTGTTTAAGTAGAGCCTTGCAATATCACCACAAAATTAATTTTCATTGCTTTACGGCATGCAGTAATACATGTGACACTTTCTATGATACAAGCAATACGTAACTTGTTAACGCTTTAATCGCGTGCGTTAACGTCTAAATAATGTTTGTGGAATAATTATTATTTGATGTATGATATGGTAATAGCGGCCGATGTTGCCATAAGATGTCACTACTGTAACACTAAGGAATAATAAATAATTGCCTTAAAATTTCAAAAGAAATAGAGTAAGAATCTGATGTTGTTATTATATTTATAGGATTAAGATTCTTAATTTAAGAATATCTTACTCATGGGAATGTTTATTAAGAAAACTTTTCGCTTTTAATATTTATTGTGTGGGACAATAATATTATTGCGGAATGTTGTTTAATATTTGCACCAACCCATTTTAAACAAGATTTGTATCATAGACAGTGTCAGTTGTATTATTTCAAGCCGTTAAACAAAGCATATCTTCGGTGATATTGTAAAGGTCTGTTTAGACACCTTTTAATGGTGTCTTCTGGATGCTATAAGTATCTCGTTTTCTTTGCATTGTTTATCTCTCTTCCTTATGAAGTCTTTGGTCTTCAATGCATTGTATAAATAACTTCACCACATCCCTGCCTGTGCTAGTGACAATAACAAACCTAAAAATGGAGGTGGGTGACGCTAGTCATCTTTGTTATGACACAGTGTCGTTAAACTCTAACTAGCCATGGCTAGAATGTTACAGTCCGAACGTGAAAAAAGGAGGGCTACACCAATCATCCTTTGTTACGACATAAAAGACAAAAATTGCTATATCTCAGCTCATGAGAATAACATCTGCCACATCTGTGGATGGATTATGTTGATTTGAAGGTCGCGTTTAAATACGACACAGGTATCCAGTTTTTAACGCAACGCTATGAGTGGATGTCCTTAAAGTTTTTAGTATATTATATTTGAATAAATCTGTGCTGCAAACACTGAGAATTACCCATTTAAACACTGAATACTACTAGTGATGTACAGATCTGTTTAACAAGGGGAAATACTGTGTATCAAAAATAGGAGTGGTCTAAAGTTGACAGTGGATTCAGAAAGTGCCTCTCCCTCTCTCCCGCCCGTGCTACGGTTTAACGAATGCGATTAGCGTCGCCCTCCTCCATTATCCACACTTCTGACTGGCATCACCTGATGGCAACAATGAAACTAAATCCGACGATTGTTGTAAAGCCGTTATCCTCCACCTCATCTGTTTTAAAGCTACAGAATGAGTGATTGGTTGGTTGGTTGCTGTTAAATGACACTGTTTCGTAACAAAGATGATGAGCGTCGACCTCCTTTTTCTCCAGGTTTGGGACTGGCATTGCCGCAGGAGGGTAGTAGTAGTTTCTGTTAAACGACACTTTGTGATAATAGAGATCATTGGCGTCTTTAAACAAATAGCTTTAGGATTTTATTAGACCAGTGCAACTCAAACTTTGGTCCATGGTATAGTGCTGATCTTCAATTGATTGGTAACCGACCCATGGAATGATGACGGGAAGCAGAATCTTCCTGGTAGTTAAACAATTATTAAATTGATTAGTATAATGTAGCCTAAGCCATAAAAATAAGAGCCTGACACAATGCTTATACATGATAGACAGTTTGCAAATTGTAGCAGTAACAAAACCATATTAAAGATTATTTGTAATAAACAGCTACAATAAGTTATTGTGGAATTTAAACTACAGTATATCTTGACGCCTTTAAATATCTTTGAACCGACGGTAGATGTCGACTCTGTAAACTCCGCCACTGCGCGTCCGTTCATTAAAGCAAGGCAGTGCCAGTCTCAAGCCTAGATGAAGGAGGAGGATGACGCTAAATATTGTTTAGGGGGCCGATAGCGCATTGGATAACAACCGGCGTGGAGAGCGAGAGGTACCGAGTTCGGAGCCCCGTAGGGCGGATATGCTTTGTAGGCTGCTATTAGCGCCGTTGTATTGCAGAGCTGTCAGTCTGTTCTGTTAGTAGTTAAGATTGTTTCAATTGCATAACTTGTAAATGTACAGCGCAGTGCGTTCGTCAGGCGCTTAATTAAAGAAAAGATATTATTTATTATTATTATTAATGACTTTTGTAATCACAAACGGTTGTTAAACTGAAACAACAACCACTACGATTAAAATTGTTGTCAACGGCCTTTGATGTCATAAACGACGTTAAACCATGGAATAAGTAATAATCATAATATGGCGTCTGTGAACACCCGTTTTTCATAAATTTTTAACGCTATATATAACTAAAAACAAGCCACTCCGATTAAATGTTCCTTTTAAAATGCTGTTAAAATGCTATAAGAACTCCACTAATCGTACTGTTTGCACCGGTACTATATAAGAACTCCACTAATCGTACTGTTTGCACCGGTACTATATAAGAACTCCACTAATCGTACTGTTTGCACCGGTACTATATAAGAACTCCACTAATCGTACTGTTTGCACCGGTACTATATAAGAACTCCACTAATCGTACTGTTTGCACCGGTACTATATAAGAACTCCACTAATCGTACTGTTTGCACCGGTACTATATAAGAACTCCACTAATCGTACTGTTTGCACTGACAAATGTTCCATAACCTTTCTTGGTGTTAGGTTATAGTACGGACATTAAAGAGTTGAGGTTAAAACAATTGAGCAAAAGGTTTCTCGATGGGTTTCACCTTTTTGATACGTCTACGAGTCTAGTCCGAAGCCTGGATGAAGAAGGAGGGCGACACTAAACAAACCCTAGTATTCACAAGATGGTAAACTTCTGCTGTAATCTGGCTGTAATCTGGCAGTGTCAGTCTGAAGCCTGGATAAACGAGGAGGGAAACACTAATCGTCTTCACTATGACAACGTCGTTAAGCAGCAACTAACCCTCTGTGCTCCTGCTTGATACCCCGAGTGTTCGATTCCTTGACCTCGAAAATATTTCAATAGATACTTAATCTGTAGCTGTAGCTTATCTGTGAGCTGATATAAATTATGTATACATATTTGTGCGTTTCGGCGGCCATATGGGCCGCCATCTTAGTTAGTACTATTGCTACTCTATTGCCACTGCGATAGTTCGATTCCTGGGCCTTGGAAGTATTATAATCGACAGCTCATTTGTCATTGTATAGCTTACCTGTGAACTGAGATATTACAAATTTGTTTGGGGTGCAAACTACCCCAGTCCGTTCTCCGTTTCCTTCAGCCTATGAAGGTTAACAACATCTTCTGGCATCAAAGGCCGTTAACGTCGATGGAGAAATGTTTTGAGGTGTTCGTGCTGAGCTCCTTTAATTTAACGAAAATTTAGAACATATAGCATCAGTTGAATACTATTTAAAGGTGTCTTGTCTAATGCAGTTGATCTCAATTTTGCCTGCAATACACCATCGAAGCCCCCCAGATCTACTCGCTCATCCTCATAATCTTTCTCTATCTCGGCCTCCAGTCTCCTCCTCTTTGAAATTATGCAACCGCTCCGTAGTCTATTCCGCACTAACTCTTTGGAATTAACTCTGAAAAGATCTTCGCCACGTTACCCAACGTTCCTATCCCGCCTCTTAATTTCACCACACCTCCGCTTGCACCCACCTCTGCTACTTTTCACTCACAACTGAAAACCGACTTTTTCTAGGTATCCTATCCTGATTATATCTTCTTGCGCCACCACACGACCACCATCCTCACAGAATTAGCACCATTCTATCTCCTCGGATTGAACTTCCCGGATTCAGACCTGACACCGGAACGGACAAAACAACCTGACTGTTCCGAAATACAATTGATATAGCGCCGGTGTTTAATCTGGTCTTCCTGTCGCGGCCTTTGTGTGGCGCTGAAAACTTAGAAAATTAACAGTTACATCCATATTCCTCCAGTCAGCAGCATCTTCTCTATCCGTCCAACCGACTCTTTTGAGCACTTTCTTTACACACCTTTAAAATGCTGTTCGCCGATGCTATATAAGCATGAGACGCGGTTAGCAAAATGGTTAGCGAGTTCTCTTTAGACACCATTAAAACGTTGTTCGGTGGTAATATATATTAACGGGTCACGATAGTAAATTAATGCATCCTCTTGGTTACTGAAATAATAACCAATAGGAACAGTGGTAACTGTTGAAACAGTGGAAATTGGAGACAGAGACGAGAGACAGAGAGAGCTCACCGATAGCCAGATAGAGACAAAGAGACGGTGACAAAGAAACGGAGCAGAAAGACAAAGGGGCGAGACATAGATAGAAGGAGAGACAGACAAATACACAAATAGGCAATCAGACAGAAAGATAAAGACTGAGAGATACTGAGACAGACAGGCAGAGATTCAGAGGGAGAGGGAGGTTTTCAAGTGATTTTCATGATAATTTCTTATCGTTAAGTAAGATGCTTATGGTCTCATATTCCCGAATGGCAACGGTCCAACGCTCTTTAGCGAATATGCAAATCTATCATCAGAGCATCAAAGGAAAAATTCCAACTATAATCGAAAACGATGCAAAGGAAACACAGTAGAAATAGGAAAATTGTCGTCAGCGTCCACTGATGTCATATTATTACAACGTTTAAGCGTTTCAACTACAACTGATATTAATGGCTACTTGCTTGAAAACATGTTAAGCTTCTAAAGTAAAGGTGAGAACTTATCGAAGTGGTTTAGTTAATAGCCTATATAAGGTTCGGTCGACGTCAACGATCGTACCAGTCGTAAGATGTCGCCTAAACTCACAATAGGGCCTACTGCTAATAATGCAACGATCCGCTTAGACACCCTTGAATGTCTTTCAAACTGCGCTATATAGAGGCCTACTTGACAGAATGATGACAGGTTTAAACCACATAATCTTTAGACATCAAAGGCCATTGACTCTGAGAGGAAAATTCCTCACCTCCGTGGGTCATTTGACGTTTCTAATGAACAGTGTGTCATGTTGTTGCGATTGAAGGAAATTCTTAAACCTAAAATATTTAAAGATGTATATGCAGATTGTCACGTTAGTTGCTGTTTAACGACGCTGTGTCCTAGCAGAGTGGAGTTGCCCTCCTCCTTTATCGGGGCTTGGGACTGGCACCAAGTCCCTTGACGTCGGCCTTACCATATAATTATATTGGCTAGGAGCTGTTGAAGCAGGCCCTAGTGATTGCGTAGGTTGCCAATGGTTAAGTAACATCTTGTGGCATCGAAGCCCGTTAACGTCGATGGGTAAATGTTTTCTACAATTTTTAACTGGTAGTAGAGTTTAGACGAAATTTCTAACATAAAGCGTTGGTGGCAATCTATTTAAGGTGTCTACTATCTAATGCAGTGCTTCTGAGACTTGCTTTATCGGCCTTAACGAGGAAGGTTGGTTTTCAACAACAGCTTACATTACATAATTATATGTTAAATTGGAATTTAGATTTCGTGAAAAATTATTGTAAATGTTTATTACAACTATAGGTACTTTCTTTACTGTTGCATATTTCAAAGTGATTATCGTGTATTAACAGTGTGCCGTGATCTTTTTTTTATAAAATTTAACAATTTAATAATTTCTTCCAACACCATTAAATTGTGATTTTTGATATTATTCCGCGGTTCGGGAGCCAATCACTCCACGGACCAGCACCAGACCAAAGACCACAGTTTGATGAGCAGTAATCAATCGTAATATCAAGCGTTAGCATCAAGTGCTTAACGACATCTTGTGGCTGCCGGGACAATTAATATTTAACGTCGACCTTAATTCTTCGACGAACTTGACAGCTGGCGTTTTCAGTTTAAGGACACTGTGTGATAACAAAGATCATTAGCGTCGCCCTCCTCCTTCTTCCAGGCTTGGGACTGGCACTGACAAAGTACAATCAGTGGCGGGGTTAAACCATTGATCGAAAGGGAAACGCAGTTAAAACAGTTAACCAATTGAAAGAAATGTGAAAAGAAAATATATTGACCCATTATTGACGAATTTGAAGGTGTCTAAACAGATTGTAACATAACATTTATCTTTATCCAGTATATACATATTATATAATGTAATGTAATGTAATGTAATTAGTAATTTATATAGCGCCGCTCACAGCCGAGGCCATTCAGTAGCGCTCCCAGTGCGAGAACCCCGAGAGAAGAAATATGTTTTAAGGAGAGAGAGAGAGATGAAGACAATGATCCAGAAAGGAAAGTCTCACGCAAAGTGAAGTGAAGGGCATTCCATAAAGAGGGGGCCCAATGATGGCAAAGGATCGAGTTTGAGCAATCGTAGTCCTAGCTCGTGGGACAAAGAAGTCAGATCGGTCCAGAGATCGTAAAGGCCGATGAGAAGATGCAGAAAGAGGAGGACGAATTACATCCCTGAGGTATTTTTGGAGCAAGTCCCAGTTTGGATTTGAGGACCAAAGCAAGGACTTTAAACTGAATGCGGTCAGAGAGAGGAAGCCAATGCAGTTGGTTAACCATGAATGATGATATATGGGATTATTTAGGAAGGTGAGCAATCAATCGAGCAGCAGTATTGAGAACAGATTGAATAGGGTATAGACGGACCTTGGGAAGACCAATAAGTAGGGAGTTGCAATAATCAATTCTGGAACAGACAAATGCATGGACAATGGATGCCATGGTAGAGAGAGGAACAGATCTGCGAATAACCCTGAGACGCCGTAGGTGAAAGTAAGAGGATCGTGTAAGGTTGGTTACATGAGAAGAAAAAGTGAGAGCGCTTACAATATACACACATAATTATGTATACAATTATTCATCGGTATGTCGTATAGTCTTTATAAACAGCTTGAAAACAACTGAACATATCTCTGTGCGATTCATTTGTTTAATCCTTATCTCCCGGTTTCTTTTTATTGGCTCTGAGAAATTTCGAAATATTCAGATTTACATCCATCATCATCCAGTCAAGTAGAATCTCTCTGCGTCTTCCTCTTGTCCTCCTCTCCGCCACTCTGAGCTCATATACGGTGATCAAGAGTGAGTCTCCTCCCGCGATATAACCAATCCTCTTTCACTTTCGTTCTCTTTTTGCAGCTATCATAGATCAGTGAAGTAGTCGAGTCCACCCAAAACCGAATCCCAGTTTGAATCCGTGTCCATCTAAGCCGAGTCAGAGTTCCAGTCCACGTCACTAAAGATCAAGTATAAGTCTGAGTCCGGGTCGGGGTTCAAATCGACGCCTTCACAGAAATTTGGTTTGATATTTTTGCTCCGTCTGCACCCCATAGCCAATTTAGCTATAATGAGCACACTGACCGCACACTGACGTTGGGAAGATGATATGATGAATTTGAGGACTGGCCACCCGCCCTCATATGCCGAGGCTAAGAAAATGAAGTCACTAACACTGCATATCCTTGGCTGCCTCCGATTAAAGCTTAAGGTACTCCGTTGTATTGCAGGCTGTCTGTTCTGTTAGTAGTTAACTAGTTAAGATTACATTGCATAACATGTAAATGTACAGCGCAGTGCGTTTGTCAGGCGCTTCAATAAAGAAAAGATTATTATTATTATTGTTATTATTATTATTATTATCATCATCTTGTCTATGTTCAAATGACACCATTTCCAGCGCGCCCTCCTTCGTCAAACTGTCGGATACAATCCATTAGTCCGTTTGAATACTGCTACTGACTCATTTTGTGGTGGTGCCAGTCCCAGTCCTGTAAAAGGAGGAGAGCGACGCTTACCGTGTTCGCTATGAAGCAGCATTTTGTTTAGAAACCTTTTTTAATTTTGACATTTAGTACACCTCTTTTAAAGATTTTCACTTGACTATAAGTAGACGAACGCGTTGGGTATTAATTAGTCATTAGTGACTTTGGAAATGAGATTACAATATCGAAAACGTGTGAAGAGTGAGAACTGTTCAAAGGAATTATTATCAACATCAACGAGTTTGTGGCCATCAGGTGTCCTTAAGCTCTTGGAATGCAATCCATTAGTGGATTCGAAACTTCGATACTGATATATGCCGGGGCAGTGCTAGTCCCAATATGGATAAAGGAGGATGGCTAGAGGAGAATTTGTAATGACACAGCGTCGTTAATATAGCCTACAGTAGTAAATTATCTACAGACAATCGCCGTTTTGTCTTGTGAGACTGTTTGTAACGTCCTCGAACCGACTAAGATAATTGAATATTCTTATAAAGCATCCGATACATGCAACAGGTATGTAAACATGCTTATACAGGGTTTTATACTTTGCATGCTTAAAGTAGTGTAGATATAGTAGCAACACTGCGGTTGAATACAATGAACGTTGGTCGTCATTAAAATACACAAAAGGAAGTGAAATATAATATGAATTTAAGGCTAGGTGTCGTTTACTGAATGAATTATCCAGTTAAACGCTGAAAGCAACTAATACTGTTCGGATCTGTTATGACACCTTTAAATATGTTGAAAATGATGTCATATATTCGACGTTTTCGTTTGATATCTAGTTGTAGCTCTGAGCCCTTTGCCTCTGTATGTGATCTACAATATGCCAAAAAATAATCTTTGACGGCGGCGACGGCCTCTGTTGTCATAAGCTGCCGTTAAACTGTGGATCCATCCATCGATATCTAGTTGATGATAGTAATAATTCTTTAAAAAAAAAAAGAACAGCCAGAGAAGGCCAAAATGACTTAAAAATCATTAAAGTCATTAAAAAAAGAGCACGTAAGTGACAGAGAAAACAGAAAAACGGGAAAAAATGAAAAAAGGAACAGAAAAAAAACAGAGAGAATTATAATAAAAGAACCAATGGGCCAAACACAAATTACAGACAAAAGAAAATGTAAAGACGTCAACCGTTACGATCATTGTTATCATAAGACGTCGTTAAACTCAGGAAAAGAAGAAGATATCTAGTTGTGAATTTAGGTGTGGTCGCCAGGTGTAGTCGCAACACTGCGGTTCAATACAATTAACGTTTACTGAATGAATTATCCAGTTAAACGCTGAATGCAACTAATACTGTTCTGATCTGTTGAGACACCTTTAAATATGTTGAAAACGATGTCATATATTCGACATTTTCGTTTGATCTCTAGTTGTAAACCATTGCTGGGCACCCAGTTAACATTTTAATATAAGATAAAATCAACTCTTGTATTCAACTTCTCAACTCCGCTACTGCTTGTATTGCCAGTCCACAGCCTGAAAACGAAGGTGGACGACGTCAACGGCCCTGACCTTTGTGCGACCCCAGTGGATGAGAAAGTGTGGATCCCTCATTCCATTGTGGCGTAATGAGCGCCGCTATCGGGAGGGGAAGTCTTAACTTATTAGGATTCTGACATGTTAGCAGGTTGGTTAGAGAGCTCGTCTTGTAAAGCGGGGTTACTGGTTCGATCCTCCTTGTCTGAGACGACTGCTGTGTAGGGACCTTGAGCAAGTCTTTCGCTAATAATTGTTCAACGCCGTCTGGCTCCACTCCAATCAGTACTTAATGCTGCTGCTCGTTTGATCGCCCGCCTTCCTCGTTTCTCCCATATTTCGACTTTTATGACTGAAAAGTGAAAACCTTCATTGAATGCCTGTAACTGCTCGGATTCAGTTTAAAATTCTCTTTCTTACGTCTAACGACATCTTGTGGCTGCCATCTCCTTCACATCGACCGCTTCTGAAGCAAAGATTATCTTCATCTACTGTACGTGTATATACGGGTCTGCGGGTATACCCGTACCCGCGGGAGTTTACCCGTACCCGCGGGTCGGGTACACATCGGGTAGACAGCATTTCACGGGTCGGATCGGGTACGGGTAGGGTCATCACGGGTACGGGTATACCCGGTTTTACCCGTACCGACGTGAAGTTTTGGGGTTACAATGTCACCGTCACATATAATAGAGAATGTAGGCATACAATCGGCCTTACCGGGTCTACAACGTACTATTAACAGTTACTTAGTGTACTCGGTGACTGCATAGACCACGGAGATCAAATATATAATGCAATTGAGGAAGCACGACAGTTGTATGTGACAGGTTCCTCAAGTTGACTGCCTATTATTATTATTACTACTACAATAATTGCTGTTGCTGCTGCTACTACTACTACTACTACTCTTGCTGCTGCTACTACTACTATTACTATTATTATTACCACGAGAACAACTACTACTATTACTACTACTACTACTGCTGCTGTTGCTGCTGCTGCTTGCTACTACTGCTGCTGCTGCTACTACTACTACTACTACTACTACTACTACTACTACTACTACTACTACTACTACTACTACTAATATCATCATCAGCCTATTTATTATTATTACTACACGCTGAGTTGTAAGCCTGTTTGACAGGTAGGGACAGGGACTATGGGAAGGCGTGCTAATGACGTGACGGGTACTTTACGGGTACGGGTATACCCGCGGGTACGGGTAGGGTCGGGTAGTAATTTTGAATACGGGTCGGGTACGGGTACGGGTAACGGTTCTGTGTTACGGGTACGGGTCGAGGTAGCAAAAATGCTCTACCCGCAGACCTCTAACGTGTATACTCGATGGAATTCCAACATGGAGAGATTCTACCAGGTTTAACCACGTATCTTTAGGCATCAAAGGCCGTTGGCTTCGATAAGAAATTCCTTTGACCGTTCTCAGCTATATAGCTTATGGTTAAACGTTTTCAATGATGAAAATGTGTTATGAACTCGCGACTGAAGCAGATCATAACATTATTAGCCTAGGGTTAGGTTAGTTGCTGTTTAACGACGCTGTGTCATATCAAAGATGATTGGCGTCGCCCTCGTCCTTTATCCGGGCTTTGGACTGGCACCACCAGAGTTTGGTCAGTGGCGGTGCCAAGTCCGTTGACGTTGACCGTACACTCTGTAGAGGCTATAATAATTGAGTGTTATCAATAGTTAAAGAACGTCTTCTCGCCTCAAAGACTGTTAACGCCATTGGAGATAATGTTTAGCACAGTTTTTAATGCTTCTGGTTAAAGTACATCGTCCGTTCTTTCACATTTTTTATTAACCTATCAACTGAAAGAAAATTCCGAACATATAACGCAGGTCAAAGGCAATTTAAAGTTGTCTAATCCGATGCATCTCTAACTCTCTGATGCTGTGGACCAGTAATTCCTTTACCACCTCGCCGCCTTTCAACATCAGCCTACTTGTATATTAATATGTTATATTAAAATTTAGATTTCCGATTAATTTATTGTTACTGTTTTACATTGAATACAATTTAATATTTTATAAAAATATTCATCATAATTGTGAATCCGGTTAACATTCCGCGGCCCTGAAACCAATCATTCACGGACTAGGGGACAAGACCACGAACCACAGTTTGAGTAGCACTCGTCTAATAAGAGCGTACTATCTTTAGTTGCATTAAGTGTTAAGCGACTTCTAATGGACCTTCGAGCAATTAACGTCGATCTTAAATTGCACATCAAACCAGGACAATCGTAAACATCAGTAGCGTTATGAATGGATCCACAGTTTAACGGCAGCTTATGACAACATAGGCCGTGTCCGCCGACAAAGATTATTTTTGGCATATTACAGATCTCGAACGATGGATGGATCCACAGTTTAACGGCAGCTTATGACAACATAGCCGTAATGCCGCCGACAAAGATTATTTTTGGCATATTGCAGCTCAATTTTTTTAGCTCGAACGAAAATGTCTAATAAATCAGAAAGGTAGGTCATTCTATCTATACATGAGCGTTTAGGTGGAGGTGCTACGTGGGGCGCGTGGTGGTGGGGTGTGTTCGGTGCCTTGCAGCCGGAGGGGCTGCGGGGGTCCGAATCCACCCTTCAAGGGGTATGTTTGGTGCCTTGCAGCCGGAGGGTTGCGGGTTCGAATCTACCTCAAGCCGCCGCGTGGACCCTGGGCAAGTCCTTCACTCGCAATTGCTCATGGCTTCGGCGTGAAACTCCGATTCAGTGTCCGCGCAGTAGTCGGGAGCGCCTCTGAGTAGAAATCTTGAAGGGGCGCTATATATAAATATCTGAAATGAATTATAATAGGGAGGTCTAAACCATAATTACCGACCTAGGTATCATAATCATGGAATAGGTAATAGAAACATATTAACAGTGCACATCAGAAAGGCAATAGAACCATTTCATCCACGTGTAACGTGTCCTTTAGATGTGTAATGTTATGTAATGTAAATAGCAACATCTATTGCCGGTGTCTAATGCACAAGGCATCAACCGATGACACACCAAAACCAAAAGCCGTAATCAGGTCAACATCCAAAAGATCAGTCCGTAAGAGACAGAGAGAGACAGCCTACGGTGGATAAGCAATTTGAAAGAGGTAAGTTTTCAGCCGGCGAACGAAATGACCCAAGCGACTGAGCACAGCGTACAGACACAGGAAGAGAGTTCCAAAAAGTAGGTCCAGATACTGAAAAAGCTCGTTTGCCAAGAACAGTTCTTGATTTTGGTATGATGACCAGACAAAGATGATCAGATGACCTCATTGAATAATGATAAGTCTGGGGAATAAGAACTGATTTTAAATATTGTGGTTGGCCAGAATTTACAGTTTTATATACTATGAGCCCCAGTTTGAAACGAATTCTCTGCTGAACAGGAAGCCAATGCAAAGATTTAAGCACAGGGGTTATATATGTTCATATTTGGATGTATTAGTTATGGCTCTAGCCAGAGAGTTCTGAACCCTTTGCAGTTTAAGCAAGTTAGACTTATTGATACCAGTAAGAAGTGAATTACAGTAATCCAGGCGACTGGAAACCAATGCATTTGCCAAGAGATATTCTTGCAGACATTGGCACAGGCACGCCTAATTCTGCGTTATGTCACGAATGAACATGTAGGATGACTTACAAATACTGTTTACATGGCCACTGAGAGACATGGTAGAATTAAAAACAACACCTAAGTTACGTGCAGCATCGGCCAAATGAACAATTGAGTCACCCAGTTTCAATGACTTAAGCCCATCAAATTTTTTAAGTTGCTGTGGAGTGCCCAGTAGCAGAAATTCAGTCTTTGATGGGTTAAGGAGGAGTTTATTGGATGCCATCCAGGACTGTACCTCATCATCAGATGTGGAGAGAATGCCGCTTACAAACCTATACAATTTGAAGCTGAGTTCAAAATGGCTCCAGTTTAATCTCTCTTGTAGCATGTGTTTTGCATATGACATTGTGCTGGTTAAGTCCAGTGCTTTTTTTCAGCCGGAGCGGTCCGGAACGGCGTTCCTGGACCTTTTTCTCAGCTATTAAAAAATAATTTAGTTAATTAAAATTTTTAATAAAAATTATTTTAAATTAGTTAGATTATTTAACCGAATTACAGTGCTTTCAGTGAATTTTTTATATTGATATATATGAAGCAGAAATATTAGAATAAAATATGCCCCTATAATTGTTCTAAATTTGTTGAGTTCCGGAACCTTTTTTTTCTAGAAAAAAACACTGATTAAGTCACTGTTAGTCTATAGCAATAGATATTATTAGATAATGTTGGCATTGAAATACATTCAGTTTAGTTACTATCGTCTCGCACGTTCTCACAAATAACAGACATTCATGTCAAAAACTATGCTACAGGTATCAGAACAATCTTTGAAAATAAGAAAGTCTAATAGAATAAAAATAAGCATCGTCGATGTTTGATTATTTGCGTACACTTTGCATGAATAGTTAACCATTTGTGCTATGCTAAATTCCACAATAACTTATTGTAGCTGTTTATTACAAATATTATCTTATGGTTTTGTTACTGTTACATATTTCAAACTGTCTATCATGTATAAGCATTGTGTCAGGCTCTTATTTTTATGGCTTAGGCTACATTATAGTAAGCAATTTAATAATTGTTTAACTACCAGGAAGATTCTGCTTCCCGTTATCATTCCATGGGTCGGTTACCAATAAATTGAAGATCAGCACTATACCATGGACCAAAGTTTGAGTTTTACTGTTCTAATAAAATCGTAATGCTATTTGTTTAAAGACGCCAATGATCTCTATTATCACAAAGTGTCGTTTAACTGAAACTACTACTACCCTCCTGCGGCAATGCCAGTCCCAAACCTGGAGAAAGGGGAGGGCGACGCTCATCATCTTTGTTACGAAACAGTGTCATTTAACAGCAACCAACCAACCAATCACTCATTCTGTAGCTTTAAAGCAAGTGAGGTGGAGGATAATGGCTTTACAACAATCGTCGGATTTAGTTTCATTGTTGCCATCAGGTGATGCCAGTCAGAAGTGTGGATAATGGAGGAGGACGACGCTAATCGCCTTCGTTAAACCGTAGCACGGGCGGGAGAGAGGGAGAGGCACTTTCTGAATCCACTGTCAACTTTAGACCACTCCGATTTTTGATACACAGTATTTCCCCTTGTTAAACAGATCTGTGCATCACTAGTAGTATTCAGTGTTTAAATGGGTAATTCTCAGTGTTTGCAGCACAGTTTTATTCAAATATAATATAATAAAAACTTTAAGGACAAACAGGATATCTGTGTCGTATTTAAACGCGGCCTTCAAATCCACATAATCCATCCACAGATGTGGCAGATGTTATTCTCATGAGCTGAGATATAGCAATTTTTGTCTTTTATGTCGTAACAAAGGATGATTGGTGTAGCCCTCCTTTTTTCACGTTCGGACTGTAACATTCTAGCCATGGCTAGTTAGAGTTTAACGACACTGTGTCATAACAAAGATGACTAGCGTCACCCACCTCCATTTTTAGGCTTGTAATTGTCACTAGCACAGGCAGGGATGTGGTGAAGTTATTTATACAATGCATTGAAGACCAAAGACTTCATAAGGAAGAGAGATAAACAATGCAAAGAAAACGAGATACTTATAGCATCCAGAAGACACCATTAAAAGGTGTCTAAACAGACCTTTACAATATCACCGAAGATATGCTTTGTTTAACGGCTTGAAATAATACAACTGACACTGTCTATGATACAAATCTTGTTTAAAATGGGTTGGTGCAAATATTAAACAACATTCCGCAATTGTCCCACACAATAAATATTAAAAGCGAAAAGTTTTCTTAATAAACATTCCCATGAGTAAGATATTCTTAAATTAAGAATCTTAATCCTATAAATATAATAACAACATCAGATTCTTACTCAATTTTTTTGAAATTTTCAGGCGATTATTTATTATTCCTTAGTGTTACAGTAGTGACATCTTATGGCAACATCGGCCGCTATTACCATATCATACATCAAATAATAATTATTCCACAAACATTATTTAGACGTTAACGCACGCGATTAAAGCGTTAAATTTGTTGTACAATTAACGCGATTAAATATTTAATCGCGATGAAATTTTAACCGCAAGCGCAGCTTTCACGTCAAAATTTACCATCAATTTATTTAATGAGTTGATGCGGAAGTAAAAAGTCTTAGGCCGAGATTGGACTTATTTAACTCAGTAGAGTTGGGCGAAATTGTCGGCAACAAGAACGATTTCCGCTTAATGGCAGTGTGGACTTGTTTTTTAGTATACAATACTTTTTGGATGTGCTGGAGTCGGGAGCGCCTCTGAGTAGTCCTCTTGAAGGGGCGCTATATAAATTTATGAATTAATTAATGAATGAATACAATACAAATGAAAATGTATAGCGCGCTTCACCAAGACAGGTCTTGCACGAGCGCGCGTTCTGCTACATTCTTAGTCATAGTGCAAGGTGAACAGAGGAGTTTTTAACTTTCTTTTAAACTGAGCAACAGATGTGCACTGTCGAACTGAAGTTTGTAAGACTGTTCCATTCTAAGGGTTCTGAGACAGAGAAAGCACGGTCTCCAAACTTCCTGTTTGTGTGATGTACGGTGAAATCCCTCGCGTCGACGATCGGAGTCCTCTATTATTGGAAACACAACATGGCATGACCATGGATGCCTTCTATGAGGGAGAGGTTCCAGAGTGAATGCGATACTTCATATAATTATTTACCGGGACTTCTGTAAAGGGGTCGTAATTAACAATTGAGCGAAAATGTACTCTATATATCTTCGGTTTAATGCTATTTTAAGGTGTCTAAGTAGATCGTAACATTATTCGCAGTATTGTGAGTTTTTACATCTTACGACTGGCAGGGCCGCTCACGTAAACTAAATCAATTCGTGAAATTCTCACTTTTAGTTTAAAAGCTCGGCATTGTTCTTAATCAAGTAGCGATTGCTAACAGTTGTGGTTCAACGGTGTAAACGTCGGACTATTGCATCAATGGAATTTGAAGACATTTTGCTATTTCTCCTGAATTACTTCAGTAGTGTTTTCGATCATTGTTGCAATTGTTCCTCGATGGTTTTACAGACTCCTTAAAGAGCATTGGACCCGTGCTTCCCAAATACAAAGCACAATTCGCTAGTTGATCTTTAACGACACTGTTATAATATTATCTTATGGATCCTATGGCAGATTTCTTCGCCCGCCTTCTTGATCCAATCTTTGGACTGGCGCTACCAGGGTAGAGGCAGTAGGTGAGTTCAAATTTATTTTTGTATTATGCCAAAACGAACGGTGAGAACTGTTGCATATAATTATACATTTCGTTTAAGTGTGATTATCGCCCTATAAGTAAAAGCAGAAGAGCTGGTCTGTATTTTGTCAAAACGAACGGTCACAACTGTTCAAACTAATTACATACCCTTTCAAGTGAGATATTCGCCCTATAAGTAAGAGCAGAAGAGCCGTTCTGTATTAACTGACTTTCAAAGTGCGAAAATAATTTCTATAATTATGCGAAAGCAGAAGAGTGGTGCAGTGCCAGTCCCAAGAATGGAGAAAGGTGGGTCCACACTAATTATCCTTGCTATGACAAAGTGTTGTTAAATAGCAACTAACGAACTGACGGTTCTATATTATGCCATTAGAACAGTGAAAACTGTTCGAAATAATTACACACCTCTTCTAAGTGTGATATTCGCCCTATAAGTAAAATCAGAAGAGCAATTCTGTATGTTCTGCATATTTATGTTCAATCGTCTCTTGTTGCTGAGAACCAATAATTATGAGCTGTAATATGCCAAAACTAATCTTTGTCGGCGGCAACGGCCTATGTTGTCATAAGCTGCCGTTAAACTGTGGATCCAATCCAGCATGTTTTGTAGTTTTCAGAGGTCTTTGACAGCGTTCAATCGTAGCCTATGTTGTTGTTGAAATATCATGTGCAAATGTGGCAAGACCAGGGCATGTCATTACCACAGATAAATCCATAGGGCCTATTATTAGCCAAACGACGTAAACAAAACATTTACTAATCAAGCTATTGTACGTAAGATCAGCTGTCATTCCCGTCCTACTGTGACCGAGAAGCAAAAGAAGCGACCTGTGGGGGTTTCAGTGTGTTCATAGATGGGCATGAAGATGCTCTTCGAAAATACTTTAAACATGTTCTAAAGCAATAAACGATTAGTAGCAGTAGAAGTTGTTGAATAGTAGTTATCCTAACCTCACCTAATAATGTTGTGATCTGTTCGGACACCTCTGAATAATAATAATTATTATTCCAAAGTGTAACGTCCCCTTATGACATCAAAGTTGCCTATACAAAGCTGATTTAATAAAATGTGTCGTAACGAAGATGATTGACGGATCCCTCCTTCTTTCTCGCGACTTTGAACTGGCACTATGAGTGACAGAGTTATGTCTTATATTGCAAAAAAAGAAGTTTGAGTTGGAAGGTACGACTTATACAATGGATGGATCCACAGTTTAACGGCAGCTTATGACAACTTAGGCCGTTTCCGTCGACAAAGATTATTGTTGGCATATTACAGCTCTATACAATGCAAAGAAAACGAGAATCTTATAGCGTCCGTAAGACGCCAATAAAAGGTATCTAGACAGAGCCCTACAATATCACCACCTGTATTCCGCAACAATAATTATCCTACACAAGAAAAGTTAAAAGCAAAAAATCTTAATAAACATTCTAAATTCTCAAGAGATCCTTAATCATAAAATAATAATTATAATTGTGACAATAGATTCTTTTCCTTTCTCACATTTAAAGCGATTATTTGTTAATCTTCAAATCAATGACATCTTATGGCAACATTGACCGTTATTGTCAACTCATACATTACAAAATAATAATTGCACAAACATTATGCACCTTTAAATAGCTTAGGCCTATCATCATCAATAACCATTGGTTCAGTGCCCGTAGGTGTCCCATGCCTTCTTCACAATGAAGAAGGCTTTGATAGCCGCCTTTATATAGACCACGTTTTCGTTCAATCAATCACCAATCCCCAACACATTTCAATCAGTAAAAGCGATTAACCCTCAGGTATGATGTTGAAAACTATAAAAAAATCTCCTACCGATGTCAACGGCCTTTGACGCTATAACATGACATAAAAGTTAAAGATTCATCCAACCGTGCGTTTGAAAAATTGGACACCCTTAAAACGGTATCATTGAAATTGATATAACTATGTTATTCAGATGGCGCGCTATTATCAAACACTGCGTATCTTCGTCAAGAAGCCTTTAATGTCGTAAGACGACGCTAAATATTGGAATAAAAAAATCAAAACAAAGAAAAATGTTTTATGGTGCCAAAATAATTTTCTCAGACGTCAACGACTTCTGTTGCCATAAGATGATAAACTTTGGATCCACCCAATCATTAAATTCGTCGAGGAGAAAAACATAGCCGAGGATGAGCGCTTGGGGCTGGTATTTGAAAATATTTTCTTTCTGGCGTTTCCAATTATGTGTCGAAGACTTCCTTCAATGAATTAACAATGGTTTTGCATATTCCTTGTTTAGTAGCTGTTTAACGACTCTGTGTTATAACAAAGATGATTAGCGTCGCCCTCCTCTCTTCTCCAGGTTTTGGACTGGTACTGTCAGACTATAGTATTAGTTATCTGTGTTTAGCAACATCTTTTGGATATTATGGCCGTTTTCGTAGCCCTCCTTCTTTATTCAGAGTTTCGAATGTATTGTATTGTATTGTATTTCAACACTTGTTATAGCGCCCCTTCCAGATTCCTATTCAGAGGCGCTCCCGACTACTGCGCGGACGCTGAATCGGAGTTTCACGCCGAAGCGCATGAGCAATTGCGAGTGAAGGACTTGCCCAGGGTCCCTACGCGGATTGGCGCTACCAGCGTGCGGGCAGAGACTGGGTTAGAAGTGAACAGGCATGGATAATTATCATGTTCAATTCTTCCTAAGAACGGCGTCCACTTTCTGCTTCTTAATTTAACCCCCGGAGTAGCACAACCGCAACATGCTACAATACGCCCTCCTCCTTTCTCCACGCTTTGGACTGGAACTACGAGTACGAGCAGTTGTGCAGCTGAGTAGAAACGTTGATTTTACCTCATCCTAAATATTAACTGTTGCTCTTCGAATTGCTTGAGTCCTTAGTGCCAGGCAGTGCCAGGCCGAAGCCTGGACAAAAAATGTTCTTCGTTATCACACAGGTGTCGTTAAACTGAAACTACTACTGCTGCTTGTGGAGTTTGTTCATCAACGATTGAACGAAAATGCCTAATATATTTCATCGGTTTAAACCTATTTAAAGGTGTCTCAACATATCGGAAAATTTTAATATTACTTGTATCCATTGTTTAAGTGGATAATCTAATTGCTTACATTATATATTTGTTCAAATTGCTCAGTAACATAAAATTGCAAAAAACTTTTAAAAGAGATTTTTTTTTAAAACAGGCTACCAGCGTCCTATTTAAACGCGTCCATCAAATCAACGTATGCCATCCACAGATGTGGCAGAAGGAAATCTCGCTGGGACTTGATGACATTATTCAAGGTGATCCCTACCTAAAATAGCATCTAACCAACTCTGTAATAGTCCGCACACTGTTAGAAGTAGAGGTTTTTAAATAGTTTTTTAATGGTATTATAAAGTACTCAAGGTTTTCCAGCTGATAGAATACCTATCCGGTTTTTGTTAGCAGTAAACCGTTTCTAAACCATTTGAAATGGTTCTTGAAATTACCTTAACGGACCATCCTCGATGTTTATGCCACGCAGATTCTCCATATGTACGAGGCATTTGCAATGGGCATAGGCCTACGAATGTGGAGTCCTGTCGACATTACGGCTATATATATGTCTGGTGATTGTCCAAGCAATTCTATATTACAAATGCCACTGGTTTTTATAGATTTCTACACAACCATGCATGTATGCATGCATGCGCGCTCGGAGCTTCGCCTTTTCCCCATGCAGGACCCTTTCTCTTACTTTCTTTTCTCATCTTAAGACTGTTCTTTTTAGCCGTGCTGGAGTTGGGAGCGCCTCTGAGCAGTTTTCTTGAAGGGGCGCTATATAAATGTTCGATATGAATGAATGAATATACTTAATTTGACTCCAAATATAGTCAATTCAACCGTTGAATAACATTATTGTATTATATGTTGAGCACACATTTATGCTATAGGCCCTATAATAAGAACGCTGGAGTTTATAGGAATTAACGTCTAGTTAAAGCTAATTATTCCACTGTTAATATGATTAAAAACAGATGAAAAGTTCTGGATGCACAGGGAATGTAAATTTTATTTCAAGACAAAATTAACGGAGGCCGGAGGTAAGGATAAGAGCATAGTATTATAATTTTAATTTTATGATTTTTATATTATGTATATATTTCAATATTGACGCGCGTTATAATATAAATGCGGCGCATAAGGGCACTCTGCGATGCGTCATAGAAATTTATTTTTACTTACTTGTTTAAGAGTAGCTTTCGTAAATTATTTTTGCAACGGAAGTTGTCTTTTCGTCTGTGATCACTGAGAGAGAAGGTACGTTTTAATGTTTTAATCTTTTTAAATCCAAATTTTTTTTGCAATGCATGTGTTGTGTGCCCATTGATTTTAGTCGGGTTATCATTATCCTCATATTCTGTCACAAAATATTAATAAACTGAACCATGTAACGACGACTATTACTAATGGCGGGAATTTGATTAATGTGACAGGAGGCCCACAGTGGTAGCCGAGTTTCAGCCTGTTACTCCATTACGGTTTGATTGAAGGCCGCAACGGCCGGCCGGAAATTTAGTAGGATGCGCGCTTAGTAACGCCGGCCCTATTTGTTTTGTGTATTCCTCGTGTATTATTTATGAATAATTATAAAACGAAATCGGCGATCTAATTTTAGCGGTGTTAACACGAGATCGGGCGACGTCGACCAATCACGTCGCGTGTCCATCGCAACAGCATCAGTATTCGAAATGGCGACCTTACCGCATCAAAAACTTTATACCTAGAATTTAAGCACGGCGAGGGTCGTTTAGGGTTAGTTTAAGTGTCGTGAGGGTGGGTTAGGGTTAGTCTTAGGGTTAGTGTTAGGGTTAGTTTTGTCCGTAGGTGGTTGAATATAGCCGAGCTCATTTTATCCAACATGTTATAAAATGAGATCGCCGATCTCATCCTAACACTGACCATTATTTAATATCTGTCATTAGTAATAATCCTTGTAACTTTATGTTGACTTTGCAGGCGTGTTTTTAAATGGAGGACGCATCGACATGGACGGAAGAGCAAGTCGGTGTATGGTTGGACCAGCACGGCTTTGGTGCTTACAAACCCAAATTCTTTACATACCATATACAAAACCATTACTTCTAACAGTGCAGAGGAAACTAAATCAATGGTCAAATTCGAAACGGTGCGCACTCTGGTCGTGCCAGTCCCAAGCCTCGATGAAGGAGGAGGGAGATGACAATGATCTTTGTTTTGACACAGCATCGTCAAGTAGTAATTTCTAATTGTAGTTACGTTGAAATAACTGACCAATCAATGACTTGATCTTTCGAAATTGGGTCATAAGGCAACGTCGACGGCAGCCATGAGATCCACAAGACGTCGTTAAACACTAGATGCTGCTAATTATATTATAGTCGTTAATTAAGCACTTAATGCTACAAAAGATATTCCGCTTTGATTAGATCAGAGCTACCAAAACTTTGGTCCGCGATCCGTTACCGGTCCACGAATAATTGGTTACAGGGCCTCGCAATGATAACAGGAATAACTATTATGATGGTATTTCAATAAAATATTAACACTAGAAGCACCGCAGGGGTCAATCTGACCCCTTTTGGTTTTTAGCGTAACGCACCTCGGCCCCAGATATAGCCTGGGTCCTGTAATTTCATGACTTCTCCTAACTTCGTAGGGTATACCCTCTGACAAAATTTGAACTCGGGGGGATTCATAATTTCTGAGATTTTTGCTGTTCTACCTTTAAGCACCAAGGGGTCAATCTGACCCCTCCCTATATTAGTACTTGCATGTAAGGCTACGCATTTCTTTTTTCTATTTAATAATATTATAGATCAAAGCTAATTACGTAATAAAATGCGAGAAGATAGGATATCTGGTGAGAGGAGAGGAGATCTGGTGAGAGGAGAGACGATCTGGTGAAAGGAAAAAATATCTGGTCAGAAGATAGGAGATCTGGTGATAAGATAGGAGAACTGGTGAAAGGAGAGAAGATCTGGTGAGAAGATAGAAGATCTGGCAAGAGGAGAGAAGATCTGGTGAGAGGAGAGATCTGGTGAGAGGATAGGAGATTTGGTGAGAAGATAGGGTGAGGTCTGATGAGATGATAAGAAATCTGGTGAGAGGATAGGAGATCTGGCGAAAAGATAGGGTGAGATCTGATGAGAGGATAATAAATCTGGTGAGAGGATAAGAGGTTTGGTGAAAAGATAGGGTGAGATCTGGTGAGAGGATAGGAAATCTGGTGAGAGGATATATAGGAGATCTGGTGAGTGGATAGGAGACTTGGCGAGAAGATAGGGTGAGATCTGGTGAGAGGATAGGAAATCTGGTGAGAGTGTATATAGGAGATCTGGTGAGCGGATAGTAGATTTAGTGAGAGCGGAGGAGATCTGGCGAGAGGATAGTAGATCTGGTGAGAGGAGAGGATCTCCTATTATTCCATTCCAACTTACTTATTACACTTGTTTATGCTTAAGTAATTTATGTTAATAAAGTTGATAGTCAATTTCATTGAATTTACAATTGACTTTGAATTATAAATTATGTGGGGTCAAAATGACCCCCTTGGTGTTTCTAGGAAGTTCGATTGCTCGGTACTTCTAGTGTTAAACTGTATACAATAATATCAGACAGTAAAAAAATAAATAGGAAATCTCAATTTCAATATAACATAATATACATGTAAGCTGATGTTGAAAGGCGGAAAAGCTGGTAATAAAGGAAACTACTGGTCCACAGCATCAGAAAGTTAAAGATGCACTGGATTAAACACCTTTAAATTGCCTTCGACCGACGCCACGGTTATAGACACTCTGGCATCAGCAGCCAAAGCGGGAGCAGCAGCGAGTCTGGCAGTGGACAGAAAGACACAGAAATACCACGCCTTTCTAGAAACACACGTTTTCATACCGCTAGCCCTGGAAACGCTGGGTCCCATCAATACCGCTGGCCTCAATTTTATTTCTGACATGGGTCGCCACCTCACGATAGCTACAGGTGAACAGAGAGAAACCAGCTACTTATTTCAGAGAATCTCAGTCACAATACAACGCTTCAACGCCGTAGCTTTTAGTGGCACATTCATTAAACCCACGCCCGATATGGATGAGGTATAGCCGTTCCAGAAACACATTACTTTTATAATTTCTAAGTCCCTAATAAAGTACCTCAGGGCAAAAATAATAATAATAATATAATAATAATGATAATAATAATAATAATAATAATAATAATAATAATAATAATAATAATAATAAAATAATAATAATAATAATAATAATAATAATAATAATAATAATAATAATAATAATAATAATAATAACAACAACAACAACAAAAACAACAACAACAACAACAACAATAATAATAATTATAATTATAATAATAATAATGAAGTATGCGACAATATGCCCTCCTCCTTTAACCAGTTTAGACTGGCTTTACTAGACTTCGAGCATGAGTGGTATTGTGTAGTCGGATAGAACAGTTCATTTGCCCTAATCTTAAATACTTTCTGCTACTGAATGAACCACTCGATGTCCAACTAATTAACTAACTATAACCTAAGCTAATAATGTTATGATCTGCGCAGACATCTTTAAATATATTGCGCCTTATCTTTGAGGGGCGCTATATAAGTCCTCTGAATGAATGAATGAATGAATGAATGAATGAATGAATGAATGAATGAATGAATGAATGAATGAATGAATGAATGAATATTTACTTCACAGTTTCCTTTAATCGCCAGTTGTTGTGTCGTGACTCTGGTCATGACATAATTTGTTGATTAGTAACGTTTAATCTTTAGCCATGCAACTGAAAATTGTTATTGAACGAATAAGAATTACGTCATATAATATGGTGTCGACGCGTTTTAAAGGTGTCTCAACAGATCCAACCAGTAGAATTTAGTGTTTAACTGGATCGTACAATGTTCTCGTTGCCTACATTACATATTTCTTCAGATTGCTCAGTATTATGAAATAACACAAAACTTTCTAAATACGTCTACGTAAAGCGTTACTTTTAACAGCAGGCTACCAGTGTCATATTTAAACGCGGCTTTCAAGTCAACGTATTCGATCCACAGATGTGGCAGGTTTTAATCTCGCCGGGTCTCGATGACATTATTCACGACGAAACCTAAAAATAACATGTAACCAACTCTGCAGACACCTTTATATTGGTATTAGACAGCTCTATATATAATCCTGTTTGCTTTCGTTCAATCTGATACAGTTAACTGCCGATCTACTTAGATTCCTAAAAATACCTCCAAACCAACTCTATCCTAGCAGCCACAAGATATCGTTACACAATGAATAATAAAATAACTATCTATTCTATACCGATATTTATGGCTCTGGTAGTATGCAGTGTTAAACGACATCTTGTGGCTGCCAGAGCCGTTGACGCCAACCTAACTTCATAATATTAACCTGAATAAATGGAGACAGTAACGCTTGGATGGATCCACAGGTTAACGGCAGCTTATGACAACATAGGCTGTTTCCGCCAACAAAGATTATTTTTTGGCATATTACAGCTCTGACATAACAGTATCACTTAAGGATAATGCAGCTACATATGCATTTATTTTATTACTCAAAGGTTTAACGTCGCCTTATGACAACAAAGGCCGTTGACGACAATTCACAATATATACCATACAATGAAAACAAGAAATTTAACGTCGAAACGACACCATTTAAAGGTGTCAAAATAAATCCTTACAATGTCACAAGATTCAATGTTAAACGACGTAGAGTAATGCATCGGTTAGGCCTACTTTCTGTGATTAGAGATAATGTCAGCTATATATATATATCGTCATGTGAGAGCCAATTAGAGCTGTCTAACAGATCGCAACAATATTGCCAGCATCGAGCGTTTAACGATAGTCTGTCTTATGGCTAGCAGGTCCGTTCAAGTCAACGTTACCATAATTATACATTAGCTAAATCAATTCGAAATGTTCTCACTTTCAGATAAGAAACCGGACACTTTCTGAAGCAAGTTTCGATTGGTAACAGTTCTAGTTCAAGGGTTTAACATCGTCCTATCCGACATCAATGGAATTTGACGACATTTAGCTATTTTTACTTGATGATATTAGTCAAAGCGACACCTTTAAACAACTTGTAACCAACTATATTATAGTCCGCATAGAAAACAAAAACCATTGTAATTAAAGACAAGAGCTGTAATATGCCAAAAACTAATCTTTGTCGGCGGCAACGGCCAATGTTGTCATAAGCTGCCGTTAAACTGTGGATACACAAAAACCATTGTCAACTCCTGCACGGCGCACACTGTGCCAGTGCCAGTCCGAAGCCTCGCTTAAAGAGGAGGGCGACGCTAATCATCTATGTTATGACGCAGCGTCGTCAATTAGTAACTACGGGTTGTAGTCTTGCTAATATAACAAACTAATCAATGACTGGACGTTTCCATAATGGGTCGTAAGGTAAGGTCGATGTCAACGGCCCTGAAATCCATAAGATGTCTTTGAACACGTGATGCTACTAATTAGACCAGTGGAACCCAAATTGTGGTCCTTGGTCGGCGATTGATTGGTCTCCAGCCTGTGGAATGATAACGGAAATCACAATCTTCATGGTAGTTAAATAAATTATTAAACTGTTTACAATGTAAAGCAGAAAGAATAATGGTCTGACACGGTGTTGATACACAATAAACAGTTTGAACCTTGCAACACTAGCAAAATGTTAAGCTTGTTTATAGTAAACAGTCACAATAAATTATTTTAAAATCTAAATTTTAATATGGCAATAATTATGTAGGCCTACCTGTAGTGTAAGCTGATTTGAAAAGCACCGGTCGACGGTAAGGCCGGTAAAGTAAGTTTGAGATGCACTGGATTAGACACCTTTAAATAGGTTTCTCTTAACGCTACATGTTGGAAATTTTCGATTAATCGTAAATCACTGTTAGTCGTTCAAATGTGGAATAATAATAATCGTAAGTGAACACCACCAACGGATACAAAACCTCTTTATATCGACGTTAACGGCCGGTGATGCCACATAATACTGTTTAAGTAATGGTAGCCTAAGCAATCACTAGGATCTCCCTTAAGACCACCCAATCAATATAATTATAGGGTAAGGTCAACGTAAGCGGACTTGGCACAGCCACTGACCATACTCTGGTGGTGCCAGTCCAAACCCCGGATAAAGGGCGACGCCACTCATCAATGCTATAACACAGCGACGATAAAGAGCAACTAACCTAACCTAACCTAAGCTAATAATCTTATAGATATCTTTAAATATAAATGCTTCACAAATTACTATCGAAGCCAACGACCTATGTATAAGCTTATTCGTTTATTTCCCAAAACATCAGGCAAAACTCTGTATACGTGTCGAATAACAGTTGACAGTGTGGCTACTTATGGCTGGGCTAATTAGTACATGTTTCTATATAGCATTCCAATGCCTCAAGATATGTTGTTAAACCTGGTAGAATCATCCCTTCGCATTGATGACGTCGATGTGAGTGCCCTGGCAGCCACAAGATGTCGTTACACATTGGTTTTTAATAGCTCATCTAAAATATAACGCTGGGATCGACAACTTTAAACGTCCATGCCTTTCTACCAGACAGTGTAACTATCTAATATAATAATAATAATATTTTCGTTTATATCTAGCAATGGTTAGTTACTGTTGATGAGACTGTGTTATAACAGGGATGACTAGCCTCACCCTCCTCCAATTTAGGCTTTGGATTGGCCCTACCACAGGCAGGGATATGGTGAAGTTATGTATGCAATGCATTGAAGACAAATGATAGTCAAAAACAGATACACAATTCAAAGCAAACGAGCAACTTATAGCGTCCGAAATACTTTATAATAAAGGTGTTTAAACAGAGCTTTTCAATATCACCACAACTATTCGTTGTTTAACGGCATGAAGTACTATATCTGACACTGTATATGATACATATAATTATTATGAAAATTTGTCTGATGGAAATTATACAATATTCCGCCACAAATGCCCCACACATAAAAATATTAAAATCAAAAATCATTCTTAATAAACATGACCTAATTACATCTAATTACATCTTATTTTCTTCAGGATATTTTCTGGTGTTACGTTGTTGAGCATTACAAAGATGACTAGCGTCACCCTCCTCCGTTTTTAGACTTTGGATTGGCACTACCACAGGCAGGATTTGGTGAAGTTTAGTATGCAATGCAATAAAAAACGATATCACTATTAACGAAGATGAGATACGCAAAGAAAAGTCGATACTTATAGCGTCCTACAGACACTAGTAAAAGGTATCTTAGTAGAGCGAACATTTATGAGAAATTTGTCGATGAAATGCATTATATCATAAATCATCATCATCATCATCATCGTCGTCGTCGTCGTCGTCATCATCATCATCATCATCATCATCATCATCATCATCATCATCATCATCATCACCCCAGCTAATATATTCAACTGGATTATCTCCCTCCTGAGCAATAGTAGTCATTGCACCAAGTTCCGTGGTCTTTTGTCTGCACTGGCTGAAATCAATGCCAGCATAATTCAGGGTTCTGGTATGGGTCCTATAAACTTCCTGGTTGCCATCTCCGGCCTAAAACCTCTCTATAGCTTTAATCGTATCTTCAAGTATGCTGATGACTACATTCTTGTGATCTTGGCTTCTAATATCTCCACTACGGATGCAGAATTACAAGGCTCGGGGTTTGGACCATCTGGCTATATTGTCAACGCCTCTGACCTTCAGCCAGTCGATCAGCAGAACCTGATCGTCAAGTACGCTGATGACACGTATTTGATCGTCGGTGCCTCGAAGAGAGTAACTGTCTCCGTAGAGCTTGACCACATCGCGACATGGGCAGCCCGCAACAACTTACGCCTAAACGCATCCAAATCCCGAGAGATGTTGATTCGCCGGCGCAGCAACATCGAATTGCCACCAACCATCGCCGGAGTAGAGCGCGTTGCCACCATGAAAATCCTGGGAGTGACCATACGAGAAGACCTTGGCACATCCACACACATCGATGGAATATTGGGGGTCTGCTCGCGCTCCCCGTATGCCCTTAGCGTTCTGAGGTCCCACGGCCTTCCTACAACGGCGCTGCATGACGTGGCAAAGGCAACAACCGTGTCCCGTCTGCTTTATGCGGCGCCAGCCTGGTGGGGCTTCACCAAAGCTGAGGACAGAAATAGGTTGGACCGATTTCTACAAAGATCGCGACGAATGGGCTATCTCCCTGGCAACGCGCCTGACGTCTCGGTGATGGTATGGGCCGAGGACAGACTGCTGACGGCAGTCAGCAGAAATACATCCCACGTCTTGCGGAGCTTGTTTCCGCCTGTCATCAAGCGAAGTTACAGCCTTCGCCCTCGAACTCACGATTTTGCATTACCAGCTAAGGATGATAAGAACTACATTCCTAGGGTCCTCTATAGGAGCTTGCTCAAAAAATAACCCCTGAACAAACAATAACCTATAGAATTTTAATTACTAATCTCTTTTCACTTTACCTTGTAACCGGTTGCGGCTTGTCAACCTGATTCACATTAAACGAATATATATATAGAATTAGATCATATTAGCACCTGGGATCTTAAATGTAATCTCCACCTGAACCACTCAAAATCCTGCGAGATTGTATTTACCAAACCAAAGGTGAATCTTATACAGGACCCTCCAATCCTGCCTGGCATTAAGTTAAAAGGGTTATGTCATTGAATGCACTGGGCGCTGAGATTACCGAAAGTTCTGCTTTCCCCGTATGTTCAAAGACTTTGCATTCGGGCCAAGCAATCTCTCCATGTCCATCGTATTTTGATTTCAAGTGGGCTTTCGGGGTCAGGCTTCGTGATGTGGTCAGGGCTACCACTATCAACCGCATGCTATACTGTTCCCAAGTATGGTGTGGCTTCGCCAGTGAGCAGGAACTTGACTCTTTGAGCGCGCTGGTCCGCAAGTTGGTAGGCCTACGCCTTGGTTTCCTACCCAAATCTTTTCCCACCTTTGAGGAGTTTAGTAAAAAAAGCTAACATAGACCTCTTTAGAAACAGCCTAACAAATGCTAGCCACACCCTCCACGACCTTTTCCCCCCATGTCAATTGCACTGGTCATGACCTGCGCCCACGCTCACATAACCGTGTTCTCCCTAGATTTGATTCCCTTACCAGGCGCGGCTTCTTAGCTAGGATGTTGCACAGTTAGAGATCTATCAGTTTTCTAGTTGACTTATTTTTCTTCTAATTATCGTTTTCTTTATACCTAAATCATTTTTGACTTTATATGTAAAGCGCTGATTGTTTGCTTTTGTTTACAAAGAACATACTTACTTACTTACTTATTATGCCGATACGAACGGTGAGAACTGATTTTTATTCAGTTTCAGTTTAACGACACTGTGTGATAACGAAGATCATTGACGTCGCCCTCCTTCTTTATACTAGGCTTGGGACTGGCACTGTAAGAGTACAAGTAGTGGCGGAGTTTGTTGAAAATAATTGCACATCTCGTTCAAATAATTATGATATTCGCCCCGAAAGTGAAAAAGAGCGGTGCAGTGCCAGTCCAAAGCATGGAGAAAGGAGGAGGGCGACGCTAATCACGGTTGCTAAGTGGCAGTGTCGTTGAATCCTTAAATAGCAACTAACCATCTAACAGTTCTGTAGTATGCAATACGATAATTACACACCTCTATTAAGTGTTTTTTCACCCTATAAGATCAAGCAAAGAGCAGTTACGTTAGTTGCGTTCATTTTCTCAGAAGTATGTGTTGATGAGTAGCCTTATATGAGGAATCTGTTACAAGTCAATGAGATGTGAATTTTCAGGATTGAAGTTAAATAAAAACGATTGAAATTTCAATTGGATGTCATTACCACAGATAAAACTATATTGTTGCACAATGAGGTTACAAACAAGGTAAACAAAACAATAACTAAACAATCCATTGAACGTTAAAGCAACAGTTTTTCCCGTGACCGAGAAGCAAAAAAAGCGGCTAATCGGGGTTTCAATTTGTTTATAGATGGGCATAAAGATAACTTCCGTAAATACTTTAAACATGTTCTAAAGCAAGAAGCAATTAGCAGCAGTTGTAGTCATTAAATAGTAACTAACCGAACCTAACCTAATAATTATGTTGTGATCTGTTCGGACACCTCTAAATTATTATTATTATTCCAAACTGTAACGTCCCCTTATGTCATCAAAGGCCGTTGCAGACAATTCAGAAACGTATATACAATGGATTGGATAGTTGTTGATTAACGAAAATGTGTCGTAACGAAGATGATAAGAGGAGCCCTCCTCCTTTTTCGAGGCTTCGAACTAGCGCTACCACTGGTAGGGTAGTGATGGAATTCTGTATACACGACAAAGATAATACTGGAGAAATGCAAAGAAAGCGGTACTTATAGTCTCTGTATGACACAATAAAAAGGTTTCTAAACATAGCGTTGCAATATCACCACAAATATTCATTGTTTAGCGACAAAAAACTCATGCGCACCTTACGGCCAAGATTGCCGCATGTATTTATCTGCGCGTTAATTTTGACCATTTGGTTGGTCGCAGTCGTTTTGCTCGACTAATTGTGTTATTCGATTTTCAAAATTAACTCGTATGCGTCCGTGGAGACACTTCTCTCTTATCTGGTGTGTTTTGAACGATTTTCGAACGCTTACCATCCAAGCCGTTAGCCCGTCACTGACCGACAGAATGGTTTCGCCCGCTGAGGGGTCTCAGGTTTTTACGTTACAACAAAGGCTACGGTTATGGTGTCCACCGTCCTACATCAGTGACTATTCGACGATTTGCCGGCTACTAAGAATGTCTTCCTCTGCAGATCCAGTACCAGTGGGATTCCTGGACGCAACGTCTTCTACCATCTGAGAGGAACTGCCATGGTGTCGATGTGCTTATGTTCCGACCCTCGTCGCCTGTCGTCATTCCTCTTCTTCGACGCTACCGCGACCAAGAACTTCGAGTAACGTGCCAACCATCAGCTCCGGATGAGAATCCGTTGACTGGGCTCTTCGTGTTTGCGGGACCTTGCCAATGGTGACTCTTCTAGTCATCTGTTATTCGTGTTGTGTTCGTTTTCGACTGATTTTCTGGTCATATTGACTCTAACATCATTTAGATTAGCGCAGGGAGCGCCTCTGAGTAGGAATCTTGAAGGGGCGTGGTGTAAATGTTTGGAAAATAAATAAATGTATATCTATATATGTATATATGAAGATTTGAATACATGACAGCTACCAGATGTCATTAAACACTTGAAGCTACTGCTATAATCTTGGGATTCACTTTAATTGTTGCTGTCTCGTGGTGCAAGTCCAAAGCCTGGACAAAGAACGAGGGTGATGCTAATCATTTTCGTTATGACACAGTATCGTTAAAATTTTGCAGGCGTTAATGTAATATGTGAAGGTCTTCGTGGCTAGATATAGCGTAACAGGTTTTGAAAAAGGGGTGTAAAGTTATTCGAAGAGATTTCTTGTTGTGATTTGAAATAATTATAAATGTATTGATATTGTTTATATTGCTATACTGCATCTTGAGTGTTTTTACGCGTTATAATATTCCACGATATATATATATATATTATATTATATGTGTAACTTATATATTAATAAGTAAGTAAAGTAATTCTTTATTCCACCACTTGCAAACGCACAATGGGGCATACAACATAAAACATTTATTAGGCTATAACACAACGAAGTAATAATTAGAAATTAAAGATGTAAATTAAAAGTTTAGTAAAATGACTAAAAAACTAAATAAAAAAACTCATCTATACAACATTCTTGTGAGAAACCCCTATCCAGTCACCGAATCACAGCGCGGAATCTCAAGATTATGAGAGCGAGGCCTAAGGGAGTATCCGGTTACCCGTTCTGGCGGGAGTAGATGATGGAGGACATGTCCGGAGTCATTGAGGATAGCAGCAAAGAGGGTTTCATCTACCTTAGAACACAACATGTCAAATGTATGGGTATTGGATGGTACAAAAAAACCTGTCGTATGAGCTTTCTACTAATAGCACACAGACTTTTGCAAAACCCCACCATGCTGGAGATGTATAGTCTACAGCATTCGTGCTACTGTGGTGGAACGTACAACATCGTCGATTGATTGTCAAACCATGCGCCACAAGGAAGTGAAGTGCATAAAAGGATTGCTTTGCTTGGTTATCAATGTTATCAATATGCATTGAGAAACCCAATCTATCGGAAAGAGGGACGCCAAGAACCTTACCTACTTCAACCCGTTCGATCCCTGCTGGGGAGGGGAGTCAGAAGTTTTGGAACTGGAACGCCTAATCTTTTGCCTTTAAGGGTCGTTGACGTAGCCCTCCTCCTCTTTCAGTTTTGCACTGACATTACGAGCAGTGGCCAAGTTGAGTAGTTTGAAAGTATCTCTTGATTATTTTGACCTTTTCTTGAATATTAACTTGACTAATTTTGCCTTCATAAAATAAGCAATTGGATGGATGGATGGATCCACAGTTTAACGGCAGCTTATGACAACATAGGCCGTTTCCGCCGACAAAGATAATTTTTGGCATATTACAGCTCTATTGGACAAAATATGTACTGACTTATATACGATAGGTTCAATCCGATTTGAAGGTGTTTAAATAGATCTGAACACTCTTAGTAGGGCTAGACGAAAATCACGAATTAACGGAAACCCTGAATTTTTGCGTTTGCTGTGAATTTTCACATACTGCACTTTTTGTGTCGAAATCCATAAATTTCTGATATTAAACATCTCAAATTGGACCCAAAGCAGCCGCCTTGAACATGAATAATGCATTATACAAGAACGAAGGCATCTTTATCAACTGCCAGATGGCGCCAAAAGTAAATGTCGGTTATATATCGTCTCTTGACAGTTGATTAAAGGTGTATTAGTAGATCGTAATATTTTTAATAGTAGTTAATAGTAGCCAGTGTTTAAGGACTTCTTATGGACCGTAGGGCAATAATTATAGATGCCGATGTTAAATTACATGAGTGTCAATAGAAGGGTGACGCAGACAACTGGCATTAGAACGAAAATGTCATTCATATATGGTCACTTGAAAGCTATTTAAAGGTGTCTTAGTAGATCGTTATATTTTTAATAGTATCCAGTTTTGACGACGTCTCATGGATCTCAGGGCCGTTGATGTCGATCTTGCCTAACGACTGAATTTTAAAAGACAAATTACTGACTGGTTAGTTATTCAACGTGACTAACAATAGTAGTTACTACTTGACGACGCAGCGTCATAGCAAAGATGATTGGCAGACAGACAGACCTCATTTTCGTTCTAATGCCAGTTGTCTGCGTCACCCTTCTCTTGGACACAGTTGGACTCACACCGACATGGTCTGATGCTATGAACACTGGCTTGTTGTCTTTCCACAATGCCACCACGACACTTCCATTGCCCTGATATTCGATTGCTCCTCGCTGCTCTCTTCAGGACAAATGGCCATCTTTACGCAGATGATTCCCAGACTTTTGTTCATGGTCCATCATCTGATCAACTATCACTAGTCCGTTCTATTGATTGTCTTGCTTCTGATCTTCACTACTGGATGTCGACTAACCGACTCTGCCTAAATGCTACAAAGACTCAGTTGATCTGGTTTGGGACTAGACAACAGCTTTCCAAACTTGACTTTCAATTGCTGACTGAAAAATTCCCTGCCTACACATACTCTTCTAGTGTCCGTGACCTGGGTGTCACGCTTGACTCCTCCCTCACATGCATGGAACATATATCTAACCTGACTCGCTCCTGCTTCTTTCAACTGAGGCGTCTCAGATCCAACAGGCGATCGGTCTCTCTGTGTCTTTACCACCATAGTACATGCGTTTATCTGTTCCCGACTTGACTACTGCAACTCACTTCTTATGGGCCTCCCGAAACAGCGTCTTTCTCCCCTTCAATCAGTCTTAAATGCTTCAGCTAGGCTCATAGCCCGACTCCCTCGCTTTTCGCATATCTCTACATATATGCTTGATGTCTTGCACTGGCTTCCTATCACTGCGCGCATCCATTATAAGATCCTCTTTCTAGTCTCAAAGGCGCAGCTGAGCAGTGCCCCAAAGTATCTTTCTGACTATATGCGAAAGCCGTTATCTGCGACCTCATCTCGTTCCTTGCGCTCTGCTGATTGGCTTGATCTTTTTGTTCCTAGGACTAGGACTGCCTTGGCTCAACGCCGGGCATTTGCTGTGGTTGGTCCCTCTACTTGGAATGACCTTCCCGCCCTCATTAAGGGCTAAACTAATGACTAGTTTTTCCTCTTTGGTCTCTCCGTCTTTAAAGACGTTTCTTTTCCCCAGGTTTTCGTGCTGAGAGCGCTTCTGAACAGTTCTTCTGAGAGAGGCGCTATATAAATCTTTAGTTTAGATACGATGCGATAATGTACTTCGTTTGTTCCCTAAATACTTCCAACCCACTGTCCAAGCCGGAGATCTCGTAAGCAGTGTGATTCTCCTTACAGATTTTATTTTAGTTATAGTTACAGTTATAGTTAATGGTATTTTGTTTTAGTTATGGTTATAGTTATAGTTAGTATTATTTTGAATTTATAGTTATAGTTATAGTTAGTGGATTTTATTTTAGTTAATTTTAGTTACTACTTGAGTTACAATAATTGGGGCTATAAGCAAAATTGTGCGTATTAACACGCAGTTTGTCACAATTTGCTCAGAGCTTTTAAAGCTTTTGAAATTATTGGTGCATTCAGCTTCATGGATACACTGTTTCCAAAGTAACTGGTCAAATTGCGCTTTGAAAAATCGCGGTGGGCGTTCTGGCGTATGCAAAGGCGCGATCGTCGCTATTGCACTTCGTACTTTTATTTTCTGTCTGTCTAACGAAAATAAAGATGAATTTCTGCGTTAGTGTTATTTTCTGTTATATGTTATCTGTTATAGTTAATGATATTTTTGCCTAGTTATAGTTATAGTTATCTGTTAACGAAATCTCTGCTTATTTTCCTTCTGGAATATTTTCGTCTATCGTTATCGTTAACGAGAATCACACTGCTCGTAAGGTAGGAAGGAAGAGGGACGGAGACAGGGAGGCAGAGACAGATGTCGATCCCAGTGGCTGGTATACTCGTCCGGCTACGCTGGAGCTCGCGTATGGCAGGAAAGAAGGGAATACAGAAAGGGAGGCAGACAGGGAGGCAAACAGGGAGGCAGACAGGGAGGCAGACAGGGAGGCAGAGACAGATGAACTGGGCTGGAGTTGTATTTGGTGGCCTAATGAACGCGACACGCGACAAAAAACACTGGTCAATGAGGGTCCATTCATGTAGCCAACCATGGCGATGTGGCATGACATGCCTTTTCAATTCCGTACTTTAACGCTGACCTTACTTCATAATGATCAAAGGACACAACGGTAATGTAAAGATTGTTTTATATATAACTTTGGTTGAAAGCTATCTACGGGTGTCGAAGCAAATCGTTGCATTTTAATAGTATCCTGTGTTTACCTACATCCTATGGCTGACTGGACCGTAAAAATCTTAATTAAACTACCTATTAATTATTTCAATTTGACTTCAACTGGCGTTTGAACGAAAATGTCGGGTTAAAAGCCATTTAAAACGTCTTATACAGATTCTAACATTAATTGCAGTATTGTGAGTCTGACGATATCTTACGGCCTGCAAGGCCGTTGATGTCGACCTGAACTTATAAAATGATATAGTAACGAAATCTAATGGCACTAATTGACATTGATGTCGATTGAAAATATCTTAAAAGTTATCACTGTTCGTATTTGCTTGTTACTACACGAAATATAGGAACGTTTCACCTATTTATTGGCTTCATGGACCCTTTTCTATATAGCATCGATGAACACCGTTTTAAAGGTGTCCAAAGAGAGCGCTCAAAACAATTGGCTGGACGGATCGTACAGTCTAACAGCAAACATTTTATGGCAACAAAGGCCATTAACGTCGGCAGAAATAAGTTTGAACAGTTCTTACCGTGCGTATATATGGCATAATGCGAATCGTTTCTTAACATCGGGATTCAGTGTTTAAAGCGCTGTCTTCGACCTTTCTCAAAGCAAGGCACCCTTGATTAAAGTCATTCACTAAACGGCACCTGGCCTTGAATTTATTTATTTCTCTTCCTGCTCTGTATTTTAATAACGATCAACGTTCATTGCACTCAACTGCAGTGTTGCGACTATTTAACTAAGTATGCAAAAATATTCATAGGCCTATGGTACTAGTAATAATCAGTAGTTTTGTAACATGTTTTGACCCATTCTGCATCCAGCGACAGCACGCCTAGACCAGATGGATGGCAAACTTGGATGCCACGACACCAAGGTTGGGAAATTCTAGATTAACGACACCTTATGGCTGCAAAGGCCATTAACGTCGGCAGAAATTAGTTCGAGTAGTTCTCAGCGTTCAGAACCGTTCTTCTGCTTTAACTGATAGGGCGAATATCACATTTAAATGAGGTTTGTGATTATTTGGAACAGCTTTTACCGTTTGTGTGTCATAATTAAGTCTATTACCATCAATGTTAATACGACACATAAACTAACAATTATTACCATTATTATTATTTCCACTGCTTAACGTCGTCTTATGACATCAAAGGCCGTTGACGACAATTATTATACAGAAAATATACAATTCAATAAGTACAAGAACCTTAGCGAATTATCATCAGCTTAAACACTCGACTACTTATAGTCCTACAAGGCTTCTAAAAGAGGTGTTTCAAATATTTCAACCTCAGAAGAGGTGTCTAAGCAAAATATTACGTAATAACGAAGAGGATTAGCGTCGCCCTCCTATTTCACCTTTTTTTTATCCAGGCTCTATCGGGGGCTCCACTCTAGAGAAATACCGCAGTTAGAAAACTTTTCGCAGCTTGTAAATAAAGTTTTGTATCTTAAATAGTAACCGTTGGCAAAAATTTTCAACACCAACCCTCTAGATATTCATTGTTTAACGACATTAAGTAATTACAACTGATAATGTTTTGATCTTCGTATTGTGGTAAACGATTTGATTCAAATTAAACAATATTCCGCAACAATTGTCCTACACAGGAAATATTTCTGGTAAAAAATAATTCCTGAGAAACATTCCCAATGCACAAGAGCATCTCAATTTAGTCATTCTAGTTTTAGAAACAAGTCTCTAGCCACTAGGCGTCTGCGGGTATACCCGCCTTCGTGAGTTTCTCGTACCCGACCCGTACCCGCGGGTCGGGTACATACATACATATACATACATACTGCTTTCACGGGTCGGGTCGGGTACGGGTAGGGTCATCACGGGTACGGGTATACCCGGTTTTACCCGTACCGACGTGAAGTTTTAGGGTTACAATTTCACCATTACATATAGTATAGAATATAGGCGCACAATGGACCTGACCGGGTCTGCAACATATTATTAACAGTTTTTTTAGTGTTCTAGGTGACAGTATATATATAGACCACGGATATAAAATGTACCATGCAATTGAGACAGCGTAACATTGAGTTGCATGTGACAAGTTTTATAAGTTGACTAATGACTTAACAGTACTACAGCAACTGCTGCTTATGTTTAGCTCTGTATTACTACACTACTACTACTACTGTCTACTACTACTACTGAAGACTACTACTACTACTACTACTACTACTACTACTTTGACTACTACTACTACTACTACTACTACTACTACTACTACTACTACTACTCACTACTACTACTGTCGGTACTACTACTATTACCACAACAACAACAACTGCAACAACTACAACAGCAACAACAGCAGAAGCAACAATGTACTACTACCACTACTATCATCATCATCATCCTATTTATTATTATTACTACTACATGCTGAGTTGTAAGCCTATTGGCCTGGCAGGGACAAGGCCTATGGGAAGGCGTGCTAATGACGTGACGGGTAGCGTTTACGGGTACGGGTATACCCGCATATACGGGTAGGGCGGGTAGCAATTTTCCAGTACGGGTCGGGTACGGGTACGGGTAACGGTTCTGTGTTACGGGTACGGGTCGGGTAGCAAAATGGTCTACCCGCAGACCTCTACTAGCCACACAATTTATTAAATAATATTGGTCTAGGAGAAAAGTGAGGCTGAGGATAATGACCATAGCAGCCACCAGAGGTCGTTACACACTTGAAATTACTGCTACATCATTCAATTTTATTTAGTTGTTGCTATCGGGTGGTGCTTATCCAAAGTCCGGAAAAGAAGGAGGGCGACGCTAATCTTTCTCGTAATGAGACAGTAGTTCTATCTTTAAAATGTTACTAGCTAAAGAATTACCTGCAGAATCCTTTCAGTTACAACGCAACTGGGAAAGTGACGACGATATTATAAGGTAGTAGTAGTAGTTTATGTTTAAAGACACTGTGTGATAACGAAGATCATTAGCGTCGCCATCCTTCTTTATCCAAGCTTGGACTGGCACTGCCAGAGTAGCGTCGCCCTCCTTCTTTATCCAAGCTTGGACTGGCACTGCCAGAGTACGAGCATCACTGGACACCCTTTTTCAGAAAATTCTCATGCTATATAAATCATCAATAAACATCCCTCCTTATTGTAACGTATCCCTTTATATTGCGTTGTGCACAGAACGATTCCGCCGACTATTATTTTAGTAAGCAATGTTATTATGTGTATTGGATACACGATGCGACAACAGCGTTCTTTGTAAAACATAAAACTTACGTAATACGTATATGAGCTACACCAAATGGACTGACGGACAGACATAAACTAATATACGGCAGTTGTGATTTACGGCGATTTAGTCTTATTTATGTGACGCTATGGGCAGTTGGTTGGACGTGTCATAATAATGAAAGATGGGATGGGATCCAGACTTTAACGACAGCTTATGACGACAAAGGCCGTTGCCGTAGACAGAAATTATTTGGCATACTACAGCTCTTTTATGTTATGAAAGATGGTTGGTTGTTTTTTTTTCTGTTTAACGACTACGGTAGCTGTGTGGTAACGAAGACCATTAGCGTCGCGCTCCTCCTTTATCCGGACTTGGGACTGGCACTGACAAAGTACGATCAGTGGTGGAGTTATTATGAAAGATAGTAGTAGTTGTTTCAGTTTAACGAGACTGTGTGATAACAAAGATCATTAGCGTCGCCCTCCTCCTTTATCCAGGCTTGGGACTGGCACTGTCAGAAATCGAAAAGTGAAAAGATTATTATTATGAAAGATAGAAAACATTATGATATAAAATAATATCATTCAAATCAAAATCAAATCAAATCAAATCATTTATTTGGTGACCAACAAACAACAGTAGTACACAATCAACGAGAAAATTGAGTCACACAGGGGACCCTGAAAGGGTCTTACGGCCCCGCTAAGTAGGGCCCCCTAAGGTTGCAGTACAGTCTCATGAGGAAAGCTAATGTATTTAAATGGTCTGAAATTATAAGCGTATTAAAGAACAAAACGAAAAATCTTAACTAATGACTCAGCAACACACATATTAGGTCAACAGTCAATTTGTGTGACACAATTGATTAAGGCTCACATTTAATCTCATTTTAAACTTGTTAATTTTCAAACATTTTAAACATGTGGATGGGGTGGATAAGTAACTGATGTTGTATCATAAAGGTTCTTGGGAGCCCTGAGTCAGTCATTTCCATTAAAAAGTGACGCAGCCCTCTTTTGAAGAGGCATAAATTAGAGAGTTGCCTAATAGACTGTGGAATCTCGTTCCAAGTTGATGCCCCTACATATCTGACAGAGAATAGTCGGGTATTTGTGTGGGCAAAAGGTTTGTGGTACAGATTAGAAGTTCTAGTCATGTGGGAGTGGATGTCCGAAGTGTGACGAAACAAATTATTAAATACTGGAGGTAGGAGGCCACGATCATATCTGAACATAAACTCCCCTGCCTGTGCAATCCTTATCTGGTCGATTTGCAGGAAATTAAGCTCTTGGAATTTATTTTTGGTGTGGGCCCCGTACGGGATTCGAGCCACATATCGAACTGCTCGTTTTTGTAAGATAACTAATCTCGTAAGACTGGTTTTATAGGTTGAAGCCCAAACTATATTGCAATATGTTAAGTAGGGGTAGATGAGGGTGTAATATAGTGTTTTACGGATTTCTGGTGGTACTATTATATACTATTATATAGTTATAAGAGGCCAATTTAAAGGTATTGAAGCGTTTTAACATTTTTTTGTAGTATTCAATGTTTAACGACATCCTATTGCATTAAAGGTCGTTAACGTCGATAGGAAACAGCAGTTCTAAATGTTATAAAAGTTTCTCTAAACATCGCTTGGATAGTTAGTGACGCTGTGTTATAAAAAACATGAAAGCGTCTCCTTCGTTGATTATCCAGAATTGGACTGGCACTACCGATCCAAAGCCTGAATAAAGGAAGAGAGCTCGCTTTGGACTGGTAGCATTTGAACATGTTTTCATTCTGGAGTTTTAATTTTTTTTGACTTTTTTCCTTCGATGATAATTCTACATAATCATTGGTTCGTTGCTGTTTAACGATGCTGTGTTATAACAAAAAATGTCGCCTCTCCACTTTTCTCCAGGTTTTATTCTCGTATAGCCAGAATGAAGTATTAGTTATCTGTGTTTAACAGCATACTTTGGATGTTAAGTCTCGTTACATCGCCCTTCTTCTTTATCCAGGCTTTGGACTGGCACTACCAGAGCAGGAGCAGGGGCGGAGTTGAGTTATTGGGTGGAACCGTTGATTTCACCTCGTCTTATATATTAACTCTTCGAACTGCCTGCGTCAGTGCCCTAGTGTCAGGCAGTGCCAGTCCTAAGCATGGGTGAACGAGGCGGGCAACGCGAATTCTCTTTGTTTTCACACAGTGTCGTTAATTTGAAGCCTCTAGCCTACTACTGTTTATAGCGAAGGGTGATCAGCGATTGAACCAAAATGTCGAATATATTACATGGGTTTAAACCTATTAAAAGGTGTCTCAACATCTCCGGAAATTATTACTAGTATGCAATGTTTAACTGTTTAATTCTCATTGCTTAAATTAAAGAATTATTTAAATTGCTCAGTAGCATAAAATTACACAAAACGTTTTAAAGACGTCTTCGTAGGGCGTTGTGTCTAAAACAGGATACCAGTGGCCTATTTTAACGCGGTCTTCAAATCAACGTGTGCGATTAAAAGGTACGGCAGGTTTTATTCTCCCCGGGTCTCGATGATATATATTCAAGGTGATACCTAAAAATTACCTGGACCGAATTCGTATAGTCCGCAGAGGAAACTAAATAAATGGTCAACTTCGCCACGATGCGCACTCTGGTCGTGCCAGTCCCAAGCCTCGATAAAGTAGGAGGGATATGCCAATCGCCTTTGTTACGACCCAACCTCGTAAAATAGTAACTGCTTATTGTAGTTGCGTCTAAATGGGTAACCAATCAATAACCGGACCTTCCAAAATTAGGTGGTTAAATAAGATCCATCAGATGTCGTTAAACACTGGATACTATTAATTATGTTACGATCTACTTAAACACCTTTAAATTGCTTTCAAATGACGATATATGTTCGACATTTTCGTCCTAACGCTAGTTTTATTTGTAATCAGCTCGGTTTTAATGTGTAATTTAAGATCGACGTCAATTATTGCCCTTAGGGTCCATAAGAAGTCGTTTAACACTTAATGCTACTAAAGATATTACGCTCTTGTTAGACCACTGCTATTCAAACTGTGCTCTGTGGTCCTGTCCTGGTCCGCGACTGATTGGTCACGGGGCCTCAAAATGTTAACCGGATTCACAGTTATGATGATATTTCTATAAAATATTAAATTGTATACAATGTAAAACAGTAACAATAAATAAATATGAAATCTAAATATTAATATAACCTAATATATATACATGTAAAATGACGTTGAAATCTGGTAAGGGAATTACTGGTTCACAGCATCAGAAAGTTTTAAATGCATTCGTTTAGACACCGTTAAATTGCTTCGAACGACGTTACATATTGGAAATTTTCTTTCATTGGATAAGTCAGACAGTAAACAACTAAGCAATTGATAAGGAAATAAAAATAAGGAAGATCAGAAGATGTGCTTTAATCAGAAGCATTAAAATCATTAAAAACTATACAAAAAACTTATCTCCAACGACGTTAACGGTCTTTGAAACTAGACGATGTTCTTTAACTATTAGTAATCTAAACAATCGCTATCGCCTCCCTTAAACAGCATCTAGCCACTACATATTGTACGATCAGCGTAAACGGACTTGCCACTGTAACTGACCGTACTCTTGTGGTGCCAGTCTAAAGTCCAGATAAAGGAGGAGGGCGATACAACTCATCTTTGTTATGACACAGCGATGATAAAGAGCAACTAACCAAACCTATGATAATAATGTTATGATCTGCTTAGACATCTTTAAATATAAGTTATATCTTTCACAATTTGCTTCAATCGCGAGCTCTTGATACACTTTGCTCATTAAAAACGTTTGATGAGCGATGTAGGTATGAACTTCCCATCGATGCCAACGGCCTTTGATGCCTAATTATAATATGGTCAACCTGTTAGAATCTCTTCATATTGGAATCCAATCGCCTATAGCTGAGGATTTCTTTGCGTCAGAAGCGGTCGATGTGAGGACCCTAGCAGACACAAGGTGTCGCTCGTTAACTAACCGGAAGAACGTCCAAATTTTTATTTTTTTATTCCAAAGTTAAACATCATAATAATGATAACGAAAGGCCACTAGTGCATAATAGAATATCAATAAAGCTTAATAGAAAATGTCTTATATATAGCCTCTGCTGAAAATCATTTAGAGGTGTCTAAGCAGATTGTAACAATAATAGGCAGTATTGTGTGTTCAACGACAGTTTACTGCTGGCATGGCCATTAAAGTCAACGTTACCATAACTATACATCAATTAAATCAATTCGAAACGTTCTCACTTTTAGTTAAGAAGCCCGACATTTTCTCAAGCAAGTGGCAATTGGTGACAGTTCAATATTTCATGGGTTTAACATCGTCCTAAATGACATCATCATAGACTTTGACGACATTTGGTATTTCTGCTGTATTTTCTTTGCAGCGTTTTCGATTATTGTTGGAATTTTTCCTTCGATTCTCAGATGATAGTTTTGCATAATTATTATGTAAAGACCTTTATATCTGTTCCGTCCTGGTATAAAGCAATAAAACAGTTGGTTATTTGCTGTTTAACGACTCTGTCATTAATGATGAAAAGCGTCGCCCTCCAACTTTATCCGGGAATCGGAAAGTAGTAGTTTTTGTGTTTTACAACATCCTTTGGACAGGCGCTACCAGAGAACGGGTATTGGCTGAGTTACATTACCGTCCTTTTCAGTCGGGAATGGGTCGGGAGCGCTCCTGAGTTGTCACCTGATGGGGCGCTATATAAATTATGGTAATGAATGAATGAATGAGTTTGATGGTTGCGCTATGTTAAAACGAACTGTGAGAACTGTTCGAAATAATTGCACACCTCTTTTAAGGGAGATATTCGTCCAAAATTTCGCCACTGCTCGTACTCTGGCAGTGCCAGTCCCAAGCCTAGACAAAGGAGGAGGACGACGTTGATGATGTTTGTTATCACACAGTGTCGTTAAACTGAAACTACTACAACTGCTGCGCACTATTAGCTGATATGCTGGAAAATATTCTATACAAGTGAAAGCAGGAGAGGAGTGAAGTGCCAGTCCCAAGCCTTGAGAAGGAGGAGGTCTACGATACTAAGCTTTTCTATAACATAGTGTCGTTAAACATCGACTAACCAACTAACGGTATGTATCATGTTACAGGAATGGTGAGACTGATTAAAATAATTGCACACCTCTTTTAAGTGTGCTATTTGCCATATAACTCCAAGCAAAAGAGCGTTTCTGTACATGTATAGGACAGTTCTTCAAAACGTTTAATTGTTTAATAAGTTGAGATGTGTTAGTAATAATTATTGATGAGAAATGTTTTGACAAATCTGTTACTCGTCAAGGAGATGTGAATGTCGTGCTACCCCTGGGCGCCTGTCCTAGCTCTACCAAAGTTCGGGCTATGCTTAGCTCTTCTTCTTCGTCTTCGGTACAGGACCTCCCCTGGGTGAAGTAAATAGGGTCATGGCCAGGTTGGAGGAAAGCGGCGGAGGCATACCGGGAATCAGCCGGGTGGAAGACCAATCCACCTAAACTCTCATTAAACGGAGTGTTTAATGACTCCCTTAATTGCTGGGGCTCCTTCCCTACCTTTTCAAACCAGGATGGCAGAGGCGAGCGGGAGGGACTTTGGTTGTCCGCGGTTTCCGGTCTGGAAACGAAAGATTGGTCAGATCTACCTGGGTTCTTTGTTACCCTCTCACGACTATTTCTATTATTCAGGGCCGCCTGTATCACAGTCATTCGCTGCTGCAGCTGCATCATCTCCTTCTGTAAATCTGCAGAGCTACTAGGACTGAACTCAGATATTTCTGGTGCATCCACTTCTTCTTCTTCTTCGACTGTCTTACCACCTACTTCAATGGTCTCTGGTCTTTCCCTTTCCTGGTCTGGGAGAGTCCTATCTGAAACAACACCTTTTGATGTCTAACATGGTTTTATTCATGTTAGACATTTCTATCTCATTGATGTTAATTTGACACACCACAATGGCAGATAACACTAAATCAGATTTGACAGAAACTAAAAGAATTACGTGAATTATACAGTTTCACAATGCACAGTGTTTCTGCTTATTTCTCAGATTATTAGTGATATCTAAATCCAATTAACAAAAATAGATAACCTTAACTGTAACGGATTTATAGAAATTCTACAACACTACCATACATGTGGTAATGCCAGTCCCAAGCCTGGAGAAAGGAGGAGGGCGCGTCTAATTTCGTATGGCACAGCGTCGTTAAACAACAACTCACCAAATAAAAACAATGGTCAACTGTAGTTACGACGCGCACTCCGGTGGCGCCAGTCCCAAGCTTAGATGAAGGAGGAGGGCGACACCAGTTACCTTTGCTATGACACAGCGTCGTTAAATAGTAGGCCTATGCTGATGTTGGTTGCGTTAGAATACCTAAAAAACAATAACTGGACCTTTCGAAATCAGGTCGTAAGCTCAGGTCGACGTCGTGGCCTTGAGATCCAAAAGACGTCGATACTGGATCAAACAAATGGTATTTCCATCAGTTTAGAAACCGTTTAATAGCTTTCAAAAGACGACATATAGTTTCGCTAAAATGCTAGTCAAGAGCATTAATATGCCAAAACTAATCTTTGTCGGCGGCAACGGCCTATATGTTGTCATAAGCTGCCGTTAAACTGTGGATCCTATCCAAGTCACAACTTCAGTATACAGAATAAATATGCATTTTAAGGGGTCGACGATAACGGTCCCGTCAGCCACAAGTCGTCATTAAACAATTTATGCTACTAATTATAATTTATTACGAGTTTAGTAGACTAATGCTACACAAAAAAGTGGTCCGCGGTAATGTTCAAATTCGAATTGTTTTAAGAATGTAATCAGGATGAGGTTTTTGATATATATAGAGTCATAAAGCTGTAAAAAACGGGTGTCCAGTGATGCAAAAGCGATTGTCTATTCTCATTTCAAATAGCTTAAAATGTATTGATATTTTAATATAGTACTGTGTACGTCTTGATTTCTTACGCGCAAATGAAGGTCACTATTTTATGTTGCTTATGAATATATGTAAGTTATATATTTAGAAGAACACTGTTATTACATATATCTAATACAATGCTAAAACCCCCTCCCAAAGTCCGACTCGCACCTCAACGTGGTGAGGGGGTGGCAACAGTAAGTAGGGGAGTGCCTGCTGAGGCTATGCCATCAGTGGTGAAGGTCTTGGCTGAAGTACTACCTAGGGCGCTACGCGAGGTGGACAGGCTCAGCAGGAACCCTGAAAGCTGGCAAACGTGGGCGGCATCGCCGCCTCTGATACCACAAGATAGTGGATATCAGAGCCAGTCCTAAGCCTGGAACTCTTTTAAGGGAGAAGTGCGAAGGTCGAACGGATGGGTGCAGATACTCCGTTCGTAAAGAAAAAATACGTATGAAATCCAATGCAAGCATTGGACTCCAAACAGGCCTCGGCCCATGGATCCTGATGCAAGCGTTGGACACCTACGGCCTTCGGCCCATGGATCCCTGATGATGATGATGATGAATACAATGCTAAAACTCACAAACTAACTCAAACGCACACCAGTTTTGGGTACTAATTAAATAATAGTATTTAGATAGTTAAAAACTATTTACTTCATTGTTTAAAATAGTTACGTAGAAGGACCCATTGAAATAGCTTTGAAATAGTACTGGTAATAATAATAATAATAATAATCTTCGTTTAATATTTTCATTCTGACAATTACGCAGTATGATTACAATTCAGTATGAACGTATCATCAGAAGTTATTACAGGAGTCGAATTTAACTGTATAAGGCAGCCATGCCAGGCGCCCATCACCTCCTACATCTAATTTTACCAATGCGACACCTCGCAAATGAGAGGCTGAGTGGACCTTTGGGAGGTTTTCGGGAATCGATCCCGCTACCTCCTGCTCTTCACGCCAGTGATGTTACCACTACACTATGGACTCCCAATAGTGTAGTGGTAACATTACAACTAGGTGTCTATTTACACACATAACGTTGTTTAGCGAAATAAAGTGTTCCATCTGACACTGTCATTAATGCACACATTGCGATAAAATGGTCGTAAACAAATTATAACAATATACCGCAACAATTGTCCCACACAGGAACAACCTCTTACTACTACAGTATTAAACTGTCCGAACGACGAGATTTGTTCGAAATAATTACACACCTCTCTTTTAAGTGTGATATGCACCATATAAGCACAAGTTGTGCTGTATTGCAATTCATTGCAAGTGTGCTGTATTGCAATTCATTGAACGTTGGTATAAATAATTAATTGCTATTCATTGGTTGTGCGTGGGATTTCTCTGCTTTCTTAACCAACCGACTGACAGCAATTTGCAGGTCACGTGAATGACCTTTGTAGCCATGGAAAGATGTCGTTGAACTCCGCATCCATCTAAGTTGCGCATACCTAGGATTAGAACCTCTCAAAAAGCCTTTATGATGATAACTTCGGAGAAATGCGCCTCCTGATGGCAGAATAACAGTTTCTCAAAATGCTCTGAAATTCTATTGTTATCTTAATTTCTGTCATACTCGACGGCAGTGGGGAAGAATTATGCATGGGGAAATATGTCTGAAGTGGCAGATAGTGTATATAGGCTATATATATATGTAGGTCTGTATGCGTGCATGTGTGTATGTATGTATGTATGTATGTAGGTATGTATGTATGTATGTATGTATGAATATAAGAATCTGAAATTTTATGTTGGAAAATACCTTAAGCGCTACATAAAAGCTAATCGCAGGGCACCGTCTTATGGACGAGCGATACATCGTGTCAGAGGGGGGGGGTTGTCCGGAGATGCCAAGTGAAGATTCGAGTCTGCCAGGAGTTTCGTTTGAGAAGAGTCAATGGTGTAGAAAATGGAATTACAGCAGTGGAGCTTGGAATGTACAATTGAGTAGGCTGCCGAGCAGGCGTTCTTGTATTTTATAGTATTGTATCTATAAAATTAAACAGCGCCTCTCGCAGTGCACAGCAATCAGAGAAGAGAACGTCGTCTTGAGACAACGAAAAGAAGCACTTAGCCCAGATTCTTATATGAGATCAGTTAATAAAGTAGAACGTGTCGAAGGTGGAAGCTGTAGTGCTGGGCCAGTGAAGGAAAAGGTTTCGCATATTAGCCATAGCAGTCCTTGCTCGCGGGACAAAGAGATCATGTCGGTCAAGTGAACGTAGCGGGAGAAGAGAAGTGGCTAATGTCATCAGGCGGATGATGTCACATAGATATTTGGGAGCTTTGCCAGTATATGATCAGTATAATAATGTGAGAACCTTGAGTTGAACCCGAGCAATAAGGGGTAAAACATAAAAACAGAGATGTGAGATGTGAAATGAGCGAGGAAGTCGGGCTATTAGTCTGGCTGCAGCATTGAAATCATGTATTGAGTGCAATCGACGAAAGTCAGGAATATGCATATTATAGCAGGTGGATCCGCTAGATGGATGAATGCATCAGGCAGCCCAGTGTTCAACGACATTCTATAGCCTTTGAGGTCGCCCTCCACATTTTCGCAGGTTTTGGACTGGCACTTCCAGAATACGAACGGAGAAGGATTTGAGTAGTTGCATAGCATCGTTGATTTGGCCTTATCTTAGATACCAATAGTGTGTAACTATTTATGACTTACTAGCGATTGAACGAAAATGTCGAATATAATTATAGCACCGGTGAAAACCTGTTTAAAGGTGTCCGCGCAGTTCGGATCATTATGAGTCGTATCCATTGTATCTAACTGGATAATGCAATGTTTTCATTGCTGACATTACAGAGTTTTTAGAATTGCTCAGTATATTAAATCCGACGATTGTAGCTGTAGTTTCAAGTGTTTAACGGCATCTGATAACTACCATGACCGTTACGCTCTACTTTTCTCAATTTAGTGATCGGTTTGAACAAAAGTAGTTGACGTAGGCAGAAATAATTTTGGCACAATTCAGCTCTTTTCCTTGTTGTAATATTAAGCCGATGTTAGAAATGGTAGAAGCTTTTCTCGTTGGAATTATATCCAATCGCGTATTGATACCACATGCTTTGCCTCAAAGCGGTCGATGTGAGAGCCTTGGCTGCCGTAAGATGTCGTTACACAGTATATAGTAACAGATCATCTATGACGATATACATGGACCTGGTAGTACCCAGTGTTGCACAAACATATGTGACTGTTGGGGTATTTAACGTCAACCTTACTTCATAATAGATTGTTTTAACCGGGAGCAAAAGCACATCACTGGTAAAGATTGAACGATAATGATCTATATAAAAAGTCAGTTAAAAGCCTTTTAAAGGTGTCTAAGCAGATCGTAGCGTCAGGAGAAGCATAGACCCAATATGCAACTGTAAGGAAATCTTCATTCTCAGACAACTGCTCTTGCTGTAACCGACATCATCATCATCATCATCATCATCATCATCATCATCATCATCATCATCATCATCATCATCATCATCATCATCATCATCATCATCATCATCATCATCATCATCATCATCATCATCATCATCGGCATCGTCGTCGTCGTCGTCGTCGTCGTCGTCATCATCATCTTCACCATCATCACCATCATCATCACGTCATTGTTATCATCATCATCATCACGTCATTGTTATCATCATCATCATCATCATCATCACCACCACCACCACCACCACGAATATCTTTTTCATTTTTTATTACATTGTTCTTACCTATGTCAGAGAGGTGGTACGTTGACCATTTCATACAACGTTGAATAGATTTTGACCGACGCCATTCACCCTGAATAATGTCATTGATACGTTTGTAGTTATTTACAATATTTTACGATTTTTTGGTCGTCATTGCCGCTGACGTCGCCCTCCTTCGTCAGGCTTTGGACTAGCACTACGTGCAGTGGCGGAGTTAAGTACTAATGGGTTAACCTTTGATTTGACCTAATCTTAAATATTTACTGCCTCCTGTATTGATGCACTAACGAAGATGAAGTAGGCTAATACATAACTACGGTTTAAACCAATTCAAAGGTGTCTAAATCTTGTTTTCAACAGATCGGAACATTATTAGTAGCCTCATGTGTTAACTTGGATAATGCAATGTTCTCAATGATTACATTACATATTTTTTCAAATTCCCTAGTTATACAAAAATCACAAAACTTTCAAAGACGTCTACGCAGATCGTTGCTTTTAAAAATTCGAAACCAGTGTCCTATTTAAAACGAGAAATTCAAAACAAAGTATGCGATCTACAGGTGCGGCCGGAGTTACTCTCGCAGGGTATCAATGACATCATTCAAAATGAATAGCGTTGGTCAAAATCTATTTAAAGTTGTCTGAAGTGCTAAAAGTACCTCTTCGTTTCGCACTGTTAAATGTTTTAGTAGTATATAGTTTAGTAACGACATCTTGCGGCTGTCTGATACGTTGAGTTCGATCTTATCAGCCGTCTGTGCGTGCTGCACGCGGCCATATGGTTTTCTCTAAACTCTTAAAGACGCATTTTTCAGCTGTTTGATGGCCACGTGTTGAGCGCTTCTGAGAGACTCGTAAGTGGCGCTTTATAAATGTTTTGTTACATTACATGACATTGCATTGCATTACATTACATTACATTACATTACATTACTTTATCTTATAAAGTGCCGTTGAGATTCAAACGATCGTAACAATGTGTATAATTTCTGTTCTACGACACTTGGGACCGGCACTATCTGGAACAGAACATAAAGTCATACTTAATATGGTGAGATTTTGTAATGCGGTGATCTGTTTGGACACATTAAAATATATTTTATTATTATTACAATCCCTAACATCGACTTATGACAAGTTATAAACACTTTTTACAAGTAGTTATGTATGCAAAGCACAGAAGTCTGGGAACGGATGACACGAGCGATACAACGAAAACGATAAACTTATAACGTTCCAAACGCACCAAATAAAGGTGTCAAAGGAAAATCTGACAATATAACAAATTATCCTATTTTAACGACAAATGTAATATAATTAGTTTTATGAAACTACTAATAAGAAAAGTTATATATATATATGTATAAATATATATACAGTATCGTATGAATCATCATATTTTTCTCTATCTCGGCCTCCAGTCCTCTCCTCTGTGAAATTCTTCCTCCGCTCCTTAGTTTAAGGTGCACGAGCTCTTTGAAATTAACTGTCAAAAGATCTCTGTAAGTTTGCTCATCCTCCTATCTCGTCTGTAATTCTCATCTCTATTCCGCTTACAATCTGCTCTTCTGCTTTCCACTGACGAATGAAAACCGAACTCTTCAAGCTTTCATATCCTGAATCCACTCCTGCGCCACCACACGACCACCATCATCACCAACAGCCACCGTAGCTCAACGCTGTCTACTCGTTTTGACCTCCCGGATTCTTACCTGGCATCGAAAGGGACCAAACAACCTGGCTGTACCGGAGTTCATTTCATGTAGCACCGGTGTTTAATAGCTTTCAAAAGACGACATGTAGTTTCGCTAAAATGCTAGTCACAACTTCAGTATGCAGAATATGCATTTTAAGGTCGACGTCAACGGTCCCGTCAGCCACAAGTCGTCGTTAAACAAATTAAATTTATGCTACTAATTATATTTGATTACGAGTTTATTAGACTAATGTACACAAAAGGGTGGTCCGCGGTAATGTTCAAATTCGATGCGTTCGAATAATGTAATCGGGATGACTTTTTTTATATATAACGTCATACAGCTGTGAAAAACGGGTGTCCAGTGATGCAAAAGCGATTGTCTATTCTCATTTCAAATAACTTAAAACGTGTTGATATTTTAATATAGTACTGTGTACGTCTTGATTTCTTACGCGCACATTTTTTTATTTTATTTTTTTTTATTGTTGAGTTGAGTTTAGTGAACCATTTTGCATTCAAATTCAAAATTACAGTGCATAAACAGCAATCACATTAAACAACTAAATTATCTAACAGCACGTTATAGTTTAACAGTATGTGAGCCAAAAGAATATGAGTATGCGAGTCAGGTAGCAAATGATTCATGGGGAGATGAAGCTGGGACAGCTTATCTAGTCTTCCCCACTGGTTACCAGTCAAAGAAATACAACAACAAAATGTATTGGGTTAACAGGCTAAGGCAGCCGTACAGTTAGTAACAGTATTCATAGTTAAAACGATAATAGTCAGCATCACACTCCAAGTTATGAGTTGCTGAGTTAGTACTGGTCAATCAGAAAAGTCTTATATACACACTTGAATGCAATCAGCGAGCGTAGTTCACGCATGCAAGAATCAATAGAGTTCCACAACTGCGGTCCTTTTAATGCAGATGCAGGTCACTATTTTATGTTGCTCGTGAATATATGTAAGCTATATGTTTAGAAGAACACTGTTATTATGTATATCTAATACAATGCTAAAACTCACAAACTAACTCAAACGCATACCAGTTTTGGGTACTAATTAAATAATAGTATTTAGATAGTTAAAAACTATTTACTTCATTGTTTAAAATACTTACGTAGAAGGACCCATTGAAATAGCTTTGAAATAGTACTGGTAATAATAATAATAATAATAATAATAATAATAATAATAATAATAATAATAATAATAATAATAATAATAATCTTCGTTTATCATTTTCATTCTCACAATTACGCAGTATGATTACAATTCAGTATGAACGGATCATCACAAGTTATTACAGGAGCAACATAAAATAGTGACCGAATTATATACGGCAGCCACGCAGCCACGCAAGGCGCCCATTACCTCCTACATCTCATTTTTACCAATGCGACATCTCGCAAATGAGAGGCTCGGTGGACCTTTGGGAGGTTTTCGGGAATCGATCCCGCTACCTCCTGCTCTTCACGCCAGTGATGTTACCACTACACTATGGACTCCCAATAGTGTAGTGGTAACATTACAACTAGGTGTCTATTTACACAAAAAAACGTTGTTTAGCGAAATAAAGTGTTCCATCTGACACTGTCATTAATGCACACATTGCGATAAAATGGTCGTAAACAAATTATAACAATATACCGCAACAATTGTCCCACACAGGAACAACCTCTTACTACTACAGTATTAAGCCATCAGAACGACGAGATTTGTTCGAAATAATTACACACCTGTCTTTTAAGTGTGATATGCACCATATAGGCACAAGTTGTGCTGTATTGCTATTCATTGAAAGTTGGTATAAATAATTAATTGCTATTCACTGGCTGTGCGTGGGATTTCTCCGCTTTCTTAACCAACCGACTGACAGCAATTTACATGTCAGGCGAATGACCTTTGTTGCCATAATAAGATGTCGTTAAACTCCGCATCCATCTAAGTTGCGCATACCTAGGTTTAGAACCTCTCATAAAGCCTTTATGATGACAACTAGTGAGAAATGAGAAATGCGCCTCCTTATGGCAGAATAACAGTTTCTCAAAATGATCTGAAATTCTATTGTTATCTTAATTTCTGTCATACATGATGGCAGAGGGGAAGAATTATGCATGGGGAAATTTGTATATGTATATATGACTGCGTGTATGCATGTATGTATATTTGCTTGTATGTATGTATATATATATGTAGGCCCCTATGTATGTATGTATGTATGTATGTTTGTTTGTTTGTATGTATGTATGTATGAATATATGAATCTGAAATTTTATGTTGGAAAATACCTTAAGCGCTACATAAAAGCTAATCGCAGGGCACCATCTTATGGACGAGCGATACATCGTGTCAGAGGGAGGGGGGTTGTCCGAAGATGCCAAGTGAAGATCCGAGTCTGAGAGGCGTTTCGTTTGAGAAGAGTCGATGGTGTAGGAAAGGGAATTACAGTAGTCGAGCTTGGAATGTACAGTAATTGAGCAGGCTGCCGTGCAGGCGTTCTTGTATTTTATTGTACTGTATCTATAAAATGATATAGCGCCTCTCGAAGTGCACAGCAATCAGAGACGAGAACGTGGTCTTGAGACAACGAAAAAAGGCATTTAGCCCATCAGTTAATAAAGTGGAATGTGTCGAAAGGGGGGCGCTGTTTCTATAGTGCTGGGCCAGTGAAGGCAAAGGTTCACATTTTAGCAGTCCTCGCTCTTGGGACAGAGAGATCATGTCGGTCAAGTGAACGTAGCAGGAGAAGAGAAGTGGCTGAGGTCGGCAGGCGGATGATGTCACATAGATACTTGGGAGCTTTGCCAGTATACGACCAGTAGAATAATGTGAGAACCTTGAGTGGAACCCGAGCAATAAGGTGGAGCCAATGATTACTGCCATGATCGTTGTAATCGACATTTCTCATAGACCAATTTTAATTAGTGATCAGTTTGGTCCAAAGTTTAACATCTTCTGGCGATAAAGGCCATTGACGTATAGGCAGAAATAATTTTGGCACAGTTCATCTGTTTTCCTTCTTGTAACTTTAAGCCGATGTTAGAAATGATAGAATCTGTTCTCATTGGAATTAAATCCAATCGCGTTTAGATAGCGAATGTTTGCTTCGAAGCAAAGCATTAGACATCTTGGCTGCTGCAAGGTATTTTCCACTATATATCATACCAGAAACATCTATATCGACATAGAAGACCCTGGTAGTATCCAGTGTTATACAACATCTTGCGGCTGCCAGAGACGATGACGTCCACCGATAGAAGAAGTTCTACTGAATTTCCGGTGGCGCGTTGGATAACAGCTGGCGCACAGAGCGAGAGGTACCGAGTTCGAGCCCCGTAGGGCGGATATGCTTTGTAGGCTGCTATTAGCGCCGTGTATTGCAGGCTGTTTGTTCTGTTAGTAGTTAACTAGTTAAGATTGTTTCAATTGCATAACATGTAAATGTACAGCGCAGTGCGTTTGTCAAGCGCTTGATTAAAGAAAAGATATGATTATTATTATTTTTTTTTATGCCTTACAGAAGTAATTACACATGATCCCTCAGGGACTTAGAAACTATCCTAAGGTGTGCTATCAATCTGGAGGTAGTGGTCCTCGTCCCCGGTGCATTGTGCCGAAGGTGACCCTGAAGGCTACGGCATTAAATCTCTGAGTGCATATGGACAAACGCTGGACACAGGTGCACGGTCTCCAGAGGGTCGCCTGAAACGGCTGTAATTCGGCGCCCCAATTCCATCAAGAACTCGCGGCCCTCCCGGTTGACGGGGCCAGTGTGGCCCCATCTGGTCTCTTGCCATCACATCGGATCAGGCCCGGAGGCTCCTTCGAGCTTGGGATGTCAGCTTTCATGAGGGCTCTCCAGATATTATTATTACTTCGTATATTAACCGAGTCAACGATCTAGTAATGAATGAACGAAAATGTTGTTTATAATATTTATAACGTTGTGCGAAAGCCATTTAAAGGTGTCTAAGAAGATCGTAATATTATTGTCAGTATATTGAGTTTAACGACATCTTACGACTGTCAGGGGCGTTTACCTTAACTAAATCAATCCGTGAAGTTCTCAATTTTATTTTTAAAACTCGGCATTTCTGACGCAAGTATAGCGATTGGTAACATTTTCTAGTTCAAAGGTTTAAACGTTGGAATATAACATCAGTGGACTTTAACGACATTTTGCTATTTCTACTTAATTTCCGTTCCAGCATTGTCGATTATTGTTGGAATTTTCTCTTCGATGCTGTTATAATCGTTTTGTATATTCCTTAAAGAGCCTTGGATCCGTGCCACCCAGGTATAAAGCAGTAGCACAGTTGGGTAGTTGCTGTTTAACGCCGCTGCAACAACAGAGATGACTAGCGTCTCCCTCCTCCTTTATCTAATCTACGGACTGGCATTGCCGCACTACAGAAGTAATTTTCTGTTTTAACGACATCTTATGGATATATGTCTACTATATGGCCGTTTTCTCTTTGCCTTCCTTCTTAAACGACGCTTAGGACGGGCGCTAACAGAGTATGGACAGTAGGTGAGTTCAATTGTATTTCTGTATTATGCCAAAAGGAACGGTGAGAACTGTTGAAAATAATTACACACCTCTTTTATGTGTTATTTTTGCCTTATAAAGTAAAGGAGCGGTCCGCATTATTATGCCACAAACTAATCTTTGTCGGCGGCAACGGCCTATGTAGTCATAAGCTGCCGTTAAACTGAGGATCCATGTTTTGTTGTTTCACAGGTCTTTGACAGCGTTCAATCGTAGCCTATGTTGTTGTTTAGAAATCTGATTGAAATATCACGTGCAAATGTGGTAATACCAGGCGATGTCATTACCACAGATAAATCCATAGGGCATATTGTTAACCAAACGACGTAAACAAAACAATAACTAAACAAGCTATTGAACGTATAAGATCAACAGTCATTCCCGTCCTACTATGACCGAGATTCGAAATAAGCGCCTAATGAGGGTTCAGTGTGTTCATAGATGGCATGAAGATGACATCCGAAAATACTTTAAATATCTTCTAAAGCAAGAAGCAATAAGTCGTTAAACAGTAACTAACCTAACCTCACCTAATTATGTTGTGATCTGTTCGGACACCTCTAAATTATTATTATTATTATTCCGAAGTGTAACGTTGTCTTTTGACATGAAAGGCCGTTGGCGACAATTCAGAAAATTACACAATGCTGATTAACGACTCTGTGTTATGACAAAGATGATTAGCGGCGCCCTCCTCTCTTTTCCAGGTTTCGGACTGGTACTGTAAGACTGCAGTATTAGTTATAATGTTTTTAGCAACATCTTTTGGATGTTATGGCCGCTTTCGTAGCCCTCCTTCTTTATCCAGAGTTTGGACTGGCGCTACCAGAGTACGGGCAGTGACTGAGTTAGAAGGTGTAACAGGCATGGGTAATTATATATCTTGTTCAAGGCTTCCTAAAAAGGGCGTCCACTCTCTGCCATTTAATTTAACGCCCGGAGTAGTACAACCGCTGTATGCAACAATAATGCCCTCCTAATATTTCCAGGGTTTGGCCTGGCACTACCAGAGAACGAGCAGAGGCTGAGTTGACTAGTTTGGTAGAACCGTTGATTTCATCTCATCTTAAATTTGATCTGTAGCTCATCGAACTGCTTGCGTCCGTGACCTAGTGCCAAGCAGTGCCAGTCCCGAACTGGTTGAAGGAGGAGGGCGACGCTAATGATCTGTCTTATCATACAGTGTCGTTAAAATGAAACTACTACGACTGCTCATGCCAGTGATTGATTAACAAATGAACCAAAATGTCGAATATATGACATCGGATTAAACCTATTTAAAGGTGTCTCAACATTATGGGAAAATATTAATATTACTAGTATCCATAATGACAATACTAATAATCATTCATTCATTCAGAGCATTTATATAGCGCCCCTTCAAGAAGCTACTCCGAAGCGCTTCCGGCCCAACCACGACTAAAGAAAAAAGACTTGAGGGACTTGTAGAACCCTGCCGGTTGGCTCACAAGTAAAGAGCGGAGCTTAAGCGGGAGGTCATTCCAGGTGGAAGGTCCCACAACCGAAAAAGCATGGCGCTGCCTAATAGCCAAGCGAGCCCGTGGAACTAGGAGCTCACCCCTCGTCGTAGAACGAAGCGGACGACGAGCTGCAACGTCAGACACTGGGCGGCAAAGATCGCACAAGTAAGATGGAGCACAGCCAAGAACGCAACGAGAAACCAGAGCAGCAGTGCGGTATGAGATCCGCTGAGACACAGGCAGCCAATGCAACACATCACGCATGTATGCAGAGACAGGAGAGAACTTAGGAAGTCGTCCAATGAGACGAGCAGCCGAGCGTAGAACTCGATCTAGTCGCCCCAGAACCTCAAGGAGAAGGCCAGCAAGTAGTGAGCAACAGAGGTCAATTCCACTAGTTACGAAGGCGTGAACAAGGACCACGACCGCATCGTGAGAGAGAGAGAGAGACAGACAGACAGACAGACAGACAGACAGACAGACAGACAGACAGACAGACAGACAGACAGACAGAGACCACTCGAAGCTGATGAAGCTGATAATAACAACTCCGTGCAACCAATAATTATTGGAGTTGAGTAAATACCATGCGAAAAAGTTACAGATTTGTTTATTATTAACGCCTATCAACGTTTGTTAGAACATTCACAGCAATGCACGATAAAATTGTAATATTCTAATGTAAACATGTTGTAATATTACTATTATAGCGTTGAAAGCACGCGATTCAAAGGTGTGTAAACACCATGACATAATTAAATAGTAGTATTCAGAGTTTTAAACCTATTTAAAGGCGTCTCAACAGAACGGAACATTAGTTGTATCCATTGTCTAACTGGATAATGCTCATTGCTTACATTACATGATTTGTTCAAATTGCTTAGTTACAGAAATAGCACAGAACTTTTATAAGACGTCTTCGTAGAGCGTTGCATTAAAGTAGTTGATTTTGCGATGAACAATTGAGTAGGTTATAGCGCAGAGGCGGCGAAAGACAAGTTTTGTAACTGCAGGACATAGCCAGGGAAGTCATACAAGTATCCTGTGCAAGTGGGCAATCACTGGACAAATCACTTCTCGACAGGGCAAAAATTCTCGCAAGCTTGTGGCAGGGCAACGACAAGAGCAAAGGCTTTGTTACAAGAGCATTTTCCCTGGCTTACCTTGCGGTAGCGCCGACATTGCTAACTGTGCAGGCGATCTTGTAATCAATAATACTGGACGCATTCAACGAAGGTCACCAATGTGCATGTGGCAGGTGGATACAGCTGGCTCAAAAGAGAAGCCCATTGTTAAACGACATCTTATGGTTTTTGAGGTTGCCCTTCCCCTTTTCCGGGTATTGGACTGGCACTACCAGAGTGCCAACGGAGAAACATTTGAGTAGTTGCATAGCATCGTTGATTTGACCTTTTCTTAGATACTAATAGTGTGTAAGGTACCTGTGCCGAATAAGGCCTGGGGTGGCAATAAGGCCCACGCACTTAAAATTCAAATATCACCGAATCTATTCACCAGACGTTGCCAGAATTTTATATTGTTGACGGGCCTTCATCTGTGAACTACTGTAGTTGATCACGGGTTTTCTTTTCGGCGACATCTTTGAATTAAAAATATGGCAAGATTTTTGCGATAATTTATTTTGCAATTTTCTTATTTTCGGTTATATCGTAATTAATCCTCAGTCTGCGTATTGCATGCATGTTGCTATGATAATATATGTAAGCAGCGGATATTGGCAAGACTATGTAGGTTGAAAAACTTAATTATGCACTTTAGAATTACCCGGATATTGGTCGAAGTGTTCATGGCGTGCTGGTGAGGGTAACAAGGCCCACCTTTCTGTGGGTAATAAGGCCCTATGCATTGTGTGCAGACAGAATACACAGTTGAGCATGACGAAATATGGACAGTGCGGACAGTGGTTACATGATGAATGTATTGGTTTAGATTCAGTAGTAGAAGCAGAAACAATCGTTTGCCCATATTGTGACGAATAATAAAATAATAATTTCAGGAAAAAGCCTGAATTAATGACTACACATTTTCATCACATTTATTTGATTCCGGACGGCTATAATCAATCAATAGCTTTCCATCTCATAAGAAACAGTGTCAATTTCATGTTTGACACTGTAAAGCGGACATTTAAACGACGACAAAAGACACTTTTTAAGTTAGGCCTTATTACATGCAGTGCTCGGTAATAAGGCCCACATGATGCCTTCTACAAAAAATTATTTCCTACTATGTGGAATTTTATTTCATGAAAATAATTAATCCACTATGTAACTACTTCCATACACTCATTATGACTATTTTCCATAGTTACAGTTCCATGATACCAGTAGCCGTTTTTTGGCAAAGTTCCTTAGGTGGGCCTTATTCGGCACAGTGACCGTAGTTTGGGGAAAGAAACTAGCGATTGGTGGTGGTTTTTCTGTTTAACGACTAGCTGTGTGGTAACAAAGACCATTAGCGTCGCCCTCCTCCTTTATCCAGGCTTGGGACTGGCACTGTTGGACTGCAAACAGTGGCGATTGAACGACAATGTCGAATATATATAACCGGTGTCAACCTATTTAAAGGTGTCTGTGCAGATAGGATCATTATTTGTCGTATCCACTGTGTCTAACTGGATAATGCAATGTTCTCACTGCTGACATTACAGAGTTGTTCGAATTGTTCAGTAAATAAAATCCGACGGTTGTAGCCGTAGTTTCAAGGGTTTAACGACATCTGATAACTGCCATGATCGTTGTAATCAATTTTCTCAATTTAATTATGGGTTTGGTGAAACGTTTGATATCTTAATGCACCAAAAGTCGTTGACGTAAGCAAAAATAACCTTTGCACAATTCCGATCTTTTCTGTCTAGTAATTTTACGCCGATGTTAGACATGGTAGAAATCTTTTCTCGCTGGAATTAAATCCTATTATTGAGTATAGTTATACTGGAATGTCAAGGTGGAGTTTAATGGCTGGCCTACTTAACGATGGTCATCACTCAGCAGATGACGCCCTACATACAAGGACGGATCGGATGGGCTATTTCGAACAGTCGATGACCCCGGGTTGCTCACGCGGCCCAAATCCCGGTTCAAGGTCAAGGCCGTGACCCCCCTAACACAGCGTTATCAACAGCAACAGATAGCAGTCGGGAGGTTTCTGCCGTCATGACCCAAGGCACCAGCTGCGAGGCCAGGTTGTGACGTCCATTGCAGCGATGACCTCTGCGCCTCGCTGCAATAACCCTTGAATCAACAACACATGAAAACGCGTAAACATCGTAGACCCAGCCATAAGCCGACGGGTATAAAACTGGAAGGCGCTGCTTCGATTAACTCCGCCACAGCCCTACCTGTGGTAGTGCCAGTCCGAAGCCTGGATAAAGGCGGAGGGCGACGCTAATCATTTTTTGTTATGACACAGTGTCGTTAAACTGAAACTACTCCTACTACTCGACATGATGCCTGGGTTGAGATTCGTTGCGAAGACTTAGCACGACATTCGAGAAACGTTGCTGCGGAAATCCCAGCGTCAGATTCGATTGATTCAGATTCGATTCATTCAGATTCGATTCATTCAGATTCGATTGATTCAGACTGAGATTAGTAGGCCTATACTTTGATGGCGATAGAGACATAAGACTTGGATCGACTTGAATGGACAGCGACCGTATTTAACGAGGTTAAAGAGACCAACGATTTAGATTTATGTATGATAGATACCAGTATGGGAATTGTAAAAAAATAACGGGGTGAGGGGATGGGGAGGTTAGACGTTGATGTATGTGCAGTTTGGGTGTCACATGTAGACTTTGCTATGGGAACCTCCCCCGACAATTCTCACTCTGATAGATACTACGACAGAGGAGGGACAATTATTAGGACCGGACAAGACTTGATTTCATTTAGTGACTCGACCGACCGACTGTTTACTGACATTTATATTTCTCATTCTTCTTTTGCTAATGGTAATGTAATAAATTTCTGTACCTCATTACGAATCGTTATCAGTTGTGTGGCTTAGCAAGACGCAAGACCGACCATTAAGACAGCTAGGCAATCGCGACACGAAGCGGTCGATGTGAGGGACTTGGCAGCCGCAGGATGTCGTTACACAATAATATAGTAACAGAACCATCTATACCGTCATAAAATGCCCTGGTAGTAACCAGTGTTTCCCAATATCTTGTGGCTGCCACAGTGTGATTTTCCTTACAGATTTTATTTTAGTTATAGTTATAGTTATAGTTAATGATTTTTTATTTTAGTTATAGTTATAGTTATAGTTAGTAATATTTTTTAGTTATAGTTATAGTTATAGTTAATGGATTTTTATTTTAGTTAATTTTAGTTACTACTTAGTTACAATAATTAAGTCTATAAGCAAAATTGTGCGTATTAATACGCTGTTTCACAATTTACTCAGAGCTATGAAAACCTTTGAAGCATGGGTACAGTCAGCTTCATGAATACACGAGTTTCCAAAGTAACTGACAAATTTCACAATAAAAATTTCGCATTTTTCGTTCTCATTTATGTCGAATCGTCCATATTGCACTTCCTATTTTTATTTTTTGTATTAACGAAAATAAAGATGAATTTTCGTTAGTGTTATTTTCGTTATAGTTATAGTTATAGTTAATGATATTTTTTAGTTATAGTTATAGTTATCGTTAACGAAGTCATTTTATTTTCGTTAACGAACATTTTCGTTATCGTTATCGTTAACGAAAATCACACTGGGCTGCCAGGGCCGTTAACGTCAACCTTACTTATTACCCGAGGCCGACTACAAATCTTCTAATAACGTTCGAGGGAAAATGTCGAATATATAAAGTTCCCTGAAAGCCACTTAAAGGTTTCTAAGCAGATCGTAACATTTTTCGCAGTATTGTGAGTTTAACGACATCTTCACGTCAACTAAATCAATTCATGAATTTCTCATTTTTACTTTAAAAATTCGGCATTTTTCTGAAGCAACTAGCAATTGGTGAAAGTTCTGGTTCAAAGGTTTAAACGTCGGCCTATTAAATAAAATGACTTTGAAGACATTTTTCTCTTTCTACTGAATTTCCTTTGCAGTGTTTTCGATTATTGTTGGGATTTTTCCTTTGATGCCCTGATAATAAACGCCTTAACGGTATTATGAGAAAATTGACCCGTTCAGGCTTCCTCCCTCCCGATTTCCTAGTTTTGACAACACTGTTCTACAGCAGCTGATTCTACTCTTTTCCGTTCAATTCTCTCAAACCCTTGCCACGTCCTTCACGACCTCCTCCCTCCCATAAGGTCACTCCATACAATACGCGATCCAGGCCACTTGATCTCACCCAACCTAGAATTGATGTCTTTGCAAAAAGAAGTTTTGCTATGAGAATGTTATAGGACTTTGCCTAAATGTTTGTATTATTTATTTCTTCTGTAAGCTACTGTGCGTTTGCTGGTAGTCAATTAAAGAATATTCTTACTTACACTTACTTACTTACTTACTTACTTACTTACTTACTTACTTAATAGTTTATAATTTCCTTAAAGAGCCACCCTGGTATAAAACAGGAGTAGAGTTCGTCAGTTGCTGTTTAACGACGCTCTCATGACAAAGATGATTCACGTCGCCCTCCCCCTTAATCCAGGCTTTGGACTGGCATTGACAGACTACAGTAGTAGTTTTCTGTTTTAGTGACATATTATGAATACTATGGCCGTTTTCTTCGCCCTCCTTCTTAGTCCAGCTTCGGACTGGCGCTCCCAGAATATGGGTAGTAGGAAAGTAAAATTTTATTTCTGTATATATTATGCCAAAACGAACGATGAGAACTGTTGAAAATAATTAACACCCTTTTAAGTGAAATATTCGCCCTATAAGTAAGAGCAGAGGAGCTGGTCTGTATTAGCTGACCATCAAAGTGCGAAAATAATTTCAATAATTATGCGAAAGCAGAAGAGTGATGCAGTGCCAGTCCCAAAAAAGGAGAATTATTATTTCACCACAGTTTAACGTCGTCTTATGACATCAAAGGCCGTTGACGACAATACAGAAAATATGCAATACAATCAGAACAAGAAACTTATAGCATCCGAACAACACCATTAAAGGTGTCGAAACAGAGCTTTACAATTTCACTAATATTCAATATTTTTCCAACATAAAGTATTTAATCTCATACTGTCTGTGATCATTATGTCCTGACAAATTTCATTAACTAACAAAGCATACATGTATTATAACTGATTAAGGTATTCCTTTAAACTGTTCATGTACATTAACCAAGCCATACCATTATGCAATATTGAAGAACTAAAGTTGAATGATAGTAATATTGTAATATGAATATTCATTAACCAATAAGTAATGTTTATAATTTTCCAACATCGGGTTCTTATTATTATGACAAAACATATTTTAAACAAAAATCAACAGTCGAAAAGAAGTCGTCCATGGATATTTCGGCAAACAGCATTGTAACACAGTACTGCAATATTATGCAACACAGCAGGCACTCCGATACAGCAACCAAACCAAACCATTTGTAATATATAATACTGTAAAACCAAAGTTGAATAATAGTAACCAGCGTTGCAACCAACATTGCACAATTGTGTCTTTGCATATGGGCGTGGCCTAAATTGCGGTAGCTGTGGCGGCCATGTCGGAGTGCAAGCACGGAAATAATTATTTTGTTGTGCAGCGTTTAAGTTAAAACTGTTGTCAAAGCACTCGAAGAAATTGTTAGTTGGTGGAAGAACGTTTCTTGTAAGGTTATCATGAATTAATGGTGTCGATCCGTATACCTTCACATCTAGCAGGCTTATACACTTCGGACGATTGAGATGCCGGATTTCTTCAGGTAGGTACTAGTATCCATGGTGTTGTTGTAATGTAATTGTAATGTAAATCTTCGAAAATTTCTCAGCGCCCACAAAAGCCACGTCAGGGAGACCAGCTGTTACGTTGAGTTTTGTTACGTTAGTCCCAGATGTTAGCGTGACTTCATTACCATTTAAATTTTAATTGGTAAACGTGTAGTTTAGCGTCGTATATTAGGCAAACTTATAGTATCGTGGGCTGAAGAATGCGCGGACGGTACCAGGTTTTCTAATGACGACACTAACCCTAACAGGCCTAACCGACTCTCACGACGCCTAACCTGACCCTAACCGACACTCACGACGTCAGTAAACTTATGCACTATAATCCTTCAGCCCCCGATTCTATAAGCTTCCCGTAAATTATTCGACATTGCAGCATTGCTTGGGTTTCAGCGTTGGTCGAATACAAGTGGGATTGACTATTCTTGCTAAAGAGAAGTCAGACTCAGATGGATGAAAATAATTTTTGCTTAAATAGAAGTGGGCCTGATGAAATCTTGTTCAAATAGAAGCTGGACTGATGAAAAATTATTCTTAATGGTGTGCACAAAACGACATTTAACATCATGAGACCAGCACAGACATATTTTCTTAATTATTTTCTCTGTTACGCGCTTTCGTGCACTTCTTGTATCGAATGCCGTAGACGTCGACAGGAAATAGTTTTGGATCAGTTCTCACTGTTATATGGCTTTCTCTAGACACCGCTCAGTTAGTTACTGTCTAATAACGATGTGTCACAGTAAACATGATATGCGTCTCCCTCCTACATTATCCAGGCTAGAGAACGGTACTACCGATCCAAGACCTCGATAGAGTAGAATACACACATACATTTTATACATGCATTTTACAAGTAAAAGTAAAAGCTTGAATAAGCATCCTTATATATATATATATAATTATATATAATTATTACATGTATCGGATGCTTTATGCATTGCAAACTTCCGAAGAATATTCACTTATATTAATCGGTTCGAATCTGTTGCGATTGTCTGTAGATAATCACTGTTTAGCGACGCCCTCCTTCTTAATCTAGGATTGGGCTAGCGCTTTTCCCAACATGGACCAGTAGCCAGGGGCGCAACCACGGTCCAGAAGTTGGGGGGGACCTACTAGAATGTGTGAGTGGGGTAGGGGGGAATTGCGAGCGCCGAAGGCGCGAAGCTGCGATTGCCGAAGGCAAAGAAGCCCCTAACGACTAGGGGGGTATGGGGAGCGTCGTAAGCTCCCCATCGGGGTCCTGGGCGCAGACCTACCGCATCGCAATTTTGAGCATTTGATGCCAAATGTAGTACATTTTGGGCTTTTATTTACCTCAAATTTTTCACCGATGATTTCGATATAAAAGTACCTAATCCATCTAGATCTGTGAAAAATATGACTTTATTATATGAATAAACTGGAAGTGACAAGGGTTTAAGAGAATTGAACGAAAAAGACTAGAATAAGCTCTAGAACAGTACGTGTTTGTCAAAACTAGGAACATCAGCGGGGAGGAAGCCTGGACGGGTCATTTTTCTCAGAATACCGTTAAGGCGTTTATGTTCCCTACAGTGGCATTGGCAAATCCCCACCAAACAGAGGAGGCATAACGTAGCCGTGCGAGGATAGTAGCTCTAACAATGTCAAAGAGACGTTGACCGTGGTAACTGTGGGCGACCAAAACACGTAGCTCGAACATGGATTTTCGGGGTTTGCAGCATATTTTGTCCATGTGTGCCCCAAAGCCAATCCCATCAGAGATAGTGACGCCCAAAATAACCATCTCCTGGACCCGCTCGATGCCAGGGATGAGAGGAGGGAGGGCAATAGGTTTGGACCTCGGTCGTTTGACAACCATTTCTCTGGTCATAGCATGGTTTAATTTAAGATTGCTAATGAATGCCCATTGCCCACTTAGCGATAAGGTCAAGTTCAGAAAGAGTGCTGTCAATGCAGGAAGCAGGGACCAGCTTGCAAGTAGCTATCGTCGCCATATTAAATTTTTAGGGAGACGGTTTCTACTGTATTTAGGTTTAAGGCTAGAAATGGCTATGACAAAATCAGTAGGTCCAAGGCCAGAGCCTTGTAGTATACTGGCATTAATGGTACAGAGGGGAGAGATTGCAGAAGGCAAGAAGTTCCTAACGACTATAGGCGGTATGGGAAGCGTCGTAAGCCCCCCCATCGGGGTCTGGGGCTCCACCCCAGAAGCCGACGCAATTTTGAGCATTTGATACCAAATGGAGTGCATTTTGGGCTCTTGTTTGCCTCACAATTTTCAAAAGTTGGAGGGGACCGTCCCAACCTGTTCGAAAGTTGGGGGGGACGCGTCCACGGCCGTCCCAACGTGTTCGAAAGTTGGGAGGGACGCGTCCCACGGGTCCCATAGGGTGGTTGCGCCTATGCCAGTAGCTCAGTTTCAATTCCGGTAGTGGACTGTAATTCTAACAGCTTAGCGACACTGGATGCCATCAAACACGGTGACGTTTATAAGAAATTCCCTATGGAACAGTTTTCATCGTTCCCACGTTTTGGAAATATAATTCTATGTAATAAATTAGTAGTTGCAGTTTCTGTTTAACAACAATGTGTGGTAATAAAGATCATTAGCATCGCCCTCCTCCTTCATTCAGGCTTAGGACTGGCCCTGCCTGGCACTAGATCACGGACGTGCAGTGGCGGAGATGAAAGTATTAAAATATTATTTAATATACAGTATTTCATAGACAATGAGCAGTGGTGGAGTTAATGCGATAAATTGCGAAGAACATGTTGCTATGTAATAAATTTGGATTGGATCCACAGTTTAACGGCAGCTTATGACAACATAGGCCGTAGCCGCCGACAAAGATTATTTTTGGCATATTACAGCTCTATTGTGTAATATATTTTCAAAACGCTCACGCTGGCCTCTTTATAGTCAAATGAAGAGCGTCAAAGAGGTGTATAAATTATCACAGTTAAAGGAGGTGTCTAGAAATAAATTATGTTTAATTGCAAATATTGTTGGCGCCACTGTATTCTTAAGCCGGCTTGGAACTGGCACCACCACATCAGCGGTACTGTACCAAAGAGTTTGAAAAACTCTTATGCCTGGCATCAAAAATCTTTTATATCGATCAGAAATATTTTTCATATAACCTAGATTACAACCAGATAAAGAGTATGAGCATTGGTTGGATTTTTATAGTTTAACAACGATGATTAGCACTGCCCTATTTCTAGACACCTTTAAATCGGTTTTCTCAGAAACTATATATATAGAATTTTCGTTCAATTGCTAGATTGCTAACTCAAATATATAATTGGTGGACTAGTTGCTGTTTAACGACACAGTGTCATAAGAAAGTTGTTATCGTGGTGTAGCCCTAATCCTTGTCTAGGCTTGAGACTGGCACTGTCACATGCAGTGTATTGGCGGAGGTATATATAGACAAGCAATAATATCTTTAAAATGTGTCTAATACAACAACACCAATTCATTCATTCATTCATTCATTCAAGTATTCATTCATTCATTCATTCATTCATTCATTCATTCAAGTATTCATTCAAGTATTCATATAGCACTTCTTCAAGGAATCTACTCAGAGGTGCTTCCACGGTCAAAAAGAACAGTTTTCAAGAGCTTATAGAATGTGTCATAGAGCGAACTAGGAAACAGGCGCAGATCAAGAGGGAGGCCATTCCATACAACCGGGCCTACCACACGACCTTGCATGATAGAGGTACGGGCAAACAGGACTGAGAGCACCTCTTTCCCGCTGAGCGTAGGGAGCGACAACTCCGAATAGTCGACACAGGTCGACAAAGGTCAAGTAGGTAAGATGGAGCGAGGCCTAGCTGGCATCGCCATACCAAGGAGGCTACTCTGTACTCTATACGCTGACGGACAGGGAGCCAGCGCAGGACCTCCAGCATGCAAATTGACACTTGACTGAATTTGAGTTCTTGACCGATAAGTCGTGCAGCAGAGCGCGGAATACGGTCAAGGCAGGCCATCCGTCCAGATGGTCGTGCCAGTCCCAAGCATCGATGATGGACCAGGGCGTCGCGAATTATCTTTGTTGTGCACAGCATTGTCAAGTAGTAACTTCTAATAGTATTCGCGTTGAAATATCTAACCAATCAACATCTGAACCTTTCGAAATTAGATGGTGAGATAAGGTCGAGGTCAGCGGCCATGAGATCCATAAGACGTCGCTAAACACAGAATTTTATTAACAATATTGTGATTTGATTAGACACCTTTAACTAGCTTTCCACAGGCAGTATATAATCAAGATTTTCTTTAAAAAGCTAGCTTAAGAGTATATAACAGGGTTGAAGTCCTGTGAGACCAATAAGACGTCGTTAAACATTCGATGCAACTAATTATAATTATTACGAATTGATTAGACCAGTGCTACCTAAAACTATGGTCCGCGGTCCGTTACCGGTCCATGAGTGATTGGTTAGAGGGCCTCGAAATGGTAACAGCATTCACAAATTTTATAGTACTCAAATAAAAAAATCATTAAAAAATTATATATCACAACACGGCGTTAATATAAAATAAATTATTTGAAACATTCAACAATAAAAAGTACACTTGCAGTAAACAGTGACAACGAGTTAGAATGAAGTCGAAATGTTAATATAACATAATATCTATGTGATGTAAGTCGATGTTGAAAGGCGGTCCGCTAGTAGAGCAATATTACCGGTCCACAGCATCTAAACGTTTGAGATGCACTGGATTAAACACCTTTAAACCGCTTTCAATCGACGGTATAAGTTGGAAATTTGCATTAAATCGTAATCTTGAGCAATAAAACCTCCAACAAAACATTTCTCCATCGACGCTAACAGTCTTTGAGGACCGAAGATGTTCTTAAACTATTGATAACCAAACAATCTCTAGTAACTCCCTCAACAACAGCTAGTCAATATATAGGGTGAGGACAACGTCAAGGGACTTGGCACCACCACTGACCGTACTCTAATGGTGCCACCGTGCCAGTCCCAAACCCGGATAAACTCATTTTTTTATGACAAAGCGTCGTTAAACGGTAATTTAAAAATTAGTTAACCTAAGCTAAGAATGTTCTGATCTGCCTAGACATCTCTAAATATGCATGCTTCGCAATTTCCTTCAATCGCCAGTTCATGAGTACACTTTGCTGATAAAAAATGTTTGGCCTTTAGCTATGCAACTGAGAACTTTACAGAAGAATTTTTCTCTCGATGCCAACGGCTTATGACGCCTAAAGATAATGTGGTTAAAACTGGTAGAACTTAGAATATCTTCACGTTAGACTCCAATCGCGTATTATAGATGAAGATTTCTCTGCATCAGAAGCTGTCGACGTGAGGGCCATGGTAACCACAAAATGTTGTTACACAATGAACAATGTCAGACTCGTTATTTATTTATTATTATTATTATTATTATTATTATTATTATTATTATTATTATTATTAGACTCGTTTATACCGATATAGATTGCTGCGTTAGTATCCAATATTAGACAATAATGTCGTGGCTTCCATGGCCGTTAACGTCAACCTTTTACTTCAGGTATTAGCTAGAATCAGCACTAACGTAACGATTGAACGAAAATGATAAAATATATAGCGTCGGTTGAAAGCTATTTAAGGGTGTCTAAGCAATTCGTTGCATTTTAATAGTATCATGTGTTTATCGACATCTTAAGTCTGCGTACATACATACATACATCATCGGTAGTATCCAGTGTTTAACGACATCTTCTTGAATCAAAGGCCATTGCTTTGGATAGGAAACAGTTTTTTTAGCAGTTCTCGCTGTTACATAAGTTTCTGTACCCACCGATTGGTCAATTAATGGCGCTGTGTTAGGGGGTCTCTGTCCTCCTTTATGAAATCTTTGGAAATCTAGGGACTGGCCTAGATTGGATTAGAAGGAGGGTGCGCGCATAGGACAGGTATCATATGAACATAGAAAAAAAAGGTCAGTTCAGTAATCTTCCTACAAACAGTCAACGGTCAATGTAATCATTATAGCTGAGTTGGCTAGGGCCCTAGGGGGCGCAGTTGGAGCAGAAATCTCGAATAGAATTTCTGTCCCAAACTCTGGATTGACAATCCAGCACTCTAGCCACAACACTATCGAGCACCCAACGTATGCACCTAAAGTTGGCGTATCTCCGAAAGACTATTCTCCGCTCCGTTATCTCGTGGGATTATTTGGATCCGAATGGTGAACCATGAGAAAAGACGACGTCGAAGGATAGAAATGTGGATTTGGCGTAGGATGGAAAAATCAGTTGGATGTAACAAATGTATAACACACGAAGAGATGTTGGAAAGGGTTGTGGATGAGCGATCTATGATAGCCATAATAAGGGAGCAACTGCAGAAACGGAATCAGTCATATCCCAAGAGAAGACTCAATCTCTTGATAATCGTTATTGAGGGCAAAGTGGCGGGCTTGAGGACAAGGCCACACTGTCGAAGTTAACGTTTGTTACGAGTAGCAGAGGAACTAACAAGGCAGTCTTTGAGGGTTATATTTATACAAAGGAGAGAGAGGTGAGCGGGAAGACATACTGGCAATGTGAAATGAGATCGTGTACAGCATTTCATTTTGAAATAGACTCATTCGGTTTAGACAGTAAACGTTACATATCGTGCTTACGTTTTAAGTAGATTTTTATAGAGCATTTAACCTGCTTTTACTTAGCCATGTAACCGTGACTTTCAGTTTTTTAATTAGTTTTGCATGATGAGATTTTCTGTTGTACTATAAAAAAAACGACGGAATGAACACGACGACTTGCATGCGACAAGTTATATAGCGACGATTTCATTAACGACGACATAAATTGCGACGACTTAACTACGACGAAATGACTTACGACCTAACGATAGGGAACCTAGTGAGCAGTTTGTACACAAGCGTTATATCAAATCATATCCGTAATAGCCAGGTTCTTTTGACAGTTCCAGGTCAGAATCCGGGAGGTCAAGCCGAGGACACAGCATGGTGCTAAGCGACATTTTATGGCCGTTGACCTCGTCCTCCTCCTTTTTCCAGGCTTTGGACTGGCACTACCAGAATACGAGCAATGGCGCAGTTCATTATTTGTTTAAAATTTATTGAACGTATCGTATTGAACCTGACTTTTATTAGTTATTTAACGAAAATGTCGTATATATAATATCGATTGAAACCTTTTTAGAGGTGTCCTAACAGATCGGTACATAATTAATAATAATCAGTAACGAAATGGTGTAGGCTCACATTACATATTTAACTGGGGAAAGGGGAATAGCGTCGGTGAAAATCTTTTAACAGTTGTCTTAAAGGTACCCAGTGGCGTAACGAAGGGCTTCAGCGCCCAGGGGCAAGAGTTGATGACTGCGCCCCTTTAAAATTTCTTGTAATTTAACGTATGGTAAGGTGTGGTGTATAATATTTTGTCAGATGTATTACTTAAGTAAGTAAGTAAGTATATTCTTTATTCAACCCATTGCATATCCGCACTTTGGTGTACATACATTTATACAGAGTATAACATTCTTATTATAAACGATCTGCGTGAGAGATTGTCCGCTTGTGGAATAAAATGGTCATGTAATCTCAGGCGCAGGGTGTAGGGGATCGGCTTTGGGGGTGGAAGTAGCCCATGGAGTACATGCTCCGGGTTTCCTAGGACCGCAGAGAGAAGAGGCGTGAGTCAGCAGCGTTGCAAAGGTGAGTTCAATTTCATTTCTGTATTATAATGTTGAAAATAATTATACACCTCTTTTAAGTGTTATTTTCTCATATAAAGCAGAGGAGCATGTTTTGTAGTTTACAGAGGTCTTTGACAACGTTCAATCGTAGCCTATGTTGTTGTTGTTTAGAAATATGATTGAAGTATCATGTGCAAATGTGTTAATACCAGGGGATGTCATTACCTCAGATAAATCGAAAGGGCCTATTGTTACCCAAACGACGTAAACCAAACAATAACTAATCAAGCTATTGAACGTGTAAGATCAGCTGTCATTCCCCTCCTACTATGACCGAGATGCAAAAGAAGCGCCCTATGGGGGTTCAGTGTGTTTGTAGATGGGTATAAAGATGACCTCCGGAAATACTTTAAACATGGTCTAAAGCAATAAACTATTAGTAGCAGAAGTAGTCGTTAAACAGTAACTAACCTGACCTAACTTGATGATGTTGTGATCTGTTCGGACACCTCTAAATTATTATTATTATTATTCCAAAGTGTGACGTCGTCTTATGCCGTGAAAGGCCGTTGACGACAATTCAAAAAATTATACAATGCTGATTAACTAAAATGTGTCGTAACGAAGATGATTGACGGAGCCCTCCTCCTTTCTCGCGACTTTGAACTGGCACTATCAGTTACCGATTTACATGTATGTGTGATATTTCAAAGAGAAGAAGTTTTTGATGGAAGGTACTACTCATACTGTAACAATGCAAAGAAAACGAGAAACTTATAGCGTCAGTAAGCCGCCAATAAAAGGTATCTAAACAGAATCTTACAATATCACCACAGATATTCCGCAACAATAATTATCCTACACAAGAAATTTTAAAAGCAAAAAATTCTTAATAAACATTCCCATTTCTCAAGAGATTCTTAATCATAAATAATAATTATATTTGTGACAATAGATTATTTTCCATTTTGAAATTTAAAGCGATTATTTATTAATCTTCAGTTCAATGACATCTTATGGCAACATTGACCGTTGTTTAAATCATTCATTAAAAATAATAATTGCACAAACATTATGGACCTTTAAATAGCTTATCATCATCAATAACCATGGGCTCAGTGCCCTTAGGTGTCCGATGCCTTCTTCACAATGAAGAAGGCTTATAATAGCCGCCTTTATATACACCACGTTTTCGTTCAATCATTATGGAACACATTTCAATCCGTATGTTTGTTTTCCGTAGATCTAGCTATTTAAACCCTTAATTTTCCCCTATGACTAGCCCTAGCTCTTGTTCCTCTATATTCCCCTGATGTACAATAAAGCCTCTCATTCAATTCTTTGGTTGTATATATAAATTGTTGTTTATTTGTTTGAATGTATTAATCTTGCCATGCACAGTGCTGTGCGTTTGCTAGTGCTTCTCAATAAAGGATATACTTACTTACTTAAAAGCAATTAACCCTCAGGTATGATGTTGAAAACTATTAAAAAAATTATCTTACCGAGATGTCAACGGTCTTTGACGCTATAACATATCATAAAAGTGGACGATTCATACAACCGTTGGTTTTAATAAATTGGACACCCTTAAAACGGTATCATTACAATCGATATAATTATGTTATTCACCCAATCATTAAATTTTGTCGTCAACGGCCTTTGATGTCATGTGACGATGTTAAACCTTGTTCTAAAATTTAAAAAAATCATTAAATTAACTCCGCCACTGTTCGCTTTCTGACAGTGCCAGTCCCAAGCCTGGATAAAGAAGGAGGGCGACGCTAATGGTCTTTGTTACCACACAGCTAGTCGTTAAACAGAAAAACCACCAATCATTAAATTCTTCGAAGAAAAAAGCATTGCAGAGGATTCGCGCTAGAAGCTGGTATCATTTGAAAATATTTACTTTCTGCCCTTTCCAATTATTTTTCGAAGATTTCCTTCGATGACCTAACGATGGTTTTGCATATTCCTTGGTTAGTTGCTGTTTAACGACTCTGTGTTATAACAAAGATGATCATCGTCTCCCTCCTCTCTTCTCCAGGTTTCAGACTGGTAGTGTCAGACTTCCGTATTAGTTATCTGTGTTTAGCAACATCTGTTGGTGTTATCGCCGTTTTCGTATCCCTCCTTCTTTATCCAGAGTTTAGACTGGCGCTACCAGAGTACGGGCAGAGACTGGGTTAGATGTGTAACAGACATGGGTAATAATATATCATGTTCAATGCTTCCTAAGAACGGCGTCCACTCTCTGCTTCTTAATTTAACCCCCGGATTAGCACAACCGCAAGATGCGACAATACGCCCTCCTCCCTTTTCCAGGCGTTGGACTGGCACTACCAGAGTACGAGCAGTTGTGTAGCTGAGTAGAAACGTTGATTTGGCCTCATCCTAAATATTAACTGTTGCTCTTCGAATTGCTTTCGTCCTTAGTGCCAGGCAGCGCCAGGCCGAAGCCTGGACAAAAGAGGAGGGCGACGCTAATGTTCTTTGTTATCACACAAGTGTCGTTAAACTGAAACTACTACTGCTACTCGTGACGGTTATGGATCAACGATTGAACGAAAATGCCGTATATATTACATCGGTTTAAACCTATTAAAAGGTGTCTCAGCATATCGGAAAATTTTAATGTTACTGGTATCCAGTGTTTAACTGGATAATCCTAATTGCTTACATTACATATTTGTTCAAATGACTCAGTAACATAAAATTACACAAAAACCTTTAAAAGACGACTACGCAGAGATTTCTGTTTAAAACAGGCTACCAGTGTCCTATTTAAACACGGCCATCAAATCAACGTATGCCATCCACAGATGTGGCAGAAGGAAATCTCGCTGGGACTTGATGACATCATTCAAGGTAATCCATACCTAAAATAGCATCTAACCAACTCTGTATGGTCCGCAGAGGCAACTAAATCAATGGTCGAATTCGAAACGGTGCGCACTCTGGTCGTGCCAGTCCCAAGCCTCGATGAAGGAGGAGGGAGATGCCAATGATCTTCGTTTTGACACGGCATCGTGAAGTAGTAACTACTAATTGTAGTTACGTTGAAATAACTGACCAATCAATGACTGGACGGTCTGGACCTTTCGAAATTCAGTCATGAGGTAACGTCGACGTCAACGGTCCTGGCAGTCGTGATATCCATAAGACGTCGTTTTAAGCACTAGATGCTGCTAATTATATTATAGTCGTTAATTAAGCACTTAATGCTACAAAAGATATTCCGCTTTGATTAGATCAGAGCTACCAATACTTTGGTCCGCGGTCCGTTACAGGTCCACGAATAATTGGTTACAGGGCCTCGGATGGATAACAGGAATAACTATTATGATGATATTTCAATAAAATATTAAACTGTATACAATAAGATCAGACAGTAAAAAAATAAGTAGGAAATCTAAATTTGAATATAACATAATATACATGTAAGCTGATGTTGAAAGGCGGCAAAGCAGGTAAAGGAAAGTACTGGTCCACAGCATCAGAAAGTTAAAGATGCACTGGATTAAACACCTTTAAATTGCCTTCGATCGACGTTATATGATTGAAATTTTCTTTCAATCGCTGCATAATGTTCGACATTTTCTTTCAATCGCTAGGGTAGAGCCATACTATGCCAAAATAATTTCTACCGACGGCAACGGCTTTTGTTGTCATAAGCTGTCGGTAAACTCTGACTCCATCCACCAAATCGCTAGGATAATAAAACAATGATAAACAGAAGATGTTGTTTAACATAAAAACATTAAAAACATAAACACCTGTATAAAACATATCTCCAACGACTTCAACGGCCTTTAACGCCAGAAGATGTTGCTTAACTATTGGTAATCTAAGCAATCGCTAGCACCTTCCTTAACAGCATCTAGCCACTACATAGTGTGAGGTCAGCGTAAACGGACTTGTCACCGTCACTGACCTTACTCTGGTGGTGCCAGTCCAAAGCCAGTATAAAAGAGGAGGGCAATGCCACTCATCTTTGTTATAACACAGCGTCGTTAAACATCTACTAACCTAACTTATGCTAACAATGTTATAATCTGCTTAGAGATCTTTAAATATAATACATTTTCAAAATTTCTTTCAATCCTGAGTGCATGACAAACTTCGCTATTTAAAACTTTTAATGAGCGATGTTGCTTAGAACGGTAGAAAGGAATTTCCTATCGAAGCCAAAGGTCTTTGATGCCTAAAGATATGTGGTAATACCTGGTGGAATCCCTAAACATTGGATTTCAATCGCGAATAGATTATGATTTCTTTGCGTCAGAAGCGGTCGATGTGAGAGCCGCGGCAGCCAAAAGATGCCGCTACACAATGAATATTAAAATAACTATCTATTCTATGCTGATATTAATGGCTATCGTAGTATGCAGTGTTTAACGAAATCTTGTGGCTGCTAAGGCCGTTAGGGTCAACCTTATTAATTTTTCGTTTATTATGAGGAACAGTGCGACCACTCTCCATTTTCTGAAATCCCAAGCTCTTGCCAGAAAAATCCCAAGATTGGCCAAAAGTGTACCAAAAAATCCCAAGTTACTGAAAATGAAAAAGTTATGATGAAATATGAAATGCGTTTAAGCAATCAAATTATTGACAAAAATAACTGGCTATGAAAAAACCAGAGAATAACATCGAATTAACAAATTACAATGTTTAAAAGTAACAATAATAATAAACGTCTTTCAGACAGACACACTGAACGAGGTTTTTTCTAATCTGATTCACTGCCACTGTTGAAAAGTACGGTAAAAACTAGTCTGTAGACTTTAGAAAATATCCCAAGATTGCTATGTAAAATCCCAAGATCCCAAGCCGGACCCCCAAATTCCCAAGATCTTGGGAAAAATCCCAAGGAGTGGTCACACTGATGAGGAAGATCGATCGTTAGTAACGCTTTTTTTAAATCCATGGTTTAACGTCATCGTATGACATCAAAGGCCGTTGACGACAATTCAAAATTATGTACAATACAGTTGAAACAAAATTGATAGAGTTAAAGGAATCTAAACAGTACTTTACAATGTCACTAATAATCATCGTTTAGCAGCATAATATTATATTTCAGATACTAATGTAAATGTTACTTGCATAAGATAACATATTGTAAGATGGTCTTTCAGGAAAATTATACACTGTTTTGCAGCAATTATCACACAAATTTTTTAATGTAAAATGAAAAGATTCCTGATAAACAGCAATAATGTACACGAGATTTCCAATCCAGCTATTCAATAATATAACAGCATTGGTTTAAAGTTTACAAAACCTGTAATTAAGAAATTTACAAAACCTGAAATTATTATATGAAATTTATATTTTAATTTTTAATTTTCAAACTTTTTTTTTCATTCAATGAACAAGAGATCATAATTAAAATACATGCATAGGCATTCATTGAAAACGACAGCTCCCCACGCACATATTGAACCTAACCCGTTCCTGTTTATTTCAGCTGAGGCGTCTCAGAGCCATCAGACGATCGGTCTCTTCTTCTCTATTTACCACCATAGTCCATGCACTTATCTGCTCCCGTTTGGACTACTGCAACTCACTTCTCTAGTAACGCTTAATCGAGAATGTCAAATATATAACGTCGGTTGCAAGCTATTTAGAGGTGTCTAAGCAGATCGCTTAGACACCGGGGAGGGGAGGACCGGGACGGATGGTGCTGGGGTGGATGGCCGACGGATGGGGCGAGTTGGGGAGGGGGCGCGGCACGGAGAGGAGTGGCGTCATTGGAGGTTGGAACCTGCCGAAGGGCAGAGAACTTAAAGAGAAGCAGATCGCAACAACATTGGCAGTATTGTGCGTTTAACGACATCTTACGGCTGGCATGACCGTTCACGTCAACGTTACCTTATGCATGAACTAAATCAATTAGAAACGTTCTCACTTTTAGTTATGAAGGCCGACACGTTCTCGTCGACTGCACTCCTTTAGACTGGTATCACTCCACTCTAGGTCATTAGTTATATTGAGTGCGGGGGAAGGCCATTCCAATGGAGGGACCCACCACAGAAAACTTCTGCTGTTGGGCCAATGCAGTCCTACCCATAGGAAGAACAAGGTCAAGTCAATCACCAGAAAACCTGGAGCGAGATGACAATGGAAATAACAGCTTTCGCATAATTATAGTGTGAGAGGTATTTCTGGGCGCTGCTTAGCTGGGATTTGGAGACCAGAAAGAGGATCTTATTATACGTCTACTGATGCGCGCAGCAATAGGAAGCCAATGCAAGACTTCAAGATGGAGGGAGGGAGAAGGAGGGAGAGATAGAGAGAGAGGGACGGAGGGACGGACGGAGGGAGGAACGGAGGGACACGCACGATCGCCGCGAAAGGCGTGGGGGAGGGACGGACGTTGAATGGAGGGAATGAGGTACGGACGGCTGGGACGGACGGCAGAGAAGTACACGGGAGGGAGGGAGGATAGAGGATGTAGGGAGGGAGAGGAGGCAGGCAGGCAAGCAGGCAGGGAGAAGACTCATGTCGATCATATCACGAAAAGACTTATCTCTTGACATTTTCAAATTGTTTTTAACCGTCTTAGGACGGGCAAACATCTAGTATTAACATAATGAAACATTAATTCTGTAACGATCAACGATTTGTCGAAAATGTCTTTTATATAGCGTTGATTGAAAGATAACGAAAGGTGTTTTAGCAGTTCGTATCATCATTCGCAATATTATCAATCAATCAAAGCACTTTTATTGAAGCCATGAGTTTAACGACATCTTACGGCTGGCAGAGCCGATAACGTCGACCTCTTTTCATGGTTAGTTTTGAAGTAGGCCACTTCAAAACTAATTATAAAAACAGGTATGTTGTTACCGCTTCAAAAGGTGTACACTCTCTTACCTTTAACACCAGGAGAAGCACAGACACATATTGCGACTGTATGTAAAACCTCATTCTCAGATTTCTGGGTCTTTGTGACCACCACCACCACCACCACCACCACCACCACCACCACCAACCACCGCCACCACCTCACCACCACCACCACCACCACCACCACCACCACCACCACCACCACCACCACCACCACCACCACCACCACCACCACCACCACCACCACCACCACCACCACCACCACCACCACCACCACCACCACCACCACCACCACCACCAACACCAACACCAACACCAACACCACCACCACCACCACCACCAACACCCACACCACCACCACCACCACCAGCACCACCACCACCACCACCACCAACACCACCACCACCACCACCACCACACCACCACCACCACCACCACCACCACCACCACCACCACCACCACCACCACCACCACCACCACCAACACCACCACCACCACCAACACCACCACCACCACCACCACCACCACCACCAACACCAACACCACCACCACCACCACCACCACCACACACCACCAACACCACCACCACCACCACCACCACCACCAACCACCACCAACACCACCACCATCACCACCACCATAATCATTATTACGCATTTATTAAGCAGCGCAATCCAACGAAAAAGCATTAATCGATGGAACTGAACAAATATAAGTGAAGAACTTCCTCAAGGTCCGTATATATAGCAATCGTCTGAGGGAAGGAGGTTCGAACCCGCATTACATCCGTGTCACAATCTAAATCGGTGACGACCTTCCCTCCCGATACCATCGCCCATCATGCCACTGTAAATTCTAAACCACTCTGAGGTTTCGCCCTGAGTTCGTACCTAATTCAATATGATGGGATACTAGGCACACTTGAGATCAGTAATCTTGGCTGTGTTGGCTCAATTCCGGATAAGACGCCATAGCACCTCCCTATCCAGTGAGTCAAATGCAGCCTTCGGTCAACGTATGCGGTCTCCAGTGACTGACGGTATACCTCCCGTGTACGGAATTGCTGTTCAAATCAACCCAGAATTTGAGCGTAGACAGATTTGAGTAATTTCATTGATTTGACCTAATCTTCAACAGTTATTTCTGTGATGGATAACCTCGCTGACGAATGAGCGATCGAGTGAAAATGCCGAATATATAGCACCGGCGTAATCCTATTTAAAGGTGTCTGCGAAAATCGAGTCATAATTTACAGTAGACTGTACTACTCATTGTTTTTAACTCGATAATTCAATGTTCTCACTACAGTAACTGACATTACAGAGTTTTTCGAATTGCTCAGTATATTAAAACCGACGATTGTAGCTGTAGTTTCAAGTGTTTAACGACATCTGGTGCTGCCATGACCGTTAAACTCAACCTTTCTCATAGACCAATTTAATGATCGGTTTGTTCCAAATTTTAACATCATATGGCAACAAAAGTCATTGACACAGGCAGACATAATTTTGGCATAATTCAGATCTTTCCCGTCTTGTAATATATTAGGCCGATGTTAGAAATGATAGAATCTATTATCGTTGGAATTATATCCAATCGCGTATAGATACCGAATACTTTGCTTCGAAGCGGTCGGTGTGAGGACCCTGGGAGCCGCATGATATTTTTCCACAATATAACAGAAACATCGATAACAATATCTTGCGGCTGTCAAGGCCGTTAACGTCAACCTTAGTTCGTATAATTATTAGCCGAGGCAAATCTCTAGTAAGGAATTGGCGAAAATGTTGTTTATATAACGTTGTTTAAAAGCCCTTTAAAGGTGTCTAAGTAGATGGTAACATTATTCGCAGTATTGTGAGTCTAGCGACATCCTACGACTGGCAGGGCCGTTCACGTCAACTAAATAAATAATTGAAGTTCTCACGTTCAGTTTAAAAGCTCGGCTTTCTCTGAAGCAAGTTGCGATTGATAACAGTTCTAGTTCAAAGGTTTAAACGTCGGCCCATGATACAATTTTATAATAAGTTTGATGACTTGTGTACACAGAGCTGAGCTTTTGTGGTCTATAATTGATGCTTTCTGGACTATGATTAATGCTAGATGTTGCTTTTCATTTTCTCATTTTTGTATCGTTTAGTTATTGTTCTGCGTAATAAAGTGTTCATTACATCAAAGGACTTTGACGATAATTTGTCTATTGCTGGAATTTTTCCTTCAGTGCTCTGATGATATCTTGAATTTTCCTTAAAGAACCTTGAACCCATGCCACCCGGGTATAAAACAGGAGCACAGTTGATTGGTTGCTGTTTAACGAAGCTCTCATAACAAAGATGATTCTCGTCGCCCTCCTCCTTTATCCAGGATTCGGACTGGCATTGCCAGACTACAGTAGTTGTTTTCTGTTTAAACGACATCTTATGGATACCATGGACGCTTTCTTCTTCCTTCCTTCTTTATCCAGGCTTCGGACGGACTGGCGCTCTCATAGTATCGGCAGAAGGTGAGTTAAATAAATTATTTATCTCAGTATTATGCCAAAACGAACGATGAGAACTGTTCAAACTAATTGCACACCCTTTCAAGTGAGATATTCGCGCCATAAGTAGGCCTATGAGCAGAAAAAGATGTCCTTTGTGTTATTTGACTATACAAATAGTGTGAACTGTTGAAGATAATTACACACCTCTTTTAAGTATTATTTCGCGCTATAAGTGAGAGCTGTAATATGCCAAAAATTTTTGTTAAAATCATTAATAAAGGAAAAATACTATAATTATTGTCATAAATATTAGTATCAGATCAAATCTATTACAAACATATAGTTGAACACATTCCTTATGATTAAAATACCAATAAACACAAAATATGTGTGATTAATGGTCATTTCATTATTTCATTGCATTTTCTAATGATATTACATTGTTTCATAGGAAAATGTTTAATGAAATGTTTAATTAAGTATTCTGTCATGTAAATAATTGTTAACATGCATTCTTGTAAATAGATGTATGTTAAAATAAAATGTGTATATAATACATGTATATATATTACACATCTGTGCTGAATTTCTGTTTGCAAATAGCATTACATGTTATTTTAGAAAACTTAAAGAAGTACTGTTAATAACTTTGTAAACATATTTGAAAAGAGCTAAAATAGCCAAAAAAAGAGCTGATATAGCCAAAAAAGAGCTGATATAGCCAAAAAGAGCTGAAATAGCCACCAAAAAAAGAAACAAAAGGAGAAAAAGGAAAAAAAAAAAAAGATGTTAAAAAAGAATTACAATAAAAAGAGCCAATGGGCCAAACATAACGGAGATACAATACTTTAATATGTATCAAATCAAATAATATGTATCTATCAAATATTGTTAATATTGTTAATAAGATTGAGGAGAAAACAGTTATTAACATTATACGGAAATGATCTTAATCCGTCAGAAACTTTAAATACGTCTACATCTTATCAGAAACGGAATCAAAGCCAAGAAAAGAAAAAGAAAGCTGTTGATAGAAATTATAGGAAAATGAACTTAAATCGTCAGAAACTTTAAATACGTCAGCATCTTATCAGAAACGGAATCAAAGACGAGAAAGGAGAAAGAACATTTGTGAGAACATTACAAGAAAATGAACGGAAATACATCAACAACTTTAAAGACGTCAACAGCCTTTGTAGCTATAGGATGTCGTTAAATATTGGATTATGTATGTATGCCAAAAATAATAATAAAGTGGATTGGTTAGTTGCTGATTAACGAAAATGTGTCGAAACGAAGATGATTAGAGGAACCCTCCTGTTTTATCGAGGCTTTGAGTTGGCAATACCACAGGTCGGGCAGTAATGGAATTATGCTATCTATACAAAGCAGAGAAAACGAGAAAACTTGATCAAGGTAGTACTTATAAAATGCAAATAAAGCGATACTTATAGCTTCCGAAAGTCAGAATTAAAAGGTGTCTAAACAGAGTTAATATTTCTGATAAATGTGTCGGTGAAATGCATTATATCATAAATCGTCATCACCATCATCATTATTACGCAATTATTAAGACCCATATTCTAATGACGAAGCATTAATCGATGATGCTGAGCAATTATTAGCGAAGTACTCGATCAAGATCCTTACACAGTAACCGTCTCACTCGTCTCAGGGAAGAAGACTCTTAAACGTGCTCCTCGTGTTACAAGGCGAGCTCTCTTACCAACTGTATATCGTGTCACAATCTAGATCGGTAGAGACTTCCCCTGTCGATAGGGGCGCCCATCATGTCACAATTAAATGAGGGCTCCACGAGTTTTCCTCCATTGGGATCGCACAAAGGTCAGATCACCCTTTCTTATTTCTTAATCCAATGACAACTCTAAACCACTCTGGCCATAGACTCGTTCACAGCTCAAGATGTTGGTATTCTAGGGCTCTAGGCACACATGACATGAGCAATCATGGCTGGGCTGGGTCAACACCGGATAAGACGCCATAGCACCTTCCTATCCAGTGAGTCAAACGCAGCCTTCAATTCAACGCATCCGGTCCCCAGTGACTGATGGTATACTTACAGTGTCTGGATTTGCTGTTCGAAGTTAAATCTTGTACGTTTTGGACCTGACTTTATGAAATCCATTCTCATCTCGTCTTCTGTGTATCAGGAGTAGGTTCATCAAGCGACTCTCGAACATAATTTCTAAAACGTTATGGGGTCAGGATATTTGAAGCGTCGGCAGCTGCAAAATTATAATTATTACTATTTTGTTTGCATTAAATTTTTTATAATTCTTTTACTGTCAGAGCAGTTGGTATTAGTTCCCCTTGTCAAATGACATATTTTGGCTTCGTCTTCCTCCTTTTTCAGGCTTTGGACTGGCACTACGAGCAGTAATTGAGTAGTTGGGTAGAACTGTTAATTTTTACATTATTATTAGATAATATTACTGTACCTGATTGAATTTAATATCGTTACCTATTTATTTAGAACAAAGTTTAACGTCGTCAAATGACATCAAATTTAAAACATATACTCTGAACATTTGTCAACTGGAAACTTGGTTTATTGGTTCGGTTAGTTCTTGTCTAACGACATTTTATCATAACAAAGATGACTAGAGTCGCCCTCCATCATCCAAACTTGGGACAGACACTACCAGAGGATGTAGTGGTGGCGTAAACGACGCATTAGAAGTTTCCAGTGCTAAACATCTTATGGCAACAAAGGCCGTTGCCTGTTTTGTTCATCGGGTGAAAGAGATCGACCGACGAAACTGCGGCGCTGGTTCGAAACCGCTCCATCTCTACCACCAAACGACCCAATCGGCGCTCTAGCGGCCGTCAGCGAAATTAATCTCAGGCCATCTGTCGACCGCTGTAGGCGCCACGAAGGTGACGTCAGCAGCCAAATTAAAACCAGTCGCGGAAAAATGGTCGCCTGATGATTATGAATGGATTCTTCGATCTGTCACCGGATCTGACTCAATAGTGGATCTCGATGAGTCACATTTGCACTGGCAACAATAGAAAACTAAGCGAAAGTAAAGCGTCGGCTTTAGTAATTATAACATTGCTTAAGTCAATAAAACGGGTGTCTAGGTTAATCAGATCGGATCCTCAGTTTAATGGCAGCTTATGATGACATAGGCCGTTGCCTGCGACAAGATTATTTTTGGCATATTACAGCTCAAATTTATCTAGCTTAATAGAATTCATTAATTCATTTCAGATATTTATATAGCGCCCCTTCAAGATTTAAGAATGAACGCAGTTTATATACCATTGCCACTATTTTAACCCTGTAAATTACATGTACTTTTATCTTGCCATTTAGCCATTAGGTCTATCTAATACACCCTTTTAATAAATTTATGTTACGTTATAATTACTTAGGGTGATGCATTGCACTGTTTAGAGATCCTGAGTGGCCGAGTGGGTTGGTGCCCGCTCTCCACGCCGGCGGCCCGGGTTTGATTCCCGGTCGGTCGGTTTATCAGAGATTAATTTCTCGGATCTTTACTGCGGGTGGCTCGGTCGCAATATAAACGTGGAGTACGAGGTTGCTTTCTGCCTCCGACACTAATCATCTTCGATATGAAAAAGTGTCGTTAAGCCGAAGTACAACAATTGCACTGTTTTATAGAGTTATTCAGTGTTCACTAAGATGCAGTGTTCGTGTTTCCATGGTTACTTGCCTGCATTTCGACTGGAATCGCTTGTATGTGTATGATGATGATGATGACGACGACGGCGACGACGATGATGATAATTATGGTTGTGGTGGTGGTGGTTGTGGTGGTTGAGGTTGCGGTGGTGGTTCTGGTGGTGGTGATGACGATGATACTGATTATTTTTGATGATGATTTTACACATTGGTTCCCTTAGTTTAGAATGGACAGACACCGACACACAGACATACATACATAGAAACATGCACACAGGCCGGCAGTCAGACATAGAGAGAGAGAGAGAGACAGTGATATAGACACACAGACAGACAGGCAGACAGACGGACGGACAGACGGTCGAATATGGAGAGAGTTATCAAGCAATCTTTGCTGTGTCTTAGTTAAGTTTTAATCAATTAAACTTTTGAAAACAGCTGATAACAACAGCTCAAAATATCAAACCCACGACGAAAAGACTCGTTAACTATTAAAGAAATGTCATATATATAGCGTCGGTTCATACCTATTAAAAGGTGTCTTAACGGATCGTAACCAGTGTTTAACTGGATAATTCTCACCGCTTACTTACATCAGAGAACTTTTTCAAATTGCTAGGTAGTATAAAATTACACGACACTTTTTAAAGATGTCTACCTGCAGAGTTGCGTTAAAGCTGGATACCGGTGTTCTATTTAAACGCAGTTTTCAAATCAATAAATAAATAAACAATGTATTAATTTACTCCAAGGTTTAACGTCGTCATATGACATCAAAGACCGTTGACGACAATTTAAAACATATACAGTGCAGTGAAAATGAATGTATACTGTTCCAAAGACACCATTTATGACTGTCAAAACATAATGTGTGTTAAATTTTGATAGACCGCAGTGTCTCATTTGTTTGTGTTGTGGAAATAGATTGCCTCCTATTTTGCTTAAATTTTAAGTAAATAATTTTGCTTCCTAAATATTTGGGTCCGCGATATATGCCTAGAAAAAGAAAGGGTCCCTGTCACAAAAAGTCTTAAACCCGGCCTTTGAATCAAATGTGGCAGATGGTAATCTCGCCGGGTCTCGATGACGTTATTCAAGGTGATACCTAAGAATAACTTGTAACTAACTGTATAGTCAGCATTGAAAACTAAAACAATGGTCAAATCTGCAACAGCGAGCACTCTGATCGTGCCAGTCCCAATCCTCGATGAAGGATGAGGGCGACGCCAGTCATCATTATTATGACACGACGCCGTCAACAGGCAACCACTAATGGTATTCGCGCTGAAATAACTAACCAACTAACCCATGATAACTGGACATCTTGTGAACTTATGCTTAAATCTACAACAGAATGAGTATTTGATTGGTTTGATGTAATATGGGTAGCTTGACCTGTATTAAGTACTACTAAATTATTTTCAATTAATATTTCTTCTATAATTTTACCTCTAAAATTTGTTCCAGAACAACCCCATAGTTTATTATGAGCATTCCGATCTCCAACAAGAATTGTTCTTTTATGTGGAAAATGTTTTTGAATATTCTCTTTTTTAAATTTATATGAAGGTGTGATATATGAATTAAAAATCTTTAAATGGCCGTTTAAAGTATTAATTTCAATACCTTCAATTTCAAAGTTTGGAATTTCTACAACATCTAATACATTAAAATTTAGCCCCACTTTTATGTAAATAGCCAAACCTCTCCTTTCATTACTTAAGTAAGTAAGTAAGTAAGTAAGAATATTCTTTATTTGACTACCAGCAAAGGCACAGTAGCTTACAGAAAAATAAATAATACAAACATTTATGCAAAGTCATATAACATTCTCATAATAAAACTTCTTTTAGCAAAGGCATCAATTCTAGGTAGGGTGAGATCATGTGGTCTGGGTCTCGTATTGTATGGAGTGACCTTACGGGGAGGGAGGGAGGAGGTCGTGAAGGACGTGACAAGGGTTTGAGAGAATTGAACGGAAAAAGAGTAGAATCAGCTCTAGAACAGTGTTTGTCGAAACTAGGAAAATCGGCAGGGAGTAAGCCTGAACGGGTCAATTTTCTCAGAATACCGTTAAGTCGTTTACGCTCCCCTACAGTGGCAAATCCCCACCAAACAGAGGAGGCATAAAGTAGCCGTGCGAGAGTAGTAGCTCTAACAACGTCAAAGAGACGTTGACCGTGGAGACCATGGGCGACCAAAACACGTAGCGCGAACATGGATTGTCGGGCTTTGCAGCATATTTGTCAATGTGTGCCCCAAAGCCAATCCGATCAGAGATAGTGACACCCAAAATAACCATCTCCTGGACCCGCTCGATGCCAGGGATGGGGGAAGGGAGATCAATAGCTTTGGACCTCGGTCGTCTAACGACCATTTCTCTGGTCTTAGCATGGTTTAATTTAAGATTGCTAATGGATGCCCATTAAGCAATCCTTACGTATAATATTGTAACCATTCAATTTTGGTGACTGAATTTGATCTTTTAAAAAGGTCTCCCCACACATATTACATCCGGTGAAATGCACGTTTTTAAGATATAATTTTTAAGTTGATCCTTAATACCACGCAAACCACGTGCATTCCACTGAAGAATGGTCAATGCCATAATGGAAAAAATACGAATCTACTGATTTTTAATTTATTTGTTTTTTTTACCAGTCTTTGTATCTAAATTCTATTTCCATGGCACTACCGATTAAATGTAATGTTGAATATATAACGTCGTTTAAAACCTAATTAAAGGTGTCTAAACGATCTTTTGTACATGTAGTATCCTTATTATAACGTCGGTTTAAACCTATTTAAAAGGTGTCTAAACGATCGTTGTAGTATCCAGTGTTTAACTGGATAATTCTCACTGCTTACACTACAGATTTCTTCAAATTCCCAGGCTGTATAAAATAAGACGACATTTTTTAAAGACGTCTACGTACAGAGTCGCATTAAAAACTGGATACCAGTGTGCTATTTAAACATGGTTTTCAAATAAATAAATAAATAAATGAACAATTGTGTAGATTCAGTCTAACGACACTGTGTGATAACAAAAGATCATTAGCGTCGCCCTCCTCCTTTATCCACGCTTGGGACTGACACTGACAGAGTACGATCAGTAGCGGAGTTAATGAACAATTGGATTTGGATCCACAGGTTAACGGCCTATGTTGTCATAAGCTGCCGTTAAACTGTGGATCCATTTAATCGTTAGTGCAAGAACACACCATAAAACTGCACGAGACATTTTCTATAGACGCTAACAGCCTCTGATGCCAGATGTCGTTTAACTATTTCTTAGCATAAGCAATCGCTATCCTCTTTCTCTTCAGCGTCGTTAAAAAGCAAGTAACCTAACCTGTTGTGATCTGCTTAGACATTTATAAATATAATATCTCTTTCACAATTTCCTTCAATCGCGAGTTCATGGCACACTTTGCTCATTGAAAACGTTAATTCGTAAGCTACGTAGCTGAGAACTGTACAATGGAGTTTTCCTCCGGAAGCCAACGGCCTTTCAAGCCTAAAGATTATGTGGTTAAAACTAGTAGAATCCGTTCACGTTGGAATAAAATCCAGTCGCGTATATAGATGGCGATTGCCTTGCCTCAGAAGCGGTCGATTGTGAGGGACTTAGCAGCCAGAAAATGTCGTAATGCAATGAATAGCGACATGGAAAGCAATGGTTGCATCCAGTATTAAACGACATCTTGTGGCTGCCAGGGCCGTTAGCAACAACTATAATTTAGACATTATTCAATGCTATGTAGGCCTACTTGTGGAGGACTGGAGTAATGATTGGTGGTGGTTTTTCTGTTTAACGACTAGCTGTGTGGTAACAAGGACCATTAGCGTCGCCCTCCTCCTTTATCCAGGCTTGGGACTGGCACTGTCAGAAAGCAAACAGTGGCGGAGTTGGAGTAATGATTGGGCTAAAATATCAACTAAATATCAACTATATAGCTATGTGTAAAAGTAAATTAAAGGTGTCGAAGGAGATCGTAGCGTTATACGCAGTATTGTGAGTTTAACGAAAGCTTACGACTGGCAGGGTCGTTGACGTCCAACCGTACCTTATAATTAACTAAACTAATTCGTGTAGCTCTCAATTTTAGTTTAGAAGGTCAGTATTTTCTTAAGCAAGTAGCGATTAGTATCATTTAGAGTTGAAACATTAAAACGTCGCCATATGACATCAATGGAAATTGGCGACAATGTTGCTATAACTACTGTCGTTCCTTTCTATAATTTTCGATTATTGTTGGAATTTTTCCTTCAATGCTCTGATGATAGTTTTGCCATTCGGGTATAAAGCAGGAGCACAGTTGATTAGTTCCTGTTTAACAAATATGATTAGCGTTGCCCTCCTCATTTATCCAGGCTTTAGACACACACTGCCAGCTTACAGCAGCAGTTTAGCATTTTGTGGATCCTAGAGTTTGTTTCGGTCGCCCTTCTTCTTTATCCAGGCTTTGGTCTAGCGCCATCAGAGTAGGGGCAGCGTCTGAATTAAATTTATGGCTGTATTATGCCGAAACGAACGATGAGAACTGGTGAAAATAATTGTACATCTCGTCAAAATATGTCGTTATCCCTATTACGAGAAAGAAGAAGAGCGGTACAGTACCAGTCCCAAGCCATGAGAAAGGAGGAGGGTGATACTAATCATCTTTGCCATGTGGCAGTGTCGTTGAATAGGAACTTACCAACTACCGGTTCTGTGTTATGCCATACGAAACAACGACCTCTAATATAATATAAGATACGAAAGGTGATAACTGTTGAAGATAATTACACACCTCTTTTAAGTTTTATTTTTGCCATATATGTAAATGTGGAAGAGCGGTTCTGCATGTTTCCAGGGTTCTGTGATGTTTACAAGTGTTTCACGACGCTCATTCTGTTTCAGTGTTTTAGTATTGTATTGTATTTGAACACTTGTTATAGCGCCCCTACCAGATTTCCCATTCAGAGGCGCTCCCGACTACTGCGCGAACGCTGAATCAAAGTTTCACGCCGAAGCGCATGAGCAATTGCGAGTGAAGGACTTGCCCAGGGTCCCTACGCGGCGACTTTGAGGTGGATTCGAACCCGCAACCCTCCAGCTGCAAGGCACCGAACATACCCCAAACCACCGCGCCCCAGTATATTGTGTTGCGTTGTGTGTTGTAGTGTACTCCACGTTTATAATGCGACCGAGCCACCCGCAGTAAAGATCCGAGAAATTAATCTCTGATAAACCGACCCGACCGGGAAGCGAACCCGGGGCGCCGGCGTGACGAGCGGGAACCAACCCACTCGGCCACTCAGGATCCTTGTAATAGATGCCTGAAAGCCTTTAATCGTCAGCTGCTGTTGAGAAATCTGTAAAAATTGGCTGAGAAAAGTGTCGATGTTGTGCTGATGAATATGTTACAAGTCAATGAGATGTTTATTTTCAGGTTGTAAGTGAAATGAAAACGATTTAAATATCAAGTACAAAATAATGTGGTTAAATATGAGGAGGTCATTTCCATAGAGACAGTAGAATAAATTTAAATTCAATCTAGTGCTCAAGTAGAGAGACTATTTAGTAATTCTCACCAAGAGAAAGAACTGCTTATACAGTTGGAATTAACTCAAAGTGAAGCGGTTGAAAATTGCAAGCTTTCTAAAAAAAATTACCTGTAGCAAACTAGCAGTGGGCGTTGTTCAAAATCATTACACACCTCTTTTAAGTTTGAAATTCGCATTATAAGTAAAGACAGAAGAGGAATTCCGTATTATATCTCTGTGAGACTTATCGATTCCGTGGGTGCAATCAATAACATACTTGGGTGTGATGATTAATCATGGTACATCGCTTAATTTTAACACGGAATCGGTGAGACGATCTTTTTCTCTGCCTGTAATTGTATCTATGCACGTGCCAAAGATCTTAATGAGTTGGTTCATCTATCTTTACAAGAAAGCTACTGCTTGCCAATATTAACTTACGCCTCAGCCGTAGTTTAATACACAGTGAGACAGGCAGATGAACTGAATGCATGTTGGAACTCTTTTTATAGAAAGTTATTTGGATTAAAATGGGAATCTGTTAAAGGCTTCATTTGTGGCCTTGGTAGACTAGATTTAAATCACATTATTACGACACGTCGCATGATGTTCTATAGGCGACTAGTTCATTCGACATCTAATTTTCTCCAGGACATTTTCTGGTGTTACGTTGTTGAGCACTTTCTTTGTGACTCTGAACTCGCCGGCATCTTGAACGGTAAATCTAGTTGCATAAATGATCTTTACGAACATTTTCGTAGTCACTGCTTTTGTTTGTTCAGATGTGTGCATGTATGTTGTGACGTTTGATTTGTTTCTGCCTTTGGGCGTAATAAAGTACTGATTGACGACAATTCGGAATGATTCAGTAGATTTGGTTAATCGCTGTTTAACGACACTGTGTCATATGAAAAATTATTAGCGTCGTCTTTCCTTGGGACTGGCATTAGCACAGGTAGCGCAGTAGCGGAGTTGCATATACGATGCAAAGAAAGCGAGAGAACATGACAAAGACAGTGTTACTATAAATGCAATTGCAAAGAAAATGAAAAACTTATAGCGTCCGAAAGAAGTCATTAAAAGGTGTCTAAACAGAACCTCACAATGTCACCACAAATAGTCATTGTTTAACGACATAAAGTAATACATCTGACACTGATACACATATTGTGATAAAATGGTTTTATGCAAAAAATTAAATATAATTCCGCAATAACTGTCCCACACAAGAAATATTAGAAGCAAAAAATTCTTCATGAACATTGCCAATGGACAAGAAATTATAAATCATATAATCATAATTATGATTGTGACAATAGATTCTTATTCTTTTTTTTAATTTTATAGCGATTATTCATTGATCTTTCAGTTGAATGACATCTTTTGGCAACAGCGACTGTTATTATCAAATCATGCATTAAAAATAGTAATTGCAAAAAAACATTATGCACCTTCTAGACAGCTTGCAAGCTACTCTATATGATCCAAATTTTCGTTCAATAACCAGTCCAGAAGACATTACAATCAGTAAAATCGATTAACGTCAGGTATGATGTTGGAAACTGTAAAACCTTATTCTCCTATTGCTGTCAACGCCCTTTGATGCTATAAGATATCAAAGTTTGGATCCACCCAATTATTAAATTCGTCTAGGAGAAAAATATTTTTCGAGTATGACGACCCTGGCAGCCAACAGATGTCGTTGAACATTCAAAACTACAAGTACAATTGTCGGATTTAATTTCATTGTTTCTATCGGGTGGTGCAAGTCCAAAGGCTGAGCAAAGGAGGAGGGCGACGGTAATCGTCTTCGTTATGACCCAGCATCGTTCAAAGGTGAGGGATACAATTATTTTGTAATGGATGAGCTGAGGAACTCTTATCGAATGAAATGATTTGAGATCAGGTGTTATGTGATTCTGGATTGTTTTCATACGTTATATTGGAGAGGAGTCGATGCTGGAGTGAAGGGAATTACATTAGGCGAGTTGAAATGAATAATCGAAGTGGATACTAATCAAGTATTGGACGCAGTTGACGAAGGTCACGAATGTGCGTATAGCAGGTGGTGGATCCAGTAGATGGATAGATGCAGCAACCTTAAAAACGAATCCAATGTTAAAACGACACATTATGGCTGTCATGGCCGTTGACGTCGTCCTCCGTTTTTTTGCATGCTTTGGACTGACACTACCAGAGTACGAGCAGTGGCTGTTGTTGAGTAGATGGGTAAACCATTGATTTAATCATATCTTAGATTTTGACCGTTTCTTTTTGGAAAAGATTATTTACTTCCATTATTTTAATCGCGCGTGGCTTTTTGGCTATATATAGATTCAAAGTTTAATGAAAAATGGTGTCCAGTGACGCAACGAGAATGCTTAGTGTCATTTATAGATATTGTAAATGTTTAGATATTTTCATGTATTATTAAATTCGTCTTGATTTCTTATATACAATATGTAGTCCAATATTCCATGTAGTTTATATATGTAACCTATATATAAAAAAGTTGCTATCACGTATATCGAACACACAATATTGCACACACTCACATACACATTTTCACAAAACGAACAAGTTTTAGATACTAATTAAATCGTAAATACCATTTGAATAGTATTTAAATTATTCAATACTATTTAGTTCACTATTTAAAATAGCTATGTAGAAGGACCCATTGAAAAAGTAGTTAAGTAGAATGTGCCTATATACTATATATAAAAAATTAAATAGTAAACCACAGTGGAATATATCTAGATTCCATCCACGGCACTTCTACAGAGAATATTTATTTATTTTCGCCAAGTATAGAAATTGCTTGAACAGTTAAAGTTAACTTAAAGTTATCCACTAGAAAATTGGAAACTTTGTAAGCAATTATAATTATCTGCATCTGAAACAACTGATAATAGCTCAATAGTTTTTAAATAAACATTTGGTATTTTCAATTGTTAAAGTTGTAGCAGGCATGGATAATTGTATATCCTGTTCAAGGCTTCATAAAAAGGTGTCATTTTCTGCTTTTTAATTTAACACAACGAGTACCATAGCTGTGCCGCAGTATGCGAGAATATGCCCTCCTCCTTTAACCAGGTTTTTGGACTGGCCTTACCAGAGTTCGAGCATGAGTGGAGTTGAGTAGTCGGGCACAACCGTTGATTTGGCCTAATCTTAAATATTTTTGCTGCTGACTAAACTACTTGACATCCAACAATCAACAAAAGCTAACCTAAGCTAATAATGTTATGATCTGCTTAGACATCCTTAAATTATATAATTTATGCTTTACGGTTTCCCTCAATCGCGATATCATGACACAATTTGCTGATTAGAAACGTTTAACCCGAACCTATGTAACAGAAAACTAGACAAAAGATCAAGAATTGAACGAATAAAAATTGCGTCATTTATATAACATCGGCTTGAGCCTATTTAAAGGTGTCTCAAAAGATCAGCCCATTATTAGTAGTATTAAGGGTTTAACCGTATCGTACAATGTTCTCGTTGCATACATTACAGATTTACTCAAATTGCTCAGTTATATAAATTAACGCAAAACTGTTTAAAGACGTCTGCGTAGAGCGTTACATTAAAAATAGGATACCAGCGTCGTATTTAAACGCGGCCTTCAGAGCAACGTATGCAAGCCACAGACTGTGGCAGGTAATATTCTCGCCGGGTCTCGACTACATTATTTATAGAATTTCCACTGCGATAGTACCAGCATCCAAACTATTCTACAGGTCAACAATCCTTGCACTGCATAATGTCAGTCTTTATCTTTACGTCGATTTTAGATCTGAGCTATCGAGTTCGCATAGGAAACTATAACAGGATCAGTTTTTCTCTTGTCTGAAGTACCGAAGCCGGAAGACACTGATTTGTGTTGAAGTCGGTGAATTTTCTCTTTGGGACTCCCTAGCAAATTATAAATCACTGAGCTAGACACGTCCGCTTCAGAGTAAATATGGAGGTCTGTATTTATCGGATTCTTCTACTATTTCAGTTTTGTACCTCTTAATTAATATAAAAGGCCTTTAGGAGTCCAACTGTTATCTCCTAATGTTGTATCATCGCTGGGTCCAACATCTCATCAGTTTGCTGATGACCTTCAACTGTATTTGTCCTGTCGTCCGGAGGATTCAGTGGTATGCGCGCAACAAATGCATTGTGCACTTGAGACGGTACATAACTGGATGTCTGCCAATCGTCTTAGACTCAACCCGAGCAAGTCACAGTTTATATGGTTCGGTACAACACGTGCACGTTGTAGAATCGATAAAAATGCTCTTGCATCGGCATCACTTACTGGACAGTCCTGTAATGTGGTGCTTCTTGATGGTGGGCTTACGATGGCTGATCATGTATCACATATCTCCAGGATTAGCTATTATGAGCTCCGGCAGATCCGAGTTATACGGAGAACGCTGTCGCTAAGCGCTGCCGCTGTGCTAATACACTCCTTCGTCCTCACACGTCTTGACTACTGTAATGGGGTCCTCCTGGGCCTCCCTGAGTTCCGTCTTCATCAACTTCAGCTTGTTCAGAATGCGGCAGCCAGACTTCTGGCTGATCTACCGAGATATTCGCACATATCTGACTACATGCGTCATGAGCTCCACTGGCTTCCAGTTGCTGATCGTGTGCAATTCAAAATTGCTACGCTGATTTGGAAGGCTACGACTGGTTCTGCTCCGGACTACATTGCTGAACTGTGCCTTCCAGTTGGCACTCAAACTGGTCGGCGGGCTCTCCGGTCTGCCTCGCGAAATGACTTGATGATACCTTCGTTTCGAACCACCACCTGTGCTCGTCGGGACTTCTCGATTGCGGCGCCACGGATCTGGAACGCTCTTCCGCCGTCTGTGCGTGCTGCACGCGGCTATAGGCCTATAGTTTTCTCTAAACTATTAAAGACGCATTTTTTCCAGCTGTCTGATGGCCACGTGTAGAGCGCTTCTGAGAGACTCTTAAGTGGCGCTTTATAAATGTTTTATTACATTACATTACATTACATTACATAACCATTGAGTTGTATTGTGCCGCATACGAAAGCTCAGAACTGTTCCGAAGAATTACACACTTCTTTTAAGGATAATGCTCGTCATATAAAAGGGAAAGTTGAGATATTTTGGTCACATTATGAGAAAAAGTGGAGACTGACTGGAGAAAGATGGAGGGCACAAAACGGGATGCGAAGACCAAGAACTACTTGGATTGAGAATATGAGATCTTGGACGGGTTTGGACATGTATCAGTTGATGAGAGCAGCGGAGAACAGAGTCATCTGGAGGCAGACAGTTCAGGGTGCGGCGAAACTTCGGATTGAAGATGGCTAAAGACAAGACAAGACAAGACTCGTCATATAAGCAAAGGCAGAAGCACTGTTTTGCATTGCGACGAACAACGTCTTACTACAGTAATAAGCCATCCGAACGACGAGATTTGTTCGGAATAATTACACACCTCTCTTTTAAGTGTGATATGCGCCATATAAGCACAAGTTGCGCTGTATTGCTATTCACTGCCTGAGCGTGGGATTTCTCTGCTTTCTTAACCAACCGACTGATAGCAATTTACAGGTCAGACGAATGACCTTTGTTGCCATAATAAGATGTCGTTAAACTTTGCATCCATCTAACTTGTGAACAATGCGCATACCTAGGTTTAGAACCACTCAAAAGCTTTTGTGATGATAGCTTCTGAGATATGAGCCTCCTTATGGCAGATTACAGTTGCTCAAAACGATCTGAAATTCGATTGTTATCTTAATTTCTGTCATACTCGACGGCAGTGGGGAAGAATTATGCATGGGGAAATATGTCTGCAGTGACAGGGAGTGTATATATGTAGGTCTTTATGCATGTATGTATGTATGTATGTATGTATGTATGCATGTATGTATGTATGTATGTATGTATGTATGTATGTATGTATGTATGTATGTATGTATGTATGTATGTATGTATGTATGTATGTATGTATGTATGTATGTATGTATGTATGTATGTATGAATCTGGAAATTTATTATGGAAAATACCTTAAGCGCTACATAAAAGCTAATCGCAGGGCCCCGTCTTATGGACGAGCGATACATCGTGTCATGGGTGGGGGTTGGGGGTTGTCCGGAGATGTCAAGTGAAGATCCGAGTCTGCCAGGCGTTTCGTTTGAGAAGAGTCGATGGTGTAGAAAATGGAATTACAGTAGTCGAGCTTGGAATGTACAATTGAGCAGCATGCCGTGCAGGCGTTCTTGTATTTTATAGAATTGTATCTATAAAATTATATAGCGCCTCTCGCAGTGCACAGCAATCAGAGAAGAGAACGTTGTCTTGAGACAACGAAAAGAGGCACTTAGCCCATCAGTTAATAAAGTGGAACGTGTCGAAGGGGGGGGCTGTTTCTATAGTGCTTGGCCAGTGAAGGCAAATGCTCGCTGGCGGGACAGAGAGATCATGTCGGTCAAGTGAACGTAGCGGGAGAAGAGAAGTGGCTGAGGTCGGCAGGCGGATGATGTCACATAGCTACTTGGGAGCTTTGCCAGTATACGACCAGTAGAATAATGTGAGAACCTTGAGTTGAACCCGAGCAATTAGGGGTCAAACATAAAAACAGAGATATGAGATGTGAGTTGAGTGAGGAAGTCGGGCTATTAGTCTGACTGCAGCACTGAAATCATGTATTGAGTGCAATCGACGAAGGTCAGGAATATGCATATCATAGCAGGTGGATCCGATAGATGGATGAATGCATCAGGCAGCCCAGTGTTAAACGACATCCTATAGCCTTTGAGGTCGCCCTCCACATTTTTCCAGGCTTTGGACTGGCACATCCAGAATACGAACGGAGAAAGATTTGAGTAGTCGCATAGAACTATGGATTTGACCTAATCTGAAATACTAATAGTGGGTAAACCGTAAGGACCGTAAAGTGTTACTACCGATTGAACAAAAATGTCGAATATATGACACAGGTGAAAACCTATTTAAAGGTGTCCGCGCACATCGGATCATTATTAGTAGTATCCATTGTGTCTAACAGGATTATGCAATTTTCTCATTGCTGACATTACAGAGTTTTTCCAATTGCTCAGTAACTAAAATCCGGCGATTGTAGGAGTAGTTTCAAGTGTTTAACGACATTTGATAACTGCCGTGATCGTTACACTCAACTTTTCTCAATTTAATGATCGGTTTGGTCCAAAGTTGAACAAAAGTAGTTGACGTAGGCAGAAATAATTTAACACAATTCAGTTCTTTTCCTTGTTGTAATATTAAGCCGATGTTAGAAATGGTAGAATCTTAGAATCTTTGCTCGTTGGATTTAAATCCAGTCGCGCATTGATACCACATCATCATCATCATCATCATCATCATCATCATCATCATCATCATCATCATCATCACCACCACCACCACCACCACCACCACTACCACCACTACCACCACTACCACCATTATTACGCATTTATTAAGCAGACGATTGGACGCTATTAAAACCCTGTGAATTATTATACAGAACCGCTCTTCAGCTTTCACTTATGGGGCGACTATAGATCTATAGAAGTTCTATGTCCGTCTCTATGAATGAGAGCGACGAATGATAGAGCGTACAAGATTGATAGATCCACAGTTTAACGGCAGCTTATGACAACATAGGCCGTTGCCGCCGACAAAGATTAGTTTTTGGCATATTACAGCTTGCGTACACGATTGGATTGGATCCACAGTTTAACGACAGCTTATGACAACATAGGCCGTGCCGTCGACAAAGATAATTATTATTACTCCACAGTTTTACGTCGTCTTATGACATCAAAGGCCGTTGACGACAATAATATACAGAAAACACACAATTCAATAATTACAAGAACCTTAGAGCATCCGAACAACACTATTCAAGGTGTCGAAACGGAGCTTTACAATATTATTTCACTAATATTCAAACATAAAGTAGTTCATCTCATTGTCTATGATTTCCATATCCTAACAAAGAGAATTTATGCACATTAAACAATATTATTATACAGCAATTGTTCCATAAAAGACATTTACGAAGTACTCTTTCAAACATTTCATGTATCTAATACACTATAATTAAAATGTCATTAGCCAACAAAACATACACGAAAAAAGCGTACACGATTAGCGATTGAACGAAAACATATAACGTCCGAGGAAAGTTAATTAAAGGTGTTTAATCAAATGATTTAAAAACACTTGATATTATATACAGTGTTATACACAGAGAAAGACTTTACACGCGATGGACCCTTTTAAACCCTGCCAAAGAGTGAAAGACACACACTATTTTAAAACAAATCTCGACGTTAATTAATAATAGAATATCCATATAATATAATGCTCACTCGCTTCTGCTGTCCTTTATATTGTATGTATTGTATTTTGTATTTGATCATTTATAGAGCGCTTCTCATAGCATAGGCCTTTCAGAAGCGCTCCCAGTGCGAGGTAGGAAGGTTTTAAGGTGAGAGAAAGAGGTAGAGATGCTACTAGAGAGGATTGTAGAGCGTAGAGAAGAAGGAAATCGATTCCACAGAGAGGGACCTATGGACACAAAGGATCTGGATTGAGCCATTTTGGTCCTAACACAGGAAACAAAAAGGTCAAGCCGGTCAGAGGATCTGAGAGGACGCTTTGGCGTGGCAGAGAGGGGACGGAGAATTTGGTGGCAAAAGATTTTTTGGAGCAAGACCCAGTTGAAATTTGAGCATGAGAATGAGAACTTTGAATTGGATGCGCACAGAGAGAGGAATCCAATGAAGTAGTTCAGCCATAAATGTAGAGATATATAAGTCTGGCAGCAGCATTGAGTACAGACTGAAGAGGAGATAGACGAACCTTGGGTAAGCCAATAGGACGAATATCACATTTAAAGAGGTGTGTAATTATTTTTGACAAGATCTCGAAACATTAACATTGCCGCTATTCTGCTTTAACTTATGGGTTTGGAAGATTTTGTGAGTCTATGACGGAGATTTTACTATTTGCTTCGTTTAACGACCACTGTGTGGTAACAAAGACCATTAGCGTCGCCCTCCTCCTTAGCCCAGGCTTGGGACTGGCACTGTCAGAAAGCGAAAAGTGGCGGAGTTAAAGAGATTTTACTATTATTACAAGTAGTAATATTTTCTAGCTCTTAACCACATCTTCAGCCTGCTTGCAAAATGTGAAAATATCTACTACTAAATGCACTCATCGTCTGAAACCGAAGAATGTTTAGGCCTATATATAACCTGCAGTGAACGCGTTTTAAAGGTGTTCATAACTGGCTGGAAATTGATCTATATAATTTTATAATAATAATTATAATTTAGTTCATTACGACATTTTGAGGCTGCTCCCGAAGTGAGTATAACTAAGCAACTGATTGCAATAATATATAGCGTGGTGCGCAAGCGTTTTAAAGGTGTTTGCAACTTTTGTAATTGTAATTGTAACACAGGTCTGCGATGAAATTTTTTTTTTGAAAGTAAATGGTGCTTCTGATATATTTTTACACGGTGATTTCGGGAAAAATATTGTAAAAATTCTAGCACGTACAGTTTTGACACAAATTGGGATTGTTTGTCGGAAAGTTCAATTTTTCCACAGAAATTATATTTTACATTGAAAACACATTTACAAATACATGCACATAATGAAAAATATATTTGATTATAATGTAGTAATGAAGATACCAGAATTCTTGTTATGTTTTCATAAATGTGAAATTGAACCTCGGCCTGAAAGGGTTAAGTCTGGTGTGTACATTTATGACATCAAGAGGATGTGTTAATTCTCCTGACAGGTTTTGTTATATCTGTGGCCAACTGTTAGTGAAAAAGCAAGAGCGGAAGCTCACGAACTTTGTTGAGAAAGTGTATTTAGCATACTTCGGTGTTAGGGTTGGAGACCAGGACAAGGCATGGGCCCCACATCGAGTTTGTTCGAGTTGCGTGGAAGGACTGCGCATGTGGTCTAAGGGTAAGGTGAAATGTTTTCGTTTCGGAGTGCCTATGATATGGAGGGAGCCCAAAAACCACAGCGATGACTGTTACTTTTGTTCGTGCAACATACAGGGATACAGCTTTAAAAACAAAGACAAAATCTGCTACCCGAACCTGGAATCTGCACTTCGCCCTGTGTCTCATGGATCTGGCATTCCCATACCTTTGCCTCCAGAAAGCCTAAGCGATGTGAGTGGGCCATCGGGGAGTGAGTCAGATGACAATTCTGATGACGAATTTTCACACGACTGCAGTGAGCCCCAACTGTTTTCACAATCACAATTGAACGACTTGATTCGAGATCTGGCCCTTTCGAAAGATTCCGCTCAGTTGCTAGGTTCTAGGCTCCAGGAGAAGAACTTGTTGACTCCTGGAACTTCTTTTAGTTGGTTTAGAAACCGAGAGAAAGACTACGTGCCTTACTTTTCTCAAGACGGTGAACTTGTTTACTGCTCCGATGTTACCGGTCTGATGGAAATGTTCAGAGTTCAGCATGAGGCTCACGATTGGAGACTCTTCATTGACTCATCACAAAGAAGTCTAAAAGCTGTCCTTCTTCACAATGGCAACAAATACGCCTCTATACCGGTTGGACATTCCGTTCATTTGAAAGAGAAGTATGACAATTTAGCCTTCATCCTGACCAAACTGAACTACAAGAAATACGAATGGACCATCTGTGGCGATCTTAAAGTGATCTCTATGATCCTTGGTCAACAGGGCGGCTACACCAAGTACCCCTGTTTCCTCTGCGAATGGGATAGCCGTGCTAAAGCCAAGCACTGGACTGAGAAGGTGTGGCCAAGCAGGACACTAAAAGTAGGAGAAAAGAACGTGCACTTCGAATCTTTGGTGGATCCAAAAAAGTACTCTTACCTCCACTTCACATCAAACTTGGCATCATGAAGCAGTTTGTGAAAGCCCTTCCAAAAGATGGTGATACTTTCAAGTATCTTGCAAGCAAGTTTCCACGGTTGTCAGAAGCGAAGCTGAAAGAAGGGGTTTTCGTCGGTCCTGACATTCGAAAACTCATGAGGGACGAGATATTTGATACCAAAATGAAAGAAATTGAGAGATCGGCTTGGCAATCCTTTAAAGAAGTGGTAAAGAAGTTTCTTGGCAACTATAGAGACACTGACTTCGAGAACATCGTAGGAAACATGATGAAGAACTTGAAAGCCTTGGGCTGCTCAATGAGCTTGAAGCTCCACTTTTTGAACTCCCATCTCAGCTATTTTCCAGAAAATCTAGGTGCTGTTAGTGAAGAACAAGGAGAGAGATTCCACCAGGTCATAAAGGAAATGGAACGGAGGTATCAGGGTCAGTGGAACGTTAACATGATAGCAGACTACTGCTGGATGTTGCATAGGGAAGAACCTCAAGCAGTGCACAAGAGAAAAAGTTCTAAAAGGAGCTTTGAAGGGAAGAAGAAAATATATTATAAAGATTTCTGACTTCTCGTCACCTGTGACAAACATTTACAAATGAATGAATGAAAAATCCCGCTGAGTTAATTGTAATAATTTTTAATTTCTTTGTAAATAAGCGTTTTTCACTCTGCTAGGTCTTCCTGGATGTTCATCTTCACTTGTGGAAAAACCGTACGTAATAGAGGAAAAACCTTTGCATGTCTGAATTCAGCTAATTGAATAGCAATGAAATCACCTAAAGCGGTGAAGAAAAAAAATTGGAATACATTAATAGGCAGGCCTGTGTAATCGATGATCTATATAGCGCCGCTCAAAAATCAGCTGCGCTCTCGACCTGCGTCAGTGCCTGCATCAGAAAACAAGAAAGTCTTAAGACGTCTACGGAACTGGGAAGGAGAGAGGGCTAGTAACTCAAGGCGAAGAGATGGGGAAGAGAGTTCCAAGCTGATGGGCCAATAGTTTTACAATTACGAATCAATACAATGTTCCATAATATTCAAGTATCTGTGCGAAATGAGGAGGTAAGTTGGCCTTACCTTGTGAATATTTCGGGGGATGGAAACATTGTTTAATAGAAGGCATAACAAATGAGGAGGTGTTGGAAAGGATTGGTTAAGAAGAACGATCTATGATAGTTACAATAAGGGATCGAAAGAGAAAATGATTGGTCATATCCTGAGAGGAGATTAACTCGTAATATCCGTCATTGAGGTCAGAGTGGCTGAGAGGAGGATAAGAGAAAGACGCAGACAGACGTTGTTGGACTGGAGACCAGACTAAAACACCGGCGCAACATGAAATGAACTCCAGATTAGCCAGGTTATTTGGTCCGTTTCGGTGCCAGGTCAGAATCCGGGAAGGTCAAGGCGAGGAGACAGCATGGTGCTACGGTGGCAATCGGTGATGATGGTGGTCGTGTGGTGGTGCCGGAGTCGAATCAAGACAGGATAGCTGAAGAATTTGGTTTTCAGTCTTAAATGGAAAGCGGCAGAAGAGAATGCAAGCAGAGGACAGGTTGAGTTAAGAGGCGAGATAGGAGGATTAGCCAACTCCAACACTACGCTACATGTGGTAGTGCTAGTCCCAAATCTCTAAAAGGAGGAGGGCAGCGCTAATTTCTTATGACACAAACTCACTAAACAGCAACTTACCAACCGAATGGTCGACTCTAGTAACGACGCGCACTCCGGTGACGCCAGTCCCAAGCCTCGATGATGGAGGAGGGTAACACCAGTCATCTTTGTTATGACACAGGGTCGTCAAATAGTATACTGATGGTGGACAAGTTAAAACAGCTAACAAATCAATAACTGGACCTTTCGAAATTATGTTGTAAGGGATGGTCGACGTCAGCGGCCAAAAGACGTCGTTAAATACTGGATACAACTAACGATAATTTTTACCATCTGCTTAGACACCTTTGAATAGCTTTCAACCGACGGTATATATTTGACAATTTCGTTTGAAATGCTAGTTACGACTTCAGTTTAAACAATTAACATGTATTTTAAGGTCGACGTCAACGGTTCTGTTAGCGACAAGTAATAATAATAATAATAATAATAATAATAATATCTTTTCTTTAATCAATTTGTCTTTAGCCTGACAAACGCACTGCGCTGTACATTTTCATGTTATGCAATTTAAACAATATTAACTACTAACAGAACAGACAGCCTGCAATACACGGCGCTAATAGCAGCCTACAAAGCATATCCGCTCTACGGGACTCGAACTCGGTACCTCTCGCTCTCTTCGCCAGTGTGTTATCCAATGCGCTATAGCTAAGTCGTCGTTAAACAATTTATGCTACTAATATTAGACGAGTGCTACTCAAAAGGGGGATGGTCCGCGAGTGATTGGTCACCTGGGCGATGAAAGATAAGTGGGTTCACAAATATTTTGGTTCTCAAATAAAATATTAGATTGTGCACAGAAGACAACATGAAAATGAGAAGACGACATATTCCTCGTGTACAATGAACAGTTTACAATGAACAGTTTTAAATATGCTGCACTAATAAAAGAATAATTACTTGTAATAAAAACTGGCAGATCATCCTAGCAATGTAGGTAGTTTCTCGTTAACAACACAGTGTCGCAACACTGATGATTAGCGTCGCACTCGTCCTTTTTATCCATCTACTTTAACTTGCGGGAATCTTGATTGCTTGCTTGCTTGCTTGCTTGCTTGAGCCACAGGCTAAAAAGTCAAATCTTGCGACGACTAGTTCGATCACTTACAATCATTCAATCGTCGTGAAACTTGGCATGACGACTCGCCCCCGCACACACTTCATTCTATCAAAATTTCAGCTTCCCCAAAAAAGGCTAGCTTATAGAATCGGGGACTAAACTTTTCGAATCGGGGAATCCCCTTTTCCGATACGGAGCGTTGTGATTGGCCAGCGTTGTGATTGGCCGCAGTCGTAAATTAACGCGGACTATATATTTGTAGAGGTAACTGCTTCATAAGACGCATTATAGGATAGTAGATGGATATAGTAAAAACTTTGTTTTTACGGGCTGTATTTTTTATCCATCTAGTTTAACTTGCGGGAATCTTGATTGATTGCTTGAGCCACAGGCTAAAAAGTCAAATCTTGCGACGACTAATTCGATCACTTACAATCATTCAATCGTCGTGAAACTTGGCAGATAGACTCGCCCTCGCAGACACTTCATTCTATCAAAATTTCAGCTCCCCAAAAAAGGCTAGCTTATAGAATCGGGGACTCAACTTTTCGAATCGGGGAATCCCCTTTTCCCACACGCAGCGTTGCCATTGGCCAGCGTTGCCATTGGCCGCAACAGAAACGGGTGCGCTGCCTCATTAAACGCATGCTATGTTGTAAAATGAACGCGGACTATTTTCAGAGTACACGTTATAGGATACTAGATGGATATAGTAAAAACTTTGTTTTACGGGCTGTATTTTATTATCCATCTAGTTTAACTTGCGGGAATCTTGCTTGATTGATTGCTTGCTTGCTTGAGCCACAGGCTAAAAAGTCAAATCTTGCGACGACTAATTCGATCACTTACAATCATTCAATCGTCATGAAACTTGGCAGATAGACTCGCCCTCGCAGACACTTCATTCTATCAAAATTTCAGCTCCCCAAAAAGGCTAGCTTATAGAATCGGGGACTCAACTTTTCGAATCGGGGAATCCCCTTTTCCCATACGCAGCGTTGCCATTGGCCAGCGTTGCCATTGGCCGCAACAGAAACGGGCGCGCTGCCTCATTAAACGCATGCTATGTCGTAAAATGAACGCGGACTATATATTTGTAGAGGTAACTGCTTCGTAAGACGTATTATAGGATACTAGATGGATATAGTAAAAAACTTTGTTTTACGGGCTGTATTTTATTATCCATCTAGTTTAACCCTCAGGCTACCAAGGGGGGGGTGGTTGCTTGAGCCACAGGCTAAAAAGTCAAATCTTGCGACGACTAATTCGATCACTTACAATCATTCAATCGTCGTGAAACTTGGCAGATAGACTCGCCCTCGCAGACACTTCATTCTATAAAAATTTCAGCTCCCCAAAAAGGCAAGCTTATAGAATCGGGGACTCAAATTTTCGAATCGGGGAATCCCCTTTTCCCATACGCAGCGTTGTCATTGGCCGCAACACAAACGGGCGCGCTTCCTGATTAAACGCACGCTATGACGTAAAATGTACGCGGACTATTTTCAGAGTACACGTTATAGGATACTAGATGGATATAGTAAAAAACTTTGTTTTTACGGGCTGTATTTTATTTAGTCTTGACACTACCAAGCAATATTTTATATTATTGCGTACATTTTGTACTTTTTGGATAAACAAATATAAGATTATGTGTGTTTTGAAACTAATCTATGTATAAAAGATACACACAATCATCCCTACACATGTTTATATAGTATAAAATTAATGTACATCCATACATTTAATATCCATACATATATATCGGTTTACGTTGTAATGCTGTATTCACTATTCAGCCATTTTCACGCATAATACGCGTATTATTATTTATTTTGATCACTTTCGGTTTTCATAAGACAAAGATGTAGATATGCAAATGAAGCCATGCAATCCCTCTAAAGAATGGTATAATTGTTTCTCTTCTAGGAAGAATAGTCAATAAGCTATAGTCGAAAAACTAAGGGGGTGGTATCCACCCCTCTGGTGCCTCGGGTATATCAGGTATAACTTTTGAATGGCGTGGGCTACCACCATGATGTTTACCTAAAAATGTGCGCCAATGAATCTGCTACAGCTATTTAAAATGCAAAAATTATATTCCATATGGAAAAAAAATTATGCATAAAAACGTAGGTAGCCCGAGGTTTAAGGGAAATTTATATAATAATTGAGTTTAACCTAAGCAATCGCTACCACCTCCCTCAATAGCACATGGATAAGGTCAACATCAAAGGACTTGTATTGACGCTATATGTTCCAAATTTTCGTTCGCTCTCTAACCCAACACAAGACCAACCAACGTCATTAACTAACTAGGCGACGTTTAGATAAACTTTTATAACATTTTGGAATTGCTAAAAACTGTTGCCTATCGAAGTGAATTGCCTCTGATGCAATAGTATGTCGCTAAACATTAAATACTGCGAATAATGTTAATATGCTTGGACACCTTTAAACTGCTCTTTAGTGAAGCTATATTTTAATATTGTCTTTCTACTTTTCGTTCATATGTAATAATTATCCTCCCATAGCGTCATAAAAAAATAAGACCAATTCACCGTAAACCAAGTTTGCCATTCTATTAGTGTATGGCGTTCTGTCCGTCTATGCGGTGTATATATGGTATCGTGTCGTATCTAAAGATTTACATAGTGCCTTTCTCAGAAAAACCATTCAGAGCACGAAACCCCCGGGTAAAAAGAAACGTCTTTAAAGAACGAGAGACCAAAGAGCAAAAACCTTTTATCGAAAACATGGATAAAGGAGGAGAAGTTCGCGCTTGGTACAGGTATCATATGAACATATTTCTTCCTGGCATTTCCGATTATTTTTAAAATTATATCCTTCGATGCTCTGATGATTGTTCTGCATATTTTGTTGGGTTAATTGCTGTTTAACGATACTGTGTTACAACAAAGATGATCAGTGTCGTCCTCCTCTTTTATCGAGGTTTCGGACTGGTGCTGCCAGACTACAGTATTAATATTCTGTGATTAGACCTGGGAGTCGACCCCAATAAGTCTACCCCAGTCGACTTGGGTATCCCAAGTCGAGTCGAGTCGTTTCTGCTTAGCGCAACTGACCCCGAAGTCGAATTTGTACAGAAAAGTGACCTCAAGTTGTTTTCTACATAAGTCGACTTAAACCGACTTGGGACACAAACAAATCTAAAGTTATCTCGCCACACTAATGATCGTGAGGCCACGATGGCGTTTAAGCAGTTTATAGTGTCTTAGTGTGAATAAGTGTTTTTTAGACCTATTGTGTGTTAGGGTTGTGTCATGACATTACACCTGTATATAATTATGTATAAACATGATCTAGTTGAGCGGGCGGTCAGCGCCGCTTGTCTTACGTAAAATTGACTGAATACAGCTTGTTCTGAGCACGTGCTAATAGCTCGGGAAAGGTTAGAAATTGCTGATTACAGTCGATTTGAATAATGCAGTTGTCTTAATACAGTAGATAGAGCTGTATATTGAGAGCGAAGTGCTAAGAAATATAGTTGATTTATGTTGACGATGTACACTGAATAGAAGTGTTGAAGATAAACGTTGATTTTCATCTCATTTGAAAGAGTAAGAAGAAATATTCAAAAACACAGAACGGTACTGCGATATTATTTTGTTTTATCGACGCCGGTTGCGGCGGTTGGGCTAAGCAGTTACTTAGGCCTACTTATTTTTATCGGTGTCGATTTATCTATATCATGAGTTATTATATGTTAAACCGTTACACGGACGTTTCATAAAACTGGTGAATCGAAATTTTAATATAAATGTTAGCACGTCTGCCTTTTCAAGAGCTGAACACGCGCAAATCAATGAACATTTAGTCGTCAGTGAATTCGACCCAACGAAATCTGGATCTCATACTAATCAATCGATCGTTTGGCGCTACTTTGGTGCACTGCATTAGTCGTTTGCACACGGCAAAACTGTTGTATTAGAAAATGATCGACTTTATTGTCGGTGAGTGTTAGTACTGTAGGATGATACGCATGCATTGCTATTTGAATGACGTTAGTGGCCAAATAATTATGACAACAGAATTAAACTGTGCCATTATAACACGCCATTCAGTGCAACCAGTCCGCGGTCCGCTGCAGATTCTTCGGTTAACCCATTAGAGCATTACAAAACTGTTCAAGCACAAGCACAAACAGCTTAAATTAGGCCTAATAAGCAATTTTATTCATCAGGTGTTGAGATCTCATTACTCATTAGTATAAGAAATTAATGCTTGCCAGGCAAATTGGCGTGACATTTTGTATTATTAGTCGTACGTAATCGTAATTACCATGTCAGAAGTCGACTTTAAGTCGGAAGTTGGTTGTTTTTCTGCCAAGTCGGGTCAAGTCGTTTTGACTCCAAGTTGTCGACTTCAAGTCGACCTCAAGTCAGTTTAGGGTCAAGTGGGGTCAGATTGGCTGACCAAATTGACTTCCAGGTCTATCTGTGATTAACAACATCTTTTGGATGTTATGGCTGTTTTCGTAGCCCTCCTTCTTTATCCACAGTTTGGACTGGCATTACCAGAGAACCGGCAGTAACTGAGTTAGAAGGTGTAACAGGCATGGGTAATTATATATTTTGTTCAAAGCTTCCTAAAAAGGGCGTCCACTCTGCCATTTAATTTAACAAACGGAGTAGCACAAACGCAAAATTCAACAATAATGCCCTCCACCTTTATCCAGGCATTGGACTGGCATTACCAGAGTACGAGCAGGGGCGGAGTTGATTAGCTGGGTACAACCGTTGATTTTACCTCATCCTAAATATTAACTGTTGCTCTTCGAATTGCTTGCGTCCTTAGTGCCAGGCAGTGCCAGGCCGAAGCCATGAAAAAAAGGAGGGCGACGCTAATGTTCTTCGTTATCACACAGGTGTCGTTAAACTGAATCTACTACTACTGCTCGTGGAGATTGTTAATCGACAATTGAACGAAAATGCCGTATATATTACATCGGTTTAGACCTATTAAAGGGTGTCGTCAACATATAGGAAAACTTTAATATTACTGGTATCCATTGTTTAACTGGATTATCCTAATTGCTTACATTACATATTTATTCAAATTGCCAAGTAGCATAAAATTGCACAAAACTTTTAAAAGACGTTTACGCAGAGATTTCTGTTTAAAACAGGCTACCAGTGTCCTATTTAAACGCGTCCTTCAAATCAACGTATGCCATCCACATCCAGAGGTGGCAGAAGGAAATCTCGCTGGGACTTGATGACATTATTCAAGGTGATCCCTACCTAAAATAGCATTCAACCAACTATGTATGGTCCACAGAGGAAACTAAATCAATGGTCAAATTCGAAACGGTGCGCATTATGGTCGTGCCAGTCCCAAGCCTCGATGAAGGAGGAGGGAGATGCCAGTGACCCTTGTTTTGACACAGCATTGTGAAGCAGTAACTAGTAATTGTAGTTACGTTGAAATAACTGACCAATCAATGACTGGACCTTTCGAAATTGGGTCATAAGGCAACGTCGACGCCAATGGTCCCGGCAGCCATGAGATCCATAAGACGTCGTTAAACACTAGATGCTGCTAATTATATTATAGTCGTTAATTAAGCACCTAATCTTACAAAAGATATTCCACTTTGATTAGATCAGAGCTACCAAAACTTTGGTCCACGGTCCGTTACCGGTCCACGAATAATTGGTTACAGGCCTACAGGGCCTCGGAATGATAACAGGAATAACTATTATGATGGTATTTCAATAAAGTATTAACTGTATACAATAGTATAAGAAAGTTAAAAATGAATATGAAATCTAAACTTCAATATAACATAATATACATTAGGCTGATGCTGAAAGGCGGCAAAGCTGGTAAAGGAAACGACTGGTACACAGCAGCAGAAAGTTTAAGATGCACTAGATTAAACACCTTTAAATTGCCGTCGACGGACGTTATATGTTTGAAATTTTCTTTCAATCGCTATGTTCGACATAATTAATCTTTCAATCGCTAGGGTAGAGTTGTACTATGCCAAATTAATTTAAGTAAGTAAGTAAGTATATTCTTTATTGAACCAGAACTTTGCAATTCCGCATTCTGTCGACGACGGCTACGACCTTTGTTGTCATAAGCTGTCGGTAGACTCTCGATCCATCCATCCAATCGCTAGGGTAATGAAACAATGAAAAACAGAAGATGTTGTTTAACATATAAACTTTAAAAACATTAAAACCTGTATAAAACATATCTCCAACGACTTCAACGGCCTTTAACGCCAGAAGATGTTGCTTAACTATTAGTAATCTAAGCAATCGCTAGCACCTCCCTCAACAGCATCTAGCCAATACATAGTGTGAGGTCAGCGTAAACGGACTCGGCACCGTCACTGAACTTACTCTGGTGGTGCCAGTCCAAAGCCGGAATAAAAGAGGAGGGTGATGCCACTCGTCTTTGTAATGACACAGCGTCGTTAAACATCAAATAACCTAACCTATGCTAATAATGTTATAATCTGCATAGAGATCTTTAAATATAAAACATTTTCACAATTTCTTTTAATCCTGAGTTCATGACACACTTCGCTATTGAAAACTTTTAATGAGCGATGTAACTTAGAACGGTAGAAAGGAATTTCCTATCGAAGCCAAAGGCCTTTGATGCCTAAAGATATGTGGTAAAACCTGGTGGAATCTCTAAACATTGGATTTCAATGGCGAATAGATGTCGATTTCTCTGCGTCAGAGGCGGTCGATGTGAGAGCCTTGGTAGCCAAAAGATGCCGTTACCCAATGAATAATAAAATAACTATCTATTCTATATCGATATTAATGGCTATCGCAGTATGCAGTGTTTAACGAGATCTTGTGGCTGCGAGAGCCGTAAACGCCAACCTTATTAATTTTTCGTTTATTATCCGGAAGACCAAACTCCAGTAACGCTTGTTGTTGTGTTTCCTTTTTAACGACTAGCTGTGTGGTAACAAAGACCATTAGCGTCGCCCTCCTCCTTTTTCCAGGCTTGGGACTGGCACTGTCAGAAAGCGAACAGTGGCGGAGTTCCCAGTAGTCGAAAATGTCAAATATATAACGTCAGTTGAAAGCCATTTAGAGGTATCTAAGCAGATCGCAACAACATTGGCAGTATTGTGCGTTTAACGACATCTTACGGTTGGCATGGCCGTTCAAGTTAACGTTACTTTATACATTAACTAAATCAATTTGAAACGTTGTCAATTTTAGTTAAGAAGCCCGACATGTTCTCGTCGATTGCTCTCCTTTAGACTGGTATCACTCCACTCTAGGTCATTAGTTAGCTTGAGTGCGGGGAAGGTCATTCAAATGGAGGGACCCACCACAGCAAACTTCTGCTGGTGGGCCAATGCAGTCCTACCCCTAGGAACAACAAGGTCAAGTCCATCACCAGAAAACCTAGAGCGAGATGACAATGGAAATAACAGCTTTCGCATTATAGTGTGAGAGGTATTTCTGGGCGCTGCTTAGCTGGGATTCCAAGACCAGAAAGAGGATCTTATAGGCCTACTGATGGGTGCAGCAATGGGAAGCCAATGCAAGTCTTCAAGATTTTATATGTGGAAATATGAGCAAATCGACTGAGTCGGGCTATTAGCCTCGAGCTGATTAATTTACATGTAGAACCGATTGAAAGACGTTCCTTTGGGAGATCCACGAGAAGTGAGTTGCAGTAGTCCAAACGGGAGCAGACAAGTGCATGGACTATGGTGATAAAGACCGATCGTCTGATGGCTCTGAGACGCCTCAGCTGAAAGAAACAGGAGTGGGTCAGGTTCAATATGTGCTCCTTGAACGTGAGAGAGGAGTCAAGTGTGACATCCAAGTCACGGACACTAGAAGAGTATGTGCAGGCAGGATATTTCTCAGTCAGTAATAGAAAATCAAGCTTAGCAAGTTATTACCCAGTCCCAAACCAGATCAATTGAGTTTCGCAGTGCTTAGGCAGAGACGGCTTTTCGACATGTGATGAAGACGACAACGACGACGAGGACGACGACGACGACGACGACGATGAAGATGAAGATGATGATGATGATTATGATGATGATAATGATGTTGATGATTATAATAATAATAATAATAATAATAATAATAATAATAATAATAATAATAATAATAATAATAATAATAATAATAACAACAATAATAATAATAATAATAATAATAATAATAATAATAATAATAATAATAATAATAATAATAATAATAATAATAATAATAATAATAATAATAATAATAATAATAATAATAATAATAATAATAATAATAATAATAATAATAATAATAATTATGAATAACATCTCCTGTCCATGCTTACCATGAATCTAGTTATATACACGTTTATTTATGCATACTGCATGCATTTTACAAATAATTATAAACCTGAATATATATTCCGTGTATCAGATGCTTTATGCAAAGAAATTCTTCCGAAGAATATTCACTTATTTTAATCGGTTCGATTGTCTGCAGATAATAACTGCTTAGTGATGATATATGATGATATATTCGTTTATTTATCAAGCAGGAAGACACACCGCTTCACAACTTACATACACAAAGGCTACTATAAAGGAAAAAAAGGGAGTAATGTTAGTTTTTAAGATTTGGGTCAACGTGGTGGCTTAAAAATTCGCTTGTATAGAACTCTAGGTATAAAGTTCTTAGAGTCTTTTGGAGGAAGTACAAAGTCATGTGCACGAGGTCGGAGAGCGTAGGGTCGCAGCACAGGTGGCGGAAAGAAGCGTCGTAGGACGTGCATCTCATTCCAGATGATGGACTGGAGGAGGCGGTCTTCAGCTGACGAGACTCGCTCTTCGATGGTTGCGGTTCCAGATGGTAGATAACCCAGGCGTGCAGCTCTTGCAAGAAACCGTTCTAGTCTGTTGCGATCAGCTGATGACGCTAGGCCCCACCATGCTGGAGCCGCGTATAGCAACCTTGAGACGGTGCTGGCCTCGGCAACCAGGTGTAACGCCTTTGGTGGAAGACCATGCGCTCGGAGGACTCGCAGGGCGTGCAGGGAGGCAGAGCTGGCCTCTATGATTTCGTCCACATGGCCGATGACGCTGAGATCGAGCCCGAGAGTGACACCGAGGATACGCATAGAGTCGACTCGGAGCACACCAGCAAGCGGGGGTGGCGGCTCAAAACAGCTCCTCCTCGCAACGAGCATCTCACGGGACTTGGTTACGTTTAGTCTGAGATTGTTTATCGCCGCCCATTATGATACGTTGTTTAACTCCTCTGTGACCGTTGTTCGCGCCCTAGACCCACCAACAGATAAGTATCATCCGCATTCTTAAACATTTTGTTCTCTGGATTGACAGGGTGTAGGTCTGATGCATTGATGTCATAGGTCGAGGGTCCCAATCCGGAGCCCTGGACCACACTTGCGTTGATGGACGCTGGTTTGGAGGTCCGGCCTTGAAACCTAGTGACGTGCTGACGACAGGAGAGGAATTTAACTATCCAGTTGAAGACGTGATCTTGGATGTCTAGAGCAGATAGTTTGTCAACTAAGGTAGAATGCCGGACAGTATCAAACGCTCGCGAGAAATCCAATGAGATAAGGGTGACGTAACTGTTTTCTCGTAGCATGGATGACAACTGCTGGATTAAAGCTATTAGGGCTGATGTCGTTGATCCAGTGGGACGAAAGGCGAATTGGTCTTCAAGGAGCTGCGTCATCGGAGGCATGGTGAAGGTAGGGTAAAGATGGCAATGGACGATTTCCCGCTCAACAACTCTTGATATCACCGGGGTGATCGATATTGGGCGGAAGTCAGACATCTGCTCCGGCCGCTGTACCTTGGCCACTGGATGGATGATGGCAGTACACCACTGCTGAGGGACATATGAGGCTAAGATCGTTCGATTGATGAGGTCGGAGAGCAATGACGAGTAGACCGGAGCAGCCAGGCGAAGAAACCACGCCGGAAGGCCATCTGCTCCATCGGCCGTATGGTGCAGCCGATCCAAAATGTGGAATAGTTTGTATTCAGACATAAAAGGTTGGTCAGGTGGCGCCGTCTGTCTATGAGCTGGTGGAGTATAGACTGGATCCGTGGACGTTCGCGCATAATGTTCGTTAAGATCGTCAGCTGAGAAGGGAACATCCAGATGGTCCTGCGAACGTCCCTTGGTTGTTGCATCCACCTGCTTCCAGAGCTCACGTAGACCACCTGTTAAGACCACCTGTTAGTGACGCCCTCCTCCTTTATCCAGGATTGGGACTAGCACTTTTCCCAACGTGGATCAATAGCGTAGTTTCAGATCCAGTAATGGATTGTATTTCTAGCAGCTTATAGGGACACCGGATGCAGTCAAACACGGTGACGTTTATAAGAGCATTAAATTAATTGTTGTAGTTTCCGTTTAACGACATTGTGCTATAATAAAGAACATTAGCATTTCCCTCCTCCTTCATCCAGGCTTCGGACTGGCACTGCATGCCACGAGGGCACGGACCTGCAGTGGCGGTGTTGAAAGTATAAAAATATTATTTATACTGTATTTCATAGCTTACGAGCAGTGATGGAGTTAATTCAATAAGTTGTCAGCAATATGTTCTAATGAATAAATTGCCATCACGCTGGCCTCTTTATAGTCAAATGATGATCTTTAAAGAGGTGTATAAAAATCACAGTTTAAAGAGGTGTCTGAAAAGAAATGCTGTTTCATGTCGAAAATGGTTAGCGTCACTCTCTTTCTTTTTTACAGGCTTGGAACTGGCACCACCACAATATTTAAACGAACTAATGTATTTTACTCAATAGTTATGGAAAATCTTATGCCTCGCATTAAATATCTTTCATTTCGATCGGAAATATTTTTCATATAATTTATATTAGGCTACAACTAGAGAAAAAGCATGACCATTGCTTGGTTGTATTTGCTGTTTAACAAAGATGAGTAGCACCGATAACGGTAGCTGCGGAATTGAGTATATGACAATGTTTTACGCAGGCATGTGGTATAAAAATTATGTTTAACTATGGTGTTTAGTGTCCATAATCCTCTTTCACCTAGGCTCCGCGGAGTCTCCACTGCAGAGGCCCCCGTTCTATTAAAACATTATTTTATAAACATTTAACAAATGTTTATCATAAATCTCTACTCGTCTGTCAAAATTTTCAATTTGTAAGGAAAATATCTGTCGTCATCAAAGCCTTGCAAGTCGTTAGGAAATTTTAGAGACGCTATTTATTGGCTTGTTGCTAATTAACGAAAATGTGTCATTACAAAGATGATTAGCGTCGCCCTCTCTCATTCCCCAGGCTAGAGACTGGCACTACCACAGGTGGGGTTGTGGTAGTGTTAATTGTAGTAATTAATTTTCACGAAAATGTCGAGAATATAGCGTCTGTCGAAGCATATTTAAAGATTGCCTATAAAATGATAACATTATTTATCAGCGTTAAGTGTATAATGTGTTCGTGCAAACTCAGCTGTAATGAGAGCACTGACCGAACACTGTCAGTGGGAGGATCATACGAAGAGGGAGAGGACAGGTCATTTGCCTTCATATGCCGTGACCAAGAAAAATGAAGTCGCTAGCACTTCATACTGGTGGCTTCCTCTGCGTACCAGCTTAAGGGATTGCTCTTCTTCTTGATGTTCCTCCAGTGAATAACGATATTTTGTGGCTACAAGAGCCGTTACCAACGACCTTGCGGAACATAGCTAGACTGTAGATATCTAGTGTTTCAATGAAAATGTCGAGTATATATAGCATCCTTTGAACGCTAATAAAGGGTGTCCAAGGAGATCGTAACAAAATTAGTAGTATCCAGTCTTTAACGACACATCTTCTGACTGCCAGGGTCGGTTATGACCACCTTAACTTACATGTTTTTAATTACGGCATTTTCATTTTTTGAACGAATCTATGGATCCATAGTTTAACGACATTTTATGGTAACAAAGGCCGTCAACATAGATAGAAATTATTTTCTCATAATGCAGCTTTAAAGCTGAAGATATATTTAGTAGTGTTTAACGGCTGCCAAGGCCGTTCACATAACTTTACCTTACCCATCCTGTATATCTTAGTGGCTGAGTTAAAAGTTGTAACAGGCATGGATAACTGTATATCCTGTTCAAGGCTTCATAAAATGGGTGTCACTATGTGACTTTTAATTTAACGCAAGGAGTAGCTCTACCGCAGTATGCGACGGTATGCCCTCCCCCTTTAACAAGGCTTTGGACTGGCTTTGCCAGAGATTGGAGTTTAGTAGTCGGGTTGATTTGGATTTTAATCTTAAGTAGTTCCTGCTTCTCAATGAACTACTTGATGACCAACTATTACAAAATCTAACCTAAGCCAATAATGTTATGATCTGCTTAGACATCTTTTAATATAATTGCTATGCTTCACAGTTTCCTTCAGTCGCCAGTTCGTGACAGAATTTGCTGATTAGAAACGTGTAACCTTAAGCTATGCAACTTGAACCCGCATGAAGAAGGAATTGAACGAATAAGCATTTGTGTCCTATGTATAACGTCATCTTGAACTTATTTAAAGGTGTCTTAACAGATCCCAACATCATTAGCAATATTTAGTGTTTAACTGGATCGTGCAGTTTCGCGTTGCCTACATTACAGATTTCTTAAAATTGCTCAGTATTATAAAATTACACAAAACTTTTTTAATAAGGTGCTACTCTCTGCTTTTTAAATAAACGCAAGGAGTAGCTCTACCGCAGTATGCGAAAATAGGCCCTCCTCCTTTTACCAAGCTTTGGACTGGCTTTATCAGAGTTCGAGCATGAGTGGCGTAGGGTGGAAAAATTGTTGAATGGACGTATAACAAATGAGGAGGTGTTGGAAAGGGTTGGTTAAGAAGAACGATCTATGATAGCTACAAGGGATTGAAAGTGAAAAGACTTGGTTATATCCCGAGAGGAGACTCACTCTTGATAAACGTCATTGAGGTCAGAGTGGCGGAGAGGAGGACTACGCATACCGATGAATATTATGTATACATAATTATTGTGTTTGCCTATCGACGTGACGATGAGTATTATATATACGTTATGTGTGTCTATCGGCCTTTGATGCAAAAGACGTCGTTAAACTTTTGGATTAGTAAAGAATATACTTACTTATTTACTAACATACTTAAATACTAGTAATAGGGGGTCCGGTGGCGCGTTGGATAACATCTGGCGAAGAGTGCGAGAGGTACCGAGTTCGAGCCCCGTTAGGGCGGATTTGCTTTGTAGGCTGCTATTAGCGCCGTGTATTACAAGCTGTCTGTTCTGTTAGTAGTTAACTAGTTAAGATTGTTTCAATTGCATAACATGTAAATGTACAGCGCAGTGCGTTTGTCAGGCGCTAAATTAAAGAAAAGATATTATTATTATTATTATTATTATTATTATTATTATTATTATTATTATTATTATTATATAATGCACCGGTGTCTTTAGACACCTTTATATTGGCATTTAACGAACCAATATATTTTGTTTCCGCCTTTTTTATACTCTTGACATTGCCAGTCTAAAGCCTGGATAAAGAGGAGGGCGACGCTAATGATCTTTGTTATCACACAGTCTCGTTAAACTGAAACTACTACTACTCGTTCAATCTAATAATGCTCCGAGCTGCTTTGATACCTATAATAACTTCTCAAGGACCCTGGATAGTACGGAGAGAAAACAATAGGCAACAATACCACGGCGAACATTCTGTCCCTTGCATCCATTCGTTTTTGTAATCACTCAGCGTCGTCAAGAAGTAACTACTAATGGTAGTCGCGGTGAACTAACTAACCAATCAATGACTGAAACTAACAATTGAGCGAACATATAAACTATATACTGTCGTTTGAAAGCTATTTAGAGGTGTCTAAGAAAATCGTAACAACATTGGCAGTATTGTGCGTTTAACGATATCTTACGGGTAAGCATGGCAGTTCAAGTCATCGTTACCTTATACACTAACTAAATCAATTCGAAAAGTTCTCACTTTTTGTTAAAAAGACCTGCAATTTCTCAAGCAAGTGGAAATTAGTAACAGTCCTGGTTCAAGGGTTTAACACCGACATATGACATCAATCGATTTTGACGGCATTTTGCTATTTCTACCTGATGATATTTTTCAAATTTATTTCTTAAAAGAACTTGTAACCGACTTTATAAAATTATTATAGTCCGCAGAGAAATCTAAAACAATGGTCAACTCCCTCACGGCGCACACTGTGCTAGTGCCAGTCCTTAGCCTCAATGAAGGAGGAGGGCGTCGCCAATCATCTCTCTTTTGACGCAGCGTCGTCAAGTAGTAAAATTAATAACAAACCAATCAATGACTGTACCTTTCTAAATCAGGTCGTAAGGTAAGGTCGACGTCAACGGCCTTGAGATCCATAAGGCGTCTTTAAACACTTGATGCTACTAATTATAATATTACAATTTAATTATACCAGTGCTACTCAAACTGTGGTCATTGGTCCAATATTGGTCGGCAATTGTCCGGGCCGCGGAATGATAACGGGAATCACAATCTTTTAGGTAGTTTAATAAATTATTAAATTGTTTACAATGTAAAACTTAAAGAATTATAGCTTGACGCAATGTTCGTACATAATAAACATTTTGAAACATGCAACAGTGACAAAACTATGAGCTTATTTCTATTAAACAGTTACAATAAATTATTGTGAAATCTAAATTTTAGAATAACACATAGGCCTATTACATGTTACATGTAGTGTAAGCTGATTTTGAAAAGCACTGATGCGCTGGATTAGACACCTTTTAATAGCTTTCGAGCGAACCTATATGCCTGAAATTTTCTTTTAATTGTCAGAGCTGTAATATGCAAAAATAATCTTTTTCGGCGGAAACGGCCTATGTTGTCATAAGCTGCCGTTAAACTGTGGATCCATCCAACAATTGTCAGCCTAAACACAGTAATACGTGTTCAAAACATCTTTTTATCGACGTTAACGGCCTTCGATGCCAAAGGGCTGTTTAAATAGTGGTATAGGGCAAGATCATCGTAAACGGACTTGCCACAGCCACTGACCATACTCTGGTGGTGCAAGTCCCAAGCTTGAACTAAGGGGAAGGCGACGCTTATCATCTCTGTTGTGACGCAGCGACGATAAAGAGCAACTGACCCAACCTAAACTAATAATGTTATGATCTGCTTATAGACACCTTTAAATATAATTATAGTTATTTGCTTCACAGTTTCCTTCATTCGCGAGTCATAACACACTTTGCTCATAAAACGTTATTTCCGAAACAATTATTCTATCGAAGCCAATTTAAGTATATTCGTTTATTTCACAAAGCAGCAGGCAAACGGTTTTAGCTGTACAATAATAGTTGACAGTGTGGCTACTTATGTTTGGGTTAATTAGTACATGTTTCTATATAACATTATAATGTCTAAAGATATGTTGTTAAACCTGGTAGAATCTCTTCGCATTGCTGACGTCGATGGTTGTGCCCTGGCAGCCACAAAATGTCGTTACACAATGGTTTATAAAAGCTCATGTAAAATATACAACAGGGATTGGATAACGTTAAACGTAGACCTAAGGTTGATCACACTGACTCTACCCTGCCTGTTACTCCGCCTCAACACGTCCGTGCGTTTTTCCCAGACAGTGTCAGTCCCAAGGCTGGATGAAGGAGGAGGGTGACGTTAGTGATCTATGTTATCACACATTGTCGTTTAACTGAAACTACTACTACCCTCCTGCGGTTATGCCAGTCCCAAGTTTGGATGAAGGAGGAGGGTGACGTTAGTGATCTATGTTATCACATATTGTCGTTTAACTGAAACTACTACTACCCTCCTGCGGTTATGCCAGTCCCAAGGCTGGATGAAGGAGGAGGGTGACGCTAATCATCTTTGTTATGAAAGAGTGTCGTTAAACAGCAACTTACAAACCAACCAATCACTCGCTCGGTAGCTTTAAAATAGGTGAGGTGGAGAATAACGGTCCTAATACAATCGTCTTATTTAGGTTCATTGTTGCCATCAGGTGATGCCAGTCCGAAGTGTGGATAAAGGAGGAGGTCGACTCTAATCGCCTTCGTTAAAACACAGCGTCGTTAAACTGTTACAGTAGCAGGGACGGAGGGAGAGAGTGGGAGAGGCACTATCTGAATCCGCTTTCATCTTTAAGTCACTCTGATTGTTTGGATAAAGTTCAAGATATTATTATAGTAGGTAGAATGGTAGATCAGCAATTTTGGCTGGGCTGGGTCAATTCCGGATTGGACGCTATACTACCTCCCTATTCAAGTCTTGTTTGTTTTGAACCTAACTGGATGGAATCCATTTCATGTCGTCTTCTATGTCTCATGAAAATGTCCTTCAAACGACAACGAAAACAGTTACGAAGACTTTCCCACGAATGGGACTTTCCCACGAATGGGAGCTTATGGCAACAAAGACCGGTTACCTCGGCAGAAATTAATTTGCCATATTATGTCCTAATTCAGCTTTTTTTCGCTATTTCAGTTAGTTTCTGTTTAACGACACTGCGTAAAAACAAAGATGTCTTTTTCCTTTTTTTTTATTTTGCCGAGTTTTTTTATTCCAAGATGTATGAAATCAAAGGCCGTTCAGTAAGTTTCGTAGTAAGTAGTTTCAGTTTAACGACACTGTAACTGCAGAGATCATTAGCGTCGCCCCTCCTTTATCCAGACTTGGGACTGGCACTGTCAGAGCAGTGGCGAAGTTTAACCCTAGGGCTACCAAGCTTTTTTGTAACACTGGCTACCAAGGGGGGTGGTGGTTACCACCACCCCTGGATTTCGTGTTTGGTTTTACATATCATAACTTGTAATATAGCATTGGATTCAGCATTCATTTCTGCACAGAATGGTATATTTAGTTGTACATTATGTGAATGCACCTCGAAATTACATCACTTTTAACAACGGAACCCATTAATTAGCAATATTGTATATTATTGCGTACATTTTGTACTTTTTGGATAAACAAATATAAGATTATGTGTGTTTTGAAACTAATCTATGTATAAAAGATACACAAAATCATCCCTACACATGTTTATATAGTATAAATGTACATCCATACATATATCAATTATCCATACATATAATTATATCGGTTTACGTTGTAATGCTGTATTCAGCCATTTTCACACAGATTACGCGTATTATTATTTATTTTGATCACTTCCGGTATTCAAAAGACAAAGATGTAGGTATGCAAATGAAGCCCTTCATTCCCTCTAAAGAATGGTATCTTTGTTTCTCTTCCAGGAAGACAAATGAATACGCTACAGACAAAAAACTAAGGGAGGAGTGCTTCCATTCAGCCATTTTTCAGGCATATTACGCGTATTATTATTTATTTTGAGCACTTCCGGTTGTCTCAGGTCAACTCAGTGACCATAGAAATGTAGCCCCACATTCCCTCTATAGAATGGTATAATTTGTGTCTCTTAATATTAAATGACGGATAAGATATAGTCGAAAATCTAGGGGGGTGGTATCCACCCCCGCTGGTACCTCGGGTATATTGGGTATAACTTTTGAACGGTGTGAGATATCATCTCACATTTTACCTCAAAACGTGTGTAAATGAACCCCCTACAGCTACCTAAAAGGTCAAATTTTTATTCCATACGGAAAAAGTTTGAGATGAAAAAAACCTAGGGGGGTTGGCAACCACCACCCCCTTGGTAGCCCGAGGGTTAAGACCGTTGACGTACGCGATTTTTGGAAATATGGCCTACAATGATTACGTTTGTAGGGGTGTTCAATTCGAGATATATACAAATACATTATAATATATATATAGCTCGACTCCACCCTTAGATGAATGTTACATAATGAATTATATCATTCATTATGCAACAATATTTGTGGCTGCCAGCGTTGACCTCGACCCTTTATCTATTAGTAAACAGCATATACTGTTTTATGAATACAATACGTAAATGGCACATTATGGCATCAAAGGCCTTTGAGATCGATAGGAGAAATTGTATTTTACAGTTATCAACGTCATAGCTGAGGGTAGATCTAAAACGTTTTTACTGACCCCAGTGTGTTATCGACTGCCTCTTTACCTACTAGCTTTGCATAACTCCGCTACTGCCCTGCCTATAGTAATGCCAGGTCCAAGTCTGAAAAAGAGGAGGGCGACGCTTGTCATCTATGTTAAGAAACAGTGTCGTTCAACAGCACATACACACATTGCTAGGATGATCTGAATCGTCACGGTACTTTATAAAGCTTAAATAGAAGTTGGATTGATGACAGTTATCACGGACATTGGCAGACTGCCTGTAGTTACTGTGTCAGTGATCAAAGAGGGGGAATTTCTGTGGATTGTCATAGGGGAAATGTCCTGGGAAATTTAGTGGGAAATGTCCGAGGGAATGTCCAGTACGATATGCCTGGATTCCCATTATAAGATGTGATCGAAGTCAACGGCTCTGGTAACCACAAGATGTCGCTATTAAACTATAATTATACTACAAATAGTTTTACAATTACGAATCATTACAATGTTACAGTTTCTTTTCCATTTTCAAGTATCTGTGCGAAATGAGGAGGTAGGTTGGCCTATTCTGACAACATTAAAAAGATTTAGACCGACACTATTTGTGGGGCGCGGTGGTGTAGGGGTATGTTCGATGCCTTGCATCCGGAGGGTTGCGGGTTCAAATCCACCTCAAGCCGCCGCGTAGTGACCCTGGGCAAGTTCTTCACTCGAAATTGCTCATGTGCTTCGGCGTGAAACTCCGATTCAGTGACCGCGCTGTAGTCGGGAGCGCCTCTGATATTATAGTAATCGTATTACTATTGGCACTCGTATTATTTTAACCCTAAGGCTACCAAGGTTTTTTTGCGACATCGGCTACCAAAGGGGGGTTTAGACGACCCTTTGGATTTCGTGTTTGGTTTCACATATCATAACTTGTAATACAGCATTGGATTCAGCATTCATTTCTGCACAGAATGGTATATTTAGTTGTACATTATGTGAATGCACCTAGAAATTACATCACTTTTAACAACGGAACCCCCTTAATTAACGATATTTTATATTATTACGTACATTTTGTACTTTTTGGTTAAACAAATATAAGATTATGTATGTTTTGAAACTTATCTATGTATAAAAGATACACACAATCATCCCTACACATGTTTATATAGTATAAATGTACATCCATACATATATATCCATACATATATAGCCTATCGGTTTACGTTGTAATGCTGTATTCAGCCATTTTCACACAGATTACGCGTATTATTATTTATTTTGATCACTTTCGGTATTCAAAAGACAAAGATGTTGGTATACAAATGAAGCCCTACATTCCCTATAAAGAATGGAATCTTTATTTCTCTTCCAGGAAGATAAATGAATACGCTACAGACAAAAAACTAAGGGGGAGTCCTTCCATTCAGCCATTTTTCAAGCATATTACGCGTATTATTATTTATTTTGATCACTTCCTGTTTTTATAAGACAAAGATGTAGGTATGCAAACGAAGCCCTGCATTCCCTCTAAAGAATGGTATAATTTTTTCTCTTCTCGGAAGGAAAATGAGTACGCAATAGACGAAAAACTAAGGGGTCGTAATAACCCCCTTGGTAGCCCGAGGGTTAATAATGATATCTTGTGGCTGCCATAGCCGTTGAGTTCAATCATATCTTATAACGAACCGTGAAGGTTCAAATCATCCTAGCAAAATATGTTGTTTCTGGTGACTACACTATGTTGTAACAAATATTTTTGGCGTCGCCCTCCTCCTTAATTTAATCTTGGGACTGGCACTTTCACTAACAGGGCAGTAGGCTGTACATTGTTGGAAGACAAATGTATCTAATAGACGACGAACTTATACAATAAAATGAAAACGACAAACTTATAGCATCCAAAGGACACCATTAAAAGGTGTCTAAGAAGAGCCGTGTTGAATCACAAAAATTCATGTTTGAACTACATAAAGTAATACATCTGACACTGTCTACGATACCAAAATGTGATAAAATGATTTGATGCAAATTCCGCAGCAATTGTCCCACACAAGTTTATTAAAACCAAAGAATTCGTGATAAATATTAAAAGTGCGCAATCGGGGCCCGATAGCGCATTAGATAACACTCTGGCATGGAGAGCGAGAGGTACCGAGTTCGAGCTCCGTAGGGCAAATATGCTTTGTAGGCTGCTTTTAGCGCCGTTGTATTGCAGGCTGTCTGTTCTGTTAGTAGTTAAGATATGAATTGCATAACATGTAAATGTACAGCGCAGTGCGTTTGTCAGGCGCTTAATAAAGAAAAGATTATTATTATTATTATTATTATTATTATTATTATTATTATTATTATTATTATTATTATTATTATTATTATTATTATTATTATTATTATTATTATTAACATCTAATGGAAACTTCTGCCGTAATTATCAATATGTCAAATAATAATAATTTCATAAACATTATACACCTTTAAATAGCTTTCAACGCTCCATATAAATAACACATTTTCTTCAATTGCCAATAACCAGGGTACTTGTATCAGTAAAAACGATAAACCCTTAACTTTAAAACTTTAAACACTAATTATTCTGATATCGATGTCAACGGCATTTGATTCCATAAGATGCCATTCAATTGTTGGATTCATCCAATAAAAAGTTTTATATTATTGCATTAATACGCGCGCGATGACCAGCATTGGCAAAGCCGTACTATTCAGGGGGAAGCACACAGGAGTCATGCCAGCGAGGCTGCCCAAACTACATCAAAAAGGCGCATCCCGGAGAGATCATGGGCAATAAGGATGCGTATCGCATAGAGCTATTGGCTAGCCTTAACACAGATTCGGTCAAGATGGGGTCAGAACTAAGCCTATCCGTAATAGTTACCCCTAGAATAACAGACTCCGACACCCTAAACACAATCTCTTTAGATTTATCCCTATTGCTATTGAGCTTATGACTGCCAGTAAGTTACGAATTGGCAACATTTGGCAAGTCCAAAGCATAGACAAAGAAGGAGGGCGAAGCTAATCATTTTCGTTATGGCAACGTATCGTTAAAATGTTGTTCACCTAAAAGGAACAAATCAAGATGGTGTAATAGGGCAAGGTGTTACACTCGTGCGAGCACACAGGCACACACACACACACACACAAACACACATCAGTTTTTGGTACTAATTGAACAGTAAATACTATTTGAATAATATATAAATAGTTCATTATTATTTCGTTCACTATTTAAAATGGTTATGTAGAAGGACAAATTGAAATTGCATTAAATAGTATGTGCCTATTCACCATTTATTTGAAATTAATTAGTAAACCACAAGTTGGATCTCTTAATTTCATACAGTACACGATAACAGATACTAGCAATTCTTACAAAGAGAAGCAATAGCTTATAGCCTACAGAATCTGATGTACTGCAGTTACATAAAGTTACCCAATAGAAAATTGAAAGCTTTCCAAACAATAAATATGCGCTCTACACCTGAAGCCATTATAATGCAAAATAGTTTTTAAATAGTCATGTATGTATGTATGTATGTATGAGCACTTGTACTCTTCAAGATTTCTACTCAGAGGCGCTTCCGACTACAGCGCGGACACTGAATCGGAGTTTCACGCCGAAGCGCATGAGCAATTGCGAGTGAAGGACTTGCCCAGGGTCCCTACGCGGCGGCTTTAGGTGGATTCGAACCCGCAACCCTCCGGCTGCAAGGCACCGAACATACCCTACACCACCGCGCCCCACATATGGTATTTTCAATGGTCCACAGCTATTTATTCTTTTAAATAAATGTTAATAGTTTCACACAGATACTATTTACTATTCTATTTAGATAATCATCCTGACTATTTAACCCAGCACAGTTACACTACACTAACACTAACACAAACCCGCACTAACATCATTATGACATTATCTAAAGAAATAGACAAACATACAGAGTAATATTATATTGCAATAGTAGTTTATGCCGTAGTAGCTGCATGGTCCTATTTTAGTCACCCTATGGAAGAAGATGAGATAATTGAACGAAATAAACAACAATTTACTTGCTTGCTTGTTTACTGTTTAACGACCACTGTGTGATAACAAAGACCATTAGCGTCGCCCTCCTCCTTCATCCAGGCTTGGGACTGGCACTGTCAGAAAGCGAACAGTGGCGGAGTTCAACAATTTACATAGACTCAATGAGAAGCAATTTAAAGGTGTATAAGCAGATTAACATAATTAGCCCTTTTTAGTGTTTAACGACATCTCATTTAATCAACGAACCACAAAAAAGCAGAGAATTGCAAGCCTTCCAAACAATAACCTGCCACTGAAACTGATAGAAGCTAAATTGTTTTTAAGCAGTCATTTGCCATTTTCAATATTCCACAGCTATTTACAATTCTAAATACTATTTATTAAGGTACCGTTTACTATTCTATTTCAATAGTCGCACTGACTATTTATTAAAACACCGTTAAATACTGACACTTACACTTACCAACACTAAAGCCATTATCCCACGAAATAGACAGACAGACGGACGGACACACAGACAGCAACATATTGCAACAGTAATTTATAATATTTAACCGATTACCTAGTAGCGGTTTTGTTATTTTTGTCACGTAAAGAAATCCTGTGTAGATCAATTGAACGACAGAAAAACATTGTATATTGGGTCATTCAGAACCAATTTAAAGGTGTCTAAGCAGATTAGCGTTATAATTAGTATTTATGTTTAAACGACATCCCATTTCTTCAAAGGCCGTTGACTTCGTCGGATAACAGTCTTTGGGCAGTTCTCACTGTTATATAAGTTTCTCTAGACATCGTTTGGTTAGTTAATGACGTAGTGTTACAAGAAATGTAATAGGTATCTACCTCCTCCATTATCTAGGCTGTAGACTGGTACTACAGATCCAAAGCCGTGATAAAGGAGGAAGGTTCTCTTGGGGCTGTTGTCATATGCACATACAGCTGAGGTATATCTGTAATCGTTATCTACGCTCCGTAATCTCGTGGGATTATATGGATCCGAAATAATATTATGGACCACGAGAAAGGAAGACATCGAAAGATTGGAAGCTATCGATATATGTGGATTTGATGGAGGATGGAAAACTTGTTGAATGGAAGACATAACAAAAGAGGAGGGGCTGGAAGGAGTTCAAAAAGAAGAACGATCTTTGATTGTATTGTATTGTATTGTATTGTATTGTATTTGAACACTTGTTATAGCGCCCCTACCAGATTTCCCATTCAGAGGCGCTCCCGACTACTGCGCGAACGCTGAATCGGAGTTTCACGCCGAAGCGCATGAGCAATTGCGAGTGAAGGACTTTCCCAGGGTCCCTACGCGGCGGCTTTGAGGTGGATTCGAACCCGCAACCCTACGGCTGCAAGGCACCGAACATACCCCATACCACCGCGCCCCATTGATAGCTACAATGAGGTTGCGAAAGAGAAAGAGGATTGGTTATATCCCGAGAGAAGATTCACTCGTAATAACCGTCATTGAGAGTAGAGTGGCGGAGAGGGGGACAAGAGGAAGACGCAGACAGACGATGTTGGACTGGATGTCAATCTTTCGAAATTTCACGGCGTAAAACAAAAGCCGTGACAGGGAGACCAGATTAAACACCGGTGCTATATCCTTTCAAGTCCTCAATAGTCATGTTATTTGCTCCTTTTCAATGCCAGGTCAGAATCCGGGGAGGTCAAGACGAGGAGACAGCATGGTGCTACGGTGGTAATCGGTGATGATGATGGTCGCGTGGTAGCGCAGGAGTAGAATCAAGATAGTATAGCTGAAGAGTTTGGTTTTCAGTCTTGAATGGAAAGCGGCAGAAGAGAGTGAAAGCAGAGGACAGGCTAAATTAAGAGGCGAGATAGGATAATTCGCAAACTCCAACACTGCCATACCAGTGGTAATGCCAGTCCCAAGCCTGGAGAAAGGAGGAGGGCGGCGTTAATTTCGTATGACACAGCGTCGTTAAACAACAACTCACCAACCAAAACAATGGTCAACTGTAGTTACGACGCGCACTCCGGTGGCGCCAGTCCCAAGCCTCGATGAAGGAGGAGGGCGACACCAGTTACCTTTGTTATGACACAGCGTCGTTAAATAGTATGCTGATGTTGGTCGCTTTAAAATAGCTAAAAATCAATCACTGAACTACGCTCGAAAAATGTAATGCGGCAACCTGTTTATTATCTTATATATAGCGTCAAACTTTATGAAAAACGGGTGTCAACTGATGCGAAAGAGATTGCCTACTTTCATTTCAAATGACTTAAAATGTATTGATTTTTTTATATATTATTGTGTACGTCTTGATTTCTTCCGCGCAATATGCAGGTCACTATTTTATGTAGCTCATAAATATATGCAAGTATTATTATTATTTAAAAGACAATTACACAAACCCACAACAGTTTTGTGTACTAATTAAATAGTAATTACCATTTGAATAGTATTTAGATAGTTTATAAATATGTATTTCACTGTTTAAAATACTTACGTAAAATGCACCATTGAAATAGTATTGAAATAGTAGGTGCCTATGTACAACTTATTGCAAATTAAATAGTAAACCACCAGTCGAATAAATTTAAATTCCAAGCAGTCCAGCACTGAGTGGGAAAACAATTTCAAAGTAGTATCTATTTAGTCATCCCAGATGCGATATGTGGCCCTTTTTGTCATTCAAGCGTTATACGATACTACTTAGTACATATTAAATAGTAAACCAGCAGAGAAATAAATGTAACTTCCATTCAGAGTATCAGATCAGAGGTGATTTAGTAATATTTACAAGAGAAGAAATCGCTCATACAGTTACAGTTACTCAAAGTTAACCAGTATAAAATTGCAAGCTCTCTAAAAGTTGTATGCCAGTGAAACTGGTAATAGCTAAATAGATTTTAAATAGACATTTGGTATTTGCAATTGTCCACAGCTACTTTCTATTTTAAATGCTATTTGAACACTTTCCTGTATAAAGGCATTATTACCTATTCTATTGAAATTGTCACTTTGACCATTTATTCTAGTACTATTATAAACACACCAACACTAACACACACTAACACCATTAGTGTGTTTGTCCGTTTGGAAACGGACAGACAGACGGACGGACGGTTTACTGATTGTAATATGCTATAACAGTAGTAGTTTATCTGTCTGTCTGTCTGTCTGTCTGTCTGTCTGTCTGTCTGTCTGTCTGTCTGTCTGTCTGTCTGTCTGTCTGTCTGTCTGTCTATCTATCTATCTATCTATCTATCTATCTATCTATCTATATCTATCTATCTGCGCTCCCGACCCAGGCTCGGTCAAAGAGGAAGGTCTTAAGTAGTCTACAGAAAGATTCAGAGAGGTCTCGCGGGAGAGAACGAAGGTCTGAGGGGAGGCTGTTCCAACAAGAAGGACCAACGATCGAGAAAGCCCGACGCTGTCTAGTAGCAGAGCGAGCATGAGGAACTATGAAGTCACCACTATAGGCCGAGCGCAGAGATCGGCGACCAGAGCAGGCCGAGGTTAAAGTAAGGAGCTCCCGGAGATAAACAGGTGCTCTGCCCGGAACACAGTGCCAGACAATGGAGGCGACCCTATAATGGATGCGCTGCTGGACCGATTACTTAGTAGCCATATAGTAGCCTTATTTTGTCACAAGTAAGAAGGAACATGTCCATTGAACGGAAGAGGAAACAGCTTATATATATAGGGATATTAGACACAAATTTAAAGGTGTCTAAGGAGTTTAACATTATTTTTAGTATTTAGTGTTTAATGATAGCCTGTTGCATCAAAGGCCGCTGATGTCGATATGAAACAGTTTTTGAGTAGTCCTAACTGCTATATAAGTTTCTCTAAGCATCGCTTGATTAGTTAATGACACTGACATTATCCAGCTTTGACCTATTTAGGCAGCGGCGCCATATCAAATCAAATCGGCAATAGTCATGTTGTCTTCTCCGTTTCGAAGTCCTAGGCAAATTATGTCACGCGTATTAATATTCACAGCTGCTGTGTCTGTAGTAAACTTCGCCTAGCCTAGGACCCTATTGCTACTAATTAGTAACTAAAATAGAAACTCCACTGGCCATTGTTGCCCTAAGTTGTAGGACCCACCCGATTATTAAATTGGTGTAGGAGAAAAGCAACGACGAAGATATTAGCCCTGGCACCCACAAGACATATTATAACACTTGACTGCTACAATCTTCTAATTTAACTGTATTGTTGCAAACGGGTGGTTCAAGTCAAAAGTCTAGACAAAGGAGGAGGGCGACGCTAAATCAGCTTTGTAGTGACACAGCATTTTGTAGTTTAAGTTTAACGACGCCGTGTGATAACAAAGATCATTAACTCCGCCCTCCTCCTTTACCCAGGCTTGGGACTGGCACTGTCAGAGTGCAAGCAGTGACGGAGTTTACAGCACCGTGAAAATGTTGCTAACCTAATAATCAGAACCGATGCGGGCGTGACGAGCTAAAGGAGACGGATTATATAATTGGTGATGCTATAATATGGATGGATCCACAGTTTAACGGCATCTTATGACAACTTAGGTCGTTACCGCCGACAAAGATTATTTTTTGGCATATTACAGCTCTGTGTCGCGATGCTTATGCTTATATAGCGTGAAATGTTGCGTGTGTGTGTGTTTCCTTTTTAACGACTAGCTGTGTGGTAACAAAGACCATTAACGTCGCCCTCCTCCTTTAACCAAGCTTAGGACTGGCACTGTCAGAAAGCGAACAGTGGCGGAGTTAAATGTTGCCTAAAGATAAGACAAGACAAGATAAAATATCACAGTAAAAATGAGGTGTTTAAAATTGGGTGGAAAACGATTAAAAATTCGAAATTAATCGCACGATTAAAATTTTTAATAATGCGATTAATTTTATAATAGTATGTCACAATAAATACAACTGCTCTACCGACTCTGAGTAGTAACGTTGGATATGCGCTATATAAATGCTTGCAATCAATAAACAAAAAGCAAACATGCTTTTACTACTCGTTTTTACTTCTTAGTATTTACTTTAAAGTTTAAAGTTTAGACTTAAAGTTTAGACTTTGTAATGGCGGTTTTATCAATAATTATTTTAGTGCATTTATTAAAAATAATTGGGCGCAGTGACTATAGCGTTAAAGAAAATTAATTGCATTAATTAATTAAAGCATTAATCGAGTTAAAAACGCGCTAAATACACGATCCTAGTTTACAAATGATGTCTCATGGAGAAATTGGTTACGGACTAATGTACTGTACTAAATATTTTGACAAAATCTTATGCCTGGCACTAAATATCTTTTAGGTCGATCGGATATATTTTTCATATAACTTAGATTACAACCAGAAAAAGAGTATTAACAGTTGCGGTTTAACAAAAATGATTAGCACCGCCCTATTTATAGACACCTTTAAATCTGTTAATTCAGAAACTATATATTTAGAATTTGTTCCATCGCTAAATCACACATTCCAATCAATAATAATATAATTGGTGGGCTAGTTGCTGTTTAACGACACTGTCATAAGAAAGATGTGATCGTAGTACTAGTTTAGCCCACCCTTCCCTCAGGTTTGGGACTGGCACTGCAACTTGTAGTTGGATCCACAGTTTAACGGCAGCTTATGGCAACATTGGCCGTTGCCGCCGACAAAGTTTATTTATAGGCATTCATATCTTACAGAGCAACGCGCCAGATTGCCCATCCCGGACTATATATATAAAATTTCCGCAATTATTAGCATCTGCGCCAGCATAGTTCAGAGATCGGGTTTGGGACCAGCTAACTTTATAACAGCTATTTCAAAACTCAAGCCGGTTCACCCTTCAACAGGTTAATCAAATATGCCGATGACACTTATCTCCTGATACCCGCCTCACATAGTGCAACGATCGCAGCAGAACTAGACTACGTCACAGATTGGGCTGCAACCTGTAACTTAAAATTGAACTCAAAGACTGATTATATATAGCGCGGAGCGCAAGAGTTGTAGAGGTGTACATGACTGACAATTGTACTACGTTTAATTTAGTTTCTAACGACATCTTGTGGCTGCTTAAGAAATGAATAGAGATCGACACATTGTGATCGAATTAATGCGAAGATTTGATTATATGTAATATAGCGCGGAGACAAAGCGCTAAGAGGTGTTTATAACTGCCTCTTCCATTACTTATTATTAGTAATCATAGCATTATAGTTGTTAAAGCCCAAGATTTTAGGTTTGGCGGTTTCCCTTGTAGAATGAAGTGACCAACGACTGTAGGCGGTTCAAGTAAGCATCTGTCGGCCAATGGGCGTTGATTTCATTTTGGTTGACACATCTTACAAGCATAGGCTGCTGAATTTAATTGTATGCATAGCAGTGGCGTAACCAGGTCTTCCATAAAATTACGCAGTTTTGAAGAACTCTGAGGGGAGGGGTCTGGGGAGGGGGCTGTGCCCTCTCCCCAGGGTCAGAAAAATTTTCATTTAGGGGTTTGTAATGGTGCATTTTGGAGACCAACTCTTGATTCAAAGTAATAACATTTTACATAAGTTCTTTGGAAAATTATAATTATAATTTCATAATTTGATTTTTAAAATGGGTTCAGCTGCAAAGTCCCAGCAACCAACGTAGACTAGAAACAGACAGACTCATCAAAGCAATTAACTAAAGCATAAGAAAATAAATTTATTTGTTGGTTTGTAATGGTCCATTTTGGAGACAATCTTTTTGGTTAAAAGTAATAACATTTTACATCAGCTCTTTGGCAAATTATGATTCATTCATTCATTACAGAGATTTACATAACGCCCTTCATGATTATCTACTTAGGAGCGCACCCCACCCAACTCCGAAGTCCGAACAGTCTTGAAGTTAGAATAGAACGTGATCTGAAGGGCTCTCGGCATTAGGCATAGTGCCAAAGGAAGCCCATTCCAGATTGCAGGCCAGCAACAGAAAAAGCACGGCGCTGCAGAATAGAAGAGCCTCCATTGCCCGGTTCATGGCCCGGGCTTCGGTTATAATGGCTGCTGACGCAGGACAGTGCAAAAATGCCTGCAGGTCACCCGCATAAGATTGGTTCAGCACAGAGCAAGGCTCAGCAAGAGGCCAGGAGAGGACAGTATCAGCAGTATAAATAATATAATCAGTGGCGGCGCCAGCAGGATGCTAGGGGGGGCTAAGCCCCCCCTATCGGCGGCTCAGCCCCCCCAAACAAAAAGTGGGAAATCTCTGTCCAAGGCCCAAAACAGTTGGAGAAGTACTAAAACTGATTGGATGTTTTAGGTCAGGTTTTGAAGACATTTGGCGCATGCTTCAAATCGCTATCACCGTCCCAGTCACAAGTGCCGAATGCGAACGATCATTTTCTGTTATGAAACGTATTAAGTCATACCTGAGATCCACGATGTCGCAAGATAGATTGCGCAACATTTCTATTCTAGCGATTGAAAGGGAGTTGTCGGATGTAACAACTGTGAACTGGGAAAATGTAATTGACAAATTCAGCGAGGGTGACAGAAGACTGCCTCTGCGCTATGATCAACAGTAGGCAACACTTGAAGTTGCTCACAGTTGCTAAAACAAATGTGTTAACACTCTGTTATGCGTTGTGCTATTCAAAATATATGCATTGAAATGTGTTAAAACTGATAGCTTTAATGAATATGCCAGTTGGAAAAATTTTAAGAACTCACAAGTGTTAAATTGAATGTGAGTTTACCTGATGTAAGTTCCTTCAATGAGCATTGAATATGGGGAATCCTCAGCAACCACCGTATGGTTAAGTAAACAAAATGTCACTGATGGGCCAACATCTGGCTTAATCGTGTTTCTGTTTTGGATTCTGTCTAATCATTGAAGCAACATTTGTCCTCTGAGTCCTCTTCCAGGTACCTGCCTATGCATCTCTTTTCTTGTAAAGCCTTTTCTGCTGCAGTTGTCCTAGTTGATAACTAAAGGGAACTTTCAAATTGTAAGAATATAGTAAGTTTTATATTTTGAACCATGAAGATGCTGACTAAAGAAAATAGAGTGTCGCTGAGAAGTGCAGATTTGCAAACTTGCTGCGACTGAATTGCGAGTGCGGTAGTTGGGTTTAGTTGACCGGATGATATATGTATTGTATCTCAGTTTTCAGTAACTGCTGTGCAGTTTATGCAACATTGTTTTTTTACCAGTTAATGATACTGGTCTGCGCTTACAACTGGTGACGTGTATTTGAAAAACCGCATAATGCTTTATCAACATTCAGAAATCTAATGTCACAGTTAATGTGACTTTACATGCAGCGACGCATACTAAAAATTTCTCAAAGCAAATGTTACATTTTAATCAATTGTTTGCTTGCAGTAAACGTGTTGCAGACATTTGGAAGAAAAGTTTGTCTGCCATGCGCATGAATGCTGTTGGTAGTTTAAGTCTGCATGTTGGAGAGTTTCTGTGAAAGTTGTTGAAGGGGCGTTCTTTGAGTATCTAACTGCCGACTACACATGAAAATTGAGTATGCCCAGTTAATTATTTTCTTGGGGTTTCTGCTATAGATTTACGAAGTTTTCCTTAATTTTCTTTCAAAAACTTTTTGTTATATTTTTATTTTTCTAGAATTTCCAAGTGTTGCCATGGATAATAATTCTTAAGTAAAGTGTTTTCAACTTCATGATGTTGATGTTTTAATGGGTTTGGTGTAGTATTGCATGATGGCTTTATTCCAACATGAAGTATTTCAGACACAAAAAGTGTGATTGGGAATGTGATCCATCTGTTAGGAATGTTACTGAATTACATGGCAAGAGATTTTGTATATGTATATAAGAATAGAAAAATGGATGTTTTAAGTTTGTCATCATGTTGTTTGTACAGGAGGCATAGTTGCAGTTCAAATAAATTCATGTTTGAAAGTTTTCCTGTAGCAAAATGCTGTAATAACTTGTTAGGGATTTTATGTCGCTTATGTACATTAAATGTGTGCTTTACAAGGAAATAAACATTAGGATTTAACGTGTTTATTGTATAGTTTTCAATCAATCTGAGTGGAGAATAGTAAAACTTGCAAGAACCTGTTTCAAATCAATGCCCAGTAACAGCTGTAAGGGTCTATGAAAGAAGTAATTTGGGAACATCTTAAAGATTTTCTTGTGATAGAACTCAAACTTCTGTACAGTATATTGATTCCATTGTCTGCAGGTTTTGTGTCGGGTATAGAAGAGGGAAGGGATGGAGGCATAGGCGCAACCACCCTATGGGACCCGTAGGACGCGTCCCCCCAACTTTCGGGCAGGCTGGGATGGTCCCCCCCAACTTCTGAAAATTTTGAGGTAAACAAGAGCCCAAAATGCACTCCATTTGGTATTAAATGCTCAAAATTGCGTCGTCGTAAGCTCCGCCCCAGACCCCGTTGGCGGAGCTTACGACGCTCCCCCGTATCCTATAGTCGTTAGGGGCTTCTTGCTTTCCGCAATCGCGGCTGTACGTGCACCTTCCGCACTCGCAATTTCCCCCATTCGAACGTTCTAGTAGGTCCGTCCCCTAACAAATCGCTGGACCTGGCCGATAGAATACAGAGTAAGGCTAAAGCCGCTAAACTCAACCGAGTCTATAAGAATTCAGTGCAGGATGTTGCTGTATAATTTCACTCTAAACCTGTAGCCTACTTATCACGCTTTAAAATTCGACTAAGGCTCGCGGTAGAAGCCTAGGAGGACATTTCAATTTTTACTTCTGAGACTGCGAGTGGTATTATTCTAAAACCTAAAATCTCAGTTTATCCATATAAGTCATATTTTTTCACATATCTAGATGGTTTAGGTACTATTATATCGAAATCATCGAAATCATCGGTGAAAAATTGGAGGTAAATTAGAGCCCAAAATGTACTGCATTTGGCATGAAATGCTCAAAATTGCGTCGGCTTCTGGGGCTCCGCCCCAGATTCTGATGGGGAGCTTACGACGCTCCCCCATACCCCCTAGTCGTTAGGGGCTTCTTGCCTTCGGCAATCGCAGCTTCGCGCCTTCGGCGCTCGCAATATCCCCTCAGACATTCTAGAGAAGGAAGGGCTTAGGGCTACAGCCCCCCCCAAACCGGAAATCCTGGCGCCGCCACTGAATATAATTAGAGAAGAGGGCCCAGCACAGATTCCTGGGGCAGGCCAAACGGGACAGGAACACATGGAGTCCTAGTAGACACGTAGACCGCAGAGAAGGCATGCACGGTGATGGAGGTAGGAAACAATCCAGTCAAGAAAGTTACCAGAAAGGCCAAACGAGGTAGATAGGCGCCTAAGAATGATATCGTGATCGACGGTGTCAAACGCCGTGCTGACAGCAAATAATGCTAAGAGGATGACCTGTGACCTATCAATAGCCCCATATATCAGAGAGGAGGCGAACTAACAGGGTCTCTGTGGAGTGGCCCTTACGAAAACCAGATTGAAAAGTCGGCAGCAAATTGTCCTTATCAAGATACCTTAACATATACAGAAACCAACTTCATAAAGCTGCAGCTTTACGAGTGTTTCGCCAGTGGTGTCAAGCGTTGGGAAAACTTGGGATGACAGTTAGGCCCTATAAATATTATTGTTCTTTTGCCACAATGCTGAGAACCGGGTTGTTCACGCTATCAACATATGATATCGTATAAGCTGACCGATATCTGTTCTGTGCTCGCATCAAACAATAAAATGTACAACCTAGCCGCACGACATTTTGCCACAATAATGTCTCGAACTCACAGGCCACACAGGTGGATCAGCTGATTTTTGAATCAACTGGGTTTTGCGTGGACCAGAGTGATGACATTAGCTTACGATGATTTAATCTATAGTGTCGGTCTGTGATCGAAATTTCAGAAGTGCCACGAAATTTGCAGAGACTTCACTATGTCGGCGAAGGGAAATGTTTTACTGACTGTACAGTAATAAAGTCTGCACATTAGAAATTCAACGAATAATAGTAATCTAGAATGTCAAAAAGTAATCTAAACGGTTAAAAAATTTGAGAGCTGCTAAAATCTTTACGCAGTTGCGTAATTGCGTAATGCTAGTTACGCGCCTGATGCATAGCCTAGGCAACATCGTCCGCTTTGTGGAATGGAGACGAGGCGCAGGGACGGTCGGTCGATCGGTGGTAGCCCCCACCCTAGGCCCTTCACCCTCCCTCTGGCCCTCTAGCGGTCGGACGGATGGATGGAGATGCATTGCTAGGGCAGACTAGACCCGGCAGGGTATACCCCGTACAGACCCTACCCCGATCAATTGACCACTTGTATATATATAACCGAGCTGTGGGTCGAATAATTTGTGTATACGAAAGCCAGCTAAGCTGGCTAGAGGTCATACCTGTACTTCTAGAATGTATACAAGTTGTTCCAATTATCCAAATTTACCCCCCATCCACTCATATTACTATGGAGTTCATTGCTATGAAGATACTTACAGGGTTGAGAAACAAGTCTGTAGTTTCTATATGCGATTAGATTGCCATGAACAAATACGAACTTACTATTGTGGTAGATGGCGATCAAGAGGAAGCCATACGGGCATTTTTTGCTCACAACAACTGGAATTTTGAAAAAATTGGTAATTATGAAGACGATGCGTATATATATATATAGTCTGCCCTAGCAATGCATCTCCATCCATCCGTCCGACCGCTAGAGGGCCAGAGGGAGGGTGAATTAAATTCAGCAGCCTATGCTTGTAAGATGTGTCAACCAAAATGAAATCAACGCCCATTGGCCGACAGATGCTTACTTGAACCGCCTACAGTCGTTGGTCACTTCATTCTACGAGGGAAACCGCCAAACCTAAAACCTTGGGCTTTAACGACATCTTGCGGTTGTCAGGAACTTACGTTTGCTTAAGGTAGACAGACTTACTAAGTAGTATTAATCCATTGTTTTACGGCATCCTATAGCTACAAAAATCGTTGACGTCTTCAAAGTTCATTGATATAGTTCAGTTCATTTTCATATAACAATCGTCCAACAGTTTCGTCTGCTTCTCTCGTGGTTGATTTTGAAAGGTTGTTGAGATGGCGCTGTTAGGCAGGTGGTCGGTGTCGAGCTTTGGTAACATAAAGAATAATATCTATTATATAATATAAATCATTTGACCAATTGGCTTTTGTCCATTGTCCCAAAGGCTCTGCTTTTTAACAAATCTATGTTCTTTTCATAACATTTTAGTTTTGGTAAATGTGAAATACCTGTATTTTATATTCATGTCTTGTATGGCAATTACTTTCCGATACCTGACATTCTCCACTGCTCATACTCTGGCAGTGCCAGTTCCAAGCCTGGATGAAGGAGGAGGGTTAGTGATCTTTGTTATCACACAGTGTCGTTAAACTGAGACTACAACTGACATTCTGAACACACAATCGTGTTTTGAGCAACTTGACCTATTTATAGCGCAGGCTGAAAGCTTTTTAAAGGTGTCCAAACTGAACTGAATTGTTGAACCGAACAAATGCCTATTGATCACAAAATAATTACAGCCCATACAAGCAAGATGTTGCATATAGTCCTGTTAAGTAAACATTCTCAATATGTCTCAAAACGAGCTTAGTTGGGTTAGTCAGATAGTCATTTGCGACTCACTTTTGTATGCTAAGTTACTTGAAAAATCTTTATTAGTGCATTTTCTTCTGCACTGCTCCAGTATTCAAAGCTGCATACAACTAGTGGGCCCTATATGTTCTTGTTTAATGTGTTCAGAATATGATTCATGATTCTTAGCTATTATAATGTAACTGAGGTCTTTACGGAAGAATTTTCTCATCGATGCCAACGGCCTTTGATGCCTACGGATAATAATATGGTCAACCTGGTAGAATCTCTTTTCGTTGGAAATGA